>CM054935.1:4960559-4994145 GCA_029168755.2 Tillandsia fasciculata | reverse complement strand
CGCCGTCAGGGAGTTTGATGTGATGATCCGGACTCCCGCAGAACTGTGCAACATTAAACAGTGACTGTAGGAAGCTTGTACAGTGCATCGGAGCTTGTAGAAACGAAATTGGATATTTTTAAGAGACTCTGCGCGAAAATCGGAGCAAATGGGATTTTCCGGGAGCTTTTTAAAAATTTCGGATGAGAATTTGGCGAAACGGACTCGTATTTGGACTCAGCGCGCGAAAACGGTCAAACGGTATATTCGCTTTATTTTTTCGGCACTTGGTACTGTTCACCCGGAACAGTAACCGCCGGCCGGAATTACTGTTCCGGCGGCGGCGGCGCCGCCGGCGAGCGGCGGCGGGCGGCGGCGCACGGCGGCGGGCAGCGGCGCAGCAGCGAGCGCGGCGGAGCGCGGAGAGGGCGCGGCGCGGGCAGCGCGGGCAGGCGCGGGCAGCAGGCTGGGTGCGCGGTCCACGGCTGGGCGTGCACCGGGTGCACCGAATCCCTGTGCCCACGTGGCAGCTTCCCATTGGTGGCCGGCTTCTAGAAGCATGTGGGCAGCTGACACGTGGCGCACCCGGATTGGCCGACAAACTTCCGGAAGACCCGGAGCACGGGGCAAACACACGCCCCACGTGGACACGTGGCGCTTTTCATTGGCCCTGCACAGGCTGTTTCCTGTTTGGTGGACACGTGGCGCTTCCTGGTTGGCTCGTTTCGGTGTTTCGTGTTTGGATCTGATTCCGTGTGGGAATATTCCCTTTTGGCCCACTATATAGAGCCCCTCACCCCCCCTCATTCCACCTTGGATTCGTGCCAAGGAGAGAGAATCAGAAAAACTTCCCAATACGAAAGTTGTTCCTCTCTCTCTCTTCTTTCTCTCTCTAGAATCTCAGAATTTAGGAGTTACAGATAGTGAGATATCTGCGACGCGGCGCACTGCGACGATTTTCTTTTTAGGCCCATTTCCCGTCGCAGTTCCGTCGAAAATTCACTGCGGGCTAACCGGGTGGAATTTTTGGACGATTTTTGCGGCAGCGCGACCGTAAGAGGTAGGGCTTCGATTTCCGTATTGATTATTTTGCTCCGTTTCGTACTTTTGGCACAGTTTTAGGTCCTCTTTGACCCCCCTTTTTGCTGTGATGGTTTTTGGACAGCACCGACTTCTCCGATTTTTATCTTGACGTAGGAGCGTCAGATCGAGGCGTTTAAGAGTCGATTTTGATCTACTCTTCGCGAGGAACGCAACCGTGATTTTTCTGGGATTTAGGAGCTCATTTTAGAGGTGAAAAATTCCTCTTTTCCCGTGCTGTCTGAAAAACAGCAAATATTGTACTTTTTGGGATTTGTATTTATACCGGGAGCGTTGATTTGCAGGATTTGAGGACTGTGGACAACCAGGAGACTACCTGGGGTGTTGTTTGAGCTGTTCGAGGTGGGCGGTTGTTGCTTACCTCATTTTTGACAAGCTCACTGGGATTACTAGAAATCCCCTAAAATATGACAATTAACTGGAACAATTGGGACAAAGTAACATGATAATTGATGAGAACCATTGGGACTACTAACAGGACTACTAACAGGACTACTAACAGGACTACTAACAGGACAATTAATGAGAACCATTGGGACAAATTAATATGACAAATGACAAGGACCGCTGGGACAAACTCCCCTAAAATTTAATATAACCCCACAAATGATATGATGACTTATATTGGGACACTGTGATTGAGACAAAGGCTATGATCTCGCATGCAAATGACTTTTATTCAGTAAATCAATTGTTTTAAACCTTTGACACTATTTTACAACTTTTAAAAATAAAGACAGTTGCATGCATGCCCGGACATCAGGTAAGGCCACTATTCATTGCTACACTATCATATTGGGATTTGAACATGTTTCATTGTTGTCCTTTGCATTCATATGTTGTTGCTCAAGTGTGAGCAGGGGTTTGGGATAGTGTAGCCAAGGTTGTGCTAGATTGTGGACTTGTGGGGTATTGCGGTGACCGCGGACAGTAGGCGGTTGACCAGATGTTTATCCTTGCATCAGATTGGGTTGAGTTTGGTTTATTTATTGCATCAGTTGGGGATTGGGTTTCTGTAGTGGATGGAGTTTCCCACTTTGATCATAGTCATGATCCAGTCCTGCTATATTGAGACATGTGCTACAGAGATACTTGTGATACTGATGACAGAGATATTTTACTCGTGTGGGTCGCTCCCCTCGAGTGCCACTCCGGAGTAGGCTTAGGACCGAGCCGTGTGCCGGTCGATTGGATATATGGGATCGTGCCGTGTGCCGATCGATACTGGTTCTTGAGCAGGCAATACCGATCGGTATCGGTTTGCTAGATTGGGTTTATTTGGTCAGATACTATTTCTGATGCATGCATACAGTTTTGACAGCATAATAGTGATAGTTTTCCTGTTTCAGCATCTTTTGTATCTACCACTTCCCCTTTTCCCTTTTGCCTCTAGTAGTCCTAGTGGGTGCGTCAGAGTTGAGGTTTTTACCCACTAGGGGAGGCTGCTGGTTTATCTGGTAGTTCTCACCCCCATTATTGTTTTCTGTTTCTTTCTTCTCCTTTATTTTGCAGAGTCATCTGCGGGAGCTGCTAGGCCATCGGCAGCTGATCGAGGTAAGGGGATCGCTGAATAGATCTCCTGGGAGACTGAGAGCTGTAGATAGACGTTGTACCCCCACTCAGACTGTGAGATTCTCCTTTTATTTTGGGTCTGGCTTCCGCCAGCTGGGTTGTATTATTTTAGTGAGCTGGGAGATTATTGTACATATTACAGTGGTATTTGTAGTTCCAGTCTGAGATACTATGTGGTTCTTCTATTTCAGCTCTGTATTATGCTCTTTTATTGCGCATTTAATATTTGAGCAGGTTACCAGCGCTTCGTGTACGCGGGAAATCCCATGTGCACGGCGGATCTGTAGACGGGCCCGGGTCCTGATTTGCACCCGGGGCGTGACAGATTAAGTTGGTATCAGAGCTTAGGGATAGTTCAGTTGGGACTTAGGAAACCCTAGGCTTTTGGCAGACCCTAGGATAATAGGGCATGAGAGACGTGGCATTTTGCGAAAGTCGTGATTTATTGTTTGACTCTTCCAGTGAGAGAAGAGAGACCGACATACCCTATTTCTGGTGGACAGTTATGTTGGCTGCAGACAACATAAAGTCACAGAATAGGGGGATGTCTTTGACTTTCGCTAGATTGGGTCGTGTGGGGTTTGATACTGAGTGTGGTTTCTTGTGGTAGGATGCCTCCGCGACGTAGGATGTTGACGCGTTCTCAGCCTGATTCCCCTGAGTCCGATCAGGAGGAGTCCGAGCAGGGCCAGCAGAGTGAGGTGCAAGAGCTGCAGGCTCAGATGGCCCAGATGTTGAAGCTGTTCGGCGTCAGGAGGAGGCCATGAGCCGGCTGACGCAGATGTTAGAGCAGAGGGCTCAGCCTGTTGTAGCACCCCCAGAGAATTCTCCCGTACCTTCTTCCCCTGCTGTGAATCCTCCAGTTGTACCGGTGACCCCGGCATCCCCTGTTACTCGGGGTACTGGTGGACAGCCGACTGGGCTGACAGGATCTCTGACCCCGGCAGAGCAGCGGGGAGTGGTGGACCTGTTGATGAGGTTCCGCCAGTTTGACCCACCCCATTTTTCGGGGCAAAGTACTGAGCCGTGGGAGGCAGAGTCGTGGATCACGGCGATGGAGCGACGTTTTGAGACGTTGTTTATCGAGGATCGATATCAGGTAATTTGGCAACGAACTTTTTGGAACACAACGCCGAAGCTTGGTGGCGGCGTGTTCGACCGGCTGGTCCGCCTGGGGCTCAGCTCCTGACCTGGGCGGAATTCCGCAATCTCCTTCTTGGGGCTTTCTTTCCGGAAAGCGTCCGGCAGAGGTTGGAGGAACAGTTGAGAAACCTCCGCCAAGGAGATCGGCCCGTGCACGAGTACATTGCCAATTTCAATCAATTGTTGGCATGTGTACCGAACGTGGCCAGGGACGAGGCGCACCGGATCTACATGTTCGAGCGAGGTTTGCGCCGGGACCTTTTTCAATTGGTTCGCTCGCGTAGGTTGCAGACCTTGGAGGCCTCGATGGAGCAGGCACTCTACGTTGAGTGCGGGGAGGTAGTGATGGAGGAGGTAGCTCCAGCTCCCGTAGTGATCCCGGGGGCGAAGCGACCGGCACCGGAGGTTGGGGGACAATCTAGTTCGTGGAGGCCGCCACGACCGCCGCAGTCACAGTTCCCCGGCCAAGGACGGTCCGAGCAACGAGGACCTGGTGGATCCCAGAAGTCCCAGAAGCGGCAGCAGCAGCAAAGATCACAGCCGTCGCAACGTGGGTCGCAGCGGCAGCCTCAGCGACAGCGGCAGTCTCAACAGCAACCCCGACAACCACGAACCCCCGTAATTGTATTTTCTGTGGAGGCCAGCATTTTTCCCAGCACCTGCGACCAGCGGTGGGGTCGCTGTTATGGATGTGGACAGCCTGGGCACATTCGAGCTTCGTGCCCCTTTTCGGCCCCCGCCACTCCTCCTCAGCATCGGCTCCATCTTCATCGCAGCAGCGGTCGACGGCTCAGCGGCCCTATGCTCCAGCAAGCAGACCATCTTCTTCCCATCCCACGGATTATCGCCCTCCAGCTCAGAGTGGGCGAGTGTATGCTGCGCAAGTAGAGGACGCTTCGGCAGCAGATCATGTGGTGGCAGGTATCACCTTACTTTCTGGCATTAGGACTCGTACTTTATTTGATACTGGAGCATCACATTCTTTTATTAGTAGATCATTTGCATCATTACATGGGTTAGAGGTAGGACTTTTGCCACGTGCATTAGAGGTTAAGATCCCCGATCACACCTTGCACGTGGAAGAGTGTTGTTGGTCCTGCCCGATGCAAATCGAGTCCTGGATTATGCCAGTAGACCTGTTGGTCTTGAGACAGCTGAAGGACTTCGATGTGATCCTCGGAATGGACTGGCTGGCTCGGTACTTTGCGACTATTGATTGTGCCGCAAGAACCGTCACTTTTAGAGAGCCAGGCCAGGAGATGTTGGTATACCGGGGATGTCAGAGTGCTTTCTTTGCCTCTATGATTTCGACTTCCCGAGCGAGGCAGATGATCCGTCGAGGGTGTGTAGCCTTTTTGGCTAGTGTTGTTGAGGGGCCTACGGCGGCGCCGGAACTCAAGGATATCCCAATTGCCCGCGAGTTTCCGGATGTTTTTCCACCTGAGCTGACTAGCATGCCGCCAGATAGGGAGATTGAGTTTGTGATTGACGTAGTTCCAGGAACTGCGCCAATCTCAAAGGCTCCTTACCGGATGGCACCGGCTGAGTTACGAGAGCTTAAGGCGCAACTCCAAGATTTAATGGATAAGGGCTTTATTAGGCCGAGTGTATCGCCTTGGGGAGCGCCGGTGCTATTCGTGAAGAAGAAAGATGGGTCACTTCGACTTTGTGTGGATTATAGGGAATTAAACAAAGTGACCATCAAGAACAAGTACCCTTTGCCGCGCATCGATGATCTTTTTGATCAGCTGCAAGGGTCTTGTGTCTTCTCTAAGATAGATCTGCAATCCGGTTACCATCAGTTGAAGGTGAAGGCCGAGGATATTCCGAAAACGGCATTTAGATCACGGTACGGGCATTATGAGTTTACAGTTATGCCTTTTGGGCTAACTAATGCCCCTGCCGCATTCATGGATTTAATGAACCGAATCTTCCGACCATACTTGGATCGATTCGTAGTAGTGTTCATTGATGATATCTTGATCTACTCCCGAAGTGATGCTGAGCATGAGGAGCACTTAAGGATAGTGCTACAACTTCTGCGAGAAAAGAAGTTGTATGCCAAGCTGGCAAAGTGCGAATTTTGGCTTCGGGAAGTAGTCTTCTTGGGCCATGTGATTTCCGCCGCAGGTGTGGCGGTAGACCCGGCGAAAATTGAGGCAGTCCGAGATTGGCCCCGACCGACGACCGTTTCGGAGGTGCGTAGTTTTATGGGTTTAGCTGGGTATTATCGTCGGTTTGTGGAAGGCTTTGCGAAGCTTTCCACACCCCTCACTCGCTTGACGCGTAAAGGAGTGAAGTTTATTTGGAGTGAGGATTGTCAGAAAGTTTTGAGGAGCTAAAGACTAGATTGATGACCGCTCCTATCCTGTCCCTTCCTGTTATGGGAAAAGGATATGTGATCTATAGTGACGCATCACACAGTGGACTTGGTTGTGTGTTGATGCAAGAAGGGAGGGTAATTGCTTATGCATCAAGGCAACTCAAGGATTACGAGAAAAATTACCCTACCCATGACTTGGAGCTTGCTGCTGTAGTGTTTGCACTAAAGCTTTGGCGTCATTACCTTTATGGAGAACACTGTGAAATCTACACCGACCACAAGAGCCTAAAATACCTGTTCACGCAAAAGGAGCTAAATTTAAGGCAACGTAGGTGGTTAGAGCTATTAAAGGATTATGATGTAGATATTCTCTACCACCCAGGCAAAGCTAATGTGGTCGCTGATGCCTTGAGTAGGAGAGCGGTGCAAAGTTTGTCTATGTTGATCACAGACCAGACACCGCTATTAGAGGAGATGAGACGGCTCGAGGTAGAGGTTGTGTCCCCTGGGGTCTCTGCTAGACTGACATCTTTAGTCGTGCAGCCCACTCTGCTAGACAGGATCAAGGAAAAACAGAGTGAGGACCCCCACTTGACCAGGATTAAAGATCAAATTCCGAGTAATCAGTCTGGGGACTTTACGGTAGATGCCTCGGGAGTACTGAGGTACAGGAACCGAGCATGTGTGCCAGCGGATGCGGAGATCCGAGAGCAGATATTGCGAGAGGCCCATTATACACCTTATACCCTACATCCTGGTGGGACTAAGATGTATAAGGACCTCAAGGCACACTTCTGGTGGAAAGGCATGAAAAGGGATGTTGGGAGATTTGTGGCTCAGTGTTTAACTTGTCAGCAGGTGAAAGCTGAGCATCGAGTGCCAGCTGGCAAGTTACAGAGTCTCCCAATTCCCCAGTGGAAATGGGACCACATTACGATGGATTTCGTGGTCGGACTTCCTAGGGCACAGGGAGGAGCAGACGCTATCTGGGTAGTCGTGGATCGACTTACCAAGTCGGCGCACTTTCTGCCCATGCAGACTACGTGGCCACTTGAGCGACTAGCCCAGTTATATCTGGATGAGATAGTGAGATTACATGGAGTACCCGCCTCCATTGTATCAGACAGAGACCCGAGATTTGTTTCGCATTTCTGGAAAAGTTTGCAAACAGCCTTGGGGACTGAACTCAGGTTCAGTACAGCTTTTCATCCACAGACGGATGGGCAGTCAGAGCGGACGATACAAATCCTGGAGGACATGTTGAGGGCTTGCGTCTTGGATTTCGGCGGAGGGTGGATTCGACACTTATCTTTAGCTGAGTTCGCGTACAACAATAGCTTTCAAGCGAGCATTCAGATGGCTCCGTTTGAAGCATTGTATGGACGCAAGTGTCGATCACCGCTTTATTGGAGTGACGTGGGCGAGAGGCGGACCTTGGGACCAGATGTCTTGATAGAGGCAGAAGAGAAGGTCCGAGTGATTCGACAGCATCTTCAGACCGCCCAAAGCCGACAAAGGAGTTATGCCGATGTTCGGCGACGAGACTTAGAGTTTCAGGTTGGTGATCATGTATTCCTAAAAGTCTCGCCGTCCAAAGGAATCAGAAGATTCGGCATTCGTGGGAAGCTTAGCCCCCGATACATTGGACCCTTCGAGGTATTGGAGCGTATCGGGCCAGTTGCCTACCGACTTGCACTTCCTCCGAGGCTTGCTGGTGTCCATAATGTATTTCATGTCTCTACTTTGAGGAAGTATGTCTTCGACCCATCGCACGTCATCGACTTCACACCGCTGGAGATCAGCGAGGATTTGAGGTATGAGGAGCGCCCACTGCGAATTCTGGATCGAGAGGTGAAAGAATTGCGCAATCGGGCTATTCCCTATGTGAAAATTCAATGGAGCAATCATGACGAGCGCGAGGCTACATGGGAGCTCGAGTCAGAGATGAGGGATGCTCACCCCTACTTATTCGAGACATCGGACTGAGGATTGTTGTTGAGTCTCGTTTCGAGGACGAAACTCTTTTTAGTGGGGGAGGATGTGATGATCCGGACTCCCGCAGAACTGTGCAACATTAAACAGTGACTGTAGGAGCTTGTACAGTGCAACGGAGCTTGTAGAATCGAAATTGGATATTTTTAAGAGACTCTGCGCGAAAATCGGAGCAAATGGGATTTTCCGGGAGCTTTTTGCAAAATTTCGGATGAGAATTTGGCGAAACGGACGGCGTATTTGGACTCAGCGCGCGAAAACGGTCAAAACGGTATATTCGCTTTATTTTTCGGCACAGGGTACTGTTCACCGGAACAGTAACCGCCGCCGCGGAATTACTGTTCCGCCGGCGGCGGCCGCCGGCGAGCGGCGGCGGGCGGCGGCGCACGGCGGCGGGCAGCGGCGCGGCAGCGGAGCGGGGCGGAGCAAGCGGAGGGCGCGGCCGGGCGGCAGCGCGGGCAGGCGCGGGCAGCAGGCTCGGGTGCGCGGTCCATGGATGGGCGTGCACCGGGTGCACCGAATCCCTGTTTGCCACGTGGCAGCTTCCCATTGGTGGCCGGCTTCTAGAAGCACGTGGGAGCTGACACGTGGCGCTCCTATTGGCCGACAACTTCCGGAAAACCCGGAGCGCGGGGCAAACACACGCCCCACGTGGACACGTGGCGAAATTTCATTGGCCCTGCACAGGCTGTTTCCTGTTTGGTGGACACGTGGCGCTTCCTGGTTGGCTCGTTTCGGTGTTTCGTGTTCGGATCTGGATCCCGTGAGGGAATATTCCCTTTGGCCCACTATATAAGAGCCCCCCCCCCCTCTCATTCCACCTTGATTGCGAGCCAGGAGAGAGAATCAGAAAAACTTCCCTCTACGAAAGTTTTCCTCTCTCTCTCTCTCTTTCTCTCTCTAGAATCTCAGAATTTAGGAGTTACAGATAGTGAGATATCTGCGACGCGGCGCACTGCGACGATTTTCTTTTAGGCCCATTTCCCGTCGCAGTTCCGTCGAAAATTCACTGCGGGCTAACCGGGTGGAATTTTTGGACGATTTTTGCGGCAGCGCGACCGTAAGAGGTAGGGCTTCGATTTCCGTATTGATTATTTTGCTCCGTTTCGTACTTTTGGCACAGTTTTTAGGTCCTCTTTGACCCCCCTTTTTACTGTGATGGTTTTTGGACAGCACCGACTTCTCCGATTTTTATCTTGACGTAGGAGCGTCAGATCGAGGCGTTTAAGAGTCGATTTTGATCTACTCTTCGCGAGGAACGCAACCATGATTTTTATGGGATTTTAGGAGCTCATTTTAGAGGTGAAAAATTCCTCTTTTCCCGTGCTGTCTGAAAAACAGCAAATATTGTACTTTTTGGGATTTATATTTATACCGGGAGCGTTGATTTGCAGGATTTGAGGACTGTGGACAACCAGGAGACTACCTGGGGTGTTGTTTGAGCTGTTCGAGGTGGGCGGTTGTTGCTTACCTCATTTTTGACAAGCTCACTGGGATTACTAGAAATCCCCTAAAATATGACAATTAACTGAGAACAATTGGGACAAAGTAACATGATAATTGATGAGAACCATGGGACTACTAACAGGACTACTAACAGGACTACTAACAGGACTACTAACAGGACTACTAACAGGACAATTAATGAGAACCATTGGGACAAATTAATATGACAAATGACAAGGACCGCTGGGACAAACTCCCCTAAAATTTAATATAACCCCACAAATGATATGATGACTTATATTGGGACACTGTGATTGAGACAAAGGCTATGATCTCGCATGCAAATGAATTTTATTCAGTAAATCAATTGTTTTAAACCTTTGACACTATTTTACAACTTTTAAAAATAAAGACAGTTGCATGCATGCCCGGACATCAGGTAAGGCCACTATTCATTGCTACACTATCATATTGGGATTTGAACATGTTTCATTGTTGTCCTTTGCATTCATATGTTGTTGCTCAAGTGTGAGCAGGGGTTTGGGATAGTGTAGCCAAGGTTGTGCTAGATTGTGGACTTGTGGGGTATTGCGGTGACCGCGGACAGTAGGCGGTTGACCAGATGTTTATCCTTGCATCAGATTGGGGTTGAGTTTGGTTTATTTATTGCATCAGTTGGGGATTGGGTTTCTGTAGTGGATGAGTTTCCCACTTTGATCATAGTCATGATCCAGTCCTGCTATATTGAGACATGTGCTACAGAGATACTTGTGATACTGATGACAGAGATATTTTACTCGTGTGGGTCGCTCCCCTCGAGTGCCACTCCGGAGTAGGCTTAGGACCGAGCCGTGTGCCGGTCGATTGGATATTATGGGATCGTGCCGTGTGCCGATCAGATACTGGTTCTTGAGCAGGCAATACCGATCGTGTATCGGTTGCTAGATTGGGTTTATTGGTCAGATACTATTTCTGATGCATGCATACAGTTTTGACAGCATAATAGTGATAGTTTTCCTGTTTCAGCATCTTTTGTATCTACCACTTCCCCTTTTCCCTTTTGCCTCTAGTAGTCCTAGTGGGTGCGTCAGAGTTGAGGTTTTTACCCACTAGGGGAGGCTGCTGGTTTATCTGGTAGTTCTCACCCCCATTATTGTTTTCTGTTTCTTTCTTCTCCTTTATTTTGCAGAGTCATCTGCGGGAGCTGCTAGGCCATCGGCAGCTGATCGAGGTAAGGGGATCGCGGAATAGATCTCCTGGGAGACTGAGAGCTGTAGATAGACGTTGTACCCCCACTCAGACTGTGAGATTCCCTTTTATTTTGGGTCTGGCTTCCGCCAGTGGTTGTATTATTTTAGTGAGCTGGGAGATTATTGTACATATTACAGTGGTACTTGTAGTTCCAGTCTGAGATACTATGTGGTTCTTCTATTTCAGCTCTGTATTATGCTCTTTTATTGCGCATTTAATATTTGAGCAGGTTACCAGCGCTTCGTGTACGCGGGAAATCCCATGTGCACGGCGGATCTGTAGACGGGCCCGGGTCCTGATTTGCACCCGGGGCGTGACATTGAGTTTGTGTTTGACGTGGTTTTGGGAACCGCGTCAACCTTGACAACACCTTATTGGATATCACCTGTAGAGTAGAGAGGGCTGTTGGCGCCGTGGCAGGATCTGATGGATCGAGGAGTCTGTTGGACCTAGTGCCACGCCGTTGATATACGGTGGTGATGCCACGTCATTGATACACGACTGTGAGGGGTTCTTTTGTGGTTTGAGCACTAGCAGGTCCGAGTTTTATTTAGGACCATTGATTGAGTTATACTCCGGCAGTTGTTCCTCTGTGAGGCATGTATCAGTTGGGGATCTTGCAGCTGAGTATTTTGCCTAGACGGCGTTCAGGATACGGTATGGGCATTATTGCGCTCTTAGTGAGGTCAAGTGGATTGACTAATGCCCTGTTGCCTTCATGATTTGTGGAATTGTGTGTTCCAGCTGTATTTGGACGGATAGATAAAAGTGTTCTGCATAGATATTGGATTGACTCCTTGAGTGACTGGATCTTGAGGAGCACTTGTGGATAGTGCTACAGTGTCTGTGAGAAGGAAGCTGTATGCCAAGTGGTTGAGGTACAAGTTTTAGCTTCGGGAGCATTATTCTTGAGTGTATCCGAGGCCGAACCTATTTGTTTGACCAAGACCAAGAAGCCTATCCAACTTACTCCTTCCAGAAGAAAATCTTTTTAAGTCATCCTTCAGTTGGCGAATGGTCTCTGTCATTTCCAATTTTTCCTGTCGAGCCTCGTCGTTGAGCTTCAAGAAGTAATTCGCTTTGTTCACCATATCTATATAATTCTTCTCGAGTTGCTCATTGGACTCTTGAAGGGAAACATTTGTTTTAATCAGATCATCCCTTTCCACTTCAAGATCGGTCGAGAGAGAAGTTACCCTTTTTACTTCTTCTTCGAGATCCTGCAATCTCCCTCTCAACCCCTTGTTTTGCTTAGCCAGTTTCTTTGAATCCCTCAAAAGTCTGTGGTAGGCTAGAGCAAAATCTTCACCTTCCGAATCATCTGATTCATCGTCCGTTGCAATCTTTTCAACAGTGGAGTTGGACAGTGAGTCGGATGTACTTGCCATTAAGCACATGAAGGGTGAAGATGTGGTGGACGCGTGGAAAGCTGTCGCGTTGTCTTCTTCATCACTTGAGGATGACTCATTTGACGTGGAGTTGTCATCCCAAGTAACGACTTGCATCGCCTTCTTCTTTGCCGGATTCTTGTTGGGACACTCCGTTGCAATGTGGCCGTAGCCTCGACATTTGAAGCACTGAACTTGTCCCTCTGAACTTTTCTTATCCTTTGAGAAGTTCTCTTGCTTTCTTGACTTGTAGCTTGAAGAACCCTTGCCTTTCTTCGACTTTCCGAAGGATGGAGTTTTGCTTGAATTTCCCCTTCGAAAGTTGCGGCGAAACTTCCTTGTCAAGAGAGCGAGCTGCTTCTCAAAGTCCTCCATAGAAAGGTTCTCGTCGTCGTCCGAGGAGGATGAATCCGCGTCTTCTTCTTTAGTTGATTTCAATGCGTAACCTGAAGACTTAGAAGAGGATGCCTTTCCAGAAGAATAGTTAGTAGGAAATGTCATTTCATAAGTTTGTAAAGCACCTACTAATTCTTCTACACGCATTTCGTCCGGGTGTTTAATTGTTTCAATGGCTGCGACCTTCGGGCGAAATCGTTCAGGAAGAGTTCTTAGAATTTTTCTTACAACTTTAAATTCTGGAATCTTCTCTCCCAAGTTAGCACATGAGTTTACGATGTCTTGCAATCGTGTGTAATAGTCAGTGAAAGATTCATTCTCTGCCATAGAGATAGAGTCAAACTTGCTCGTGAGCATTTGCAGTTTCTGAATCTTCACAAGGTTAGTTCCCTCATGCGTAACTTGAAGAACATCCCAGATTTCTTTCGCAGTCTCACATGCCGAGACGCGAGAGAACTCAGTTTGTGACAAAGCATTAAATAGAGCATTAATCCCTTTGCCATTGTAAGAAGATGAATCTATCTCTTCCTTGGTCCATTTCGACCTAGGTTTTAAGGTGCGAACATCAGAAATAATTTCAGTTGGATTAGACCATCCTAATTCAATTGATTGCCACACCCTTTCGTCGATGGAAATTAAAAAGGCTTTCATCCGTACTTTCCAGTACGCATAATTTGTTCCATCAAAGAAAGGGGGTCGATTGATGTTTCCACCTTCAACCATTGTTTACAACCCTATTCCCGCTCTGATACCACTTGTTGGGTTATAAGTAATTGGATCTAAATAGGGGAAAAAACACCTAGAGGGGGGTGAATAGGTGTAAACAATAAACACTCAAAAAATCATTGCGCAATAAAACCCAATGCGGAAAAAAAAAGAACACGCAAGATTTTTACGTGGAAAAACTCCAAACCGGAGTAAAAAACCACGGGACCGATAACACGGCGAAATCCACTAGAATTAACACACGTACAAGGTGATATAACGTACTCACAGACGACTCAACCTTTTACCATACGCTCCTAGTAGATCTTCTCCGCTCGCTCCACGACGCTTCTCGAATCCACGATCCGCGCCCAACGCTGAATCCACAGCGTCCAACGTCGAGTCCACGACGTCCGACCGAATCCACGGTCTTCACCCAGTAGCACGCTTCGAATCCACGAACGTACCTCGCTCCGAATCCACGAGAGCGGTTGCACCTTGAATCCACAAGGCCACGCGAGTCCACGCGCCGATTTTGGGTAAATCGTTGTTTGTTTTGGGTGGTGATGATCCGCCGAATACTTAGATTAGAAATAGATCGGAAATACCATCTAAGTATTCATTGATTTGATTCTACTCAAAATGTGAGTATGGAAAACCTAGAATCAAATCAATCAATATAGATGAAGAAACATAGAATAAATCTATTGATTTCCTTTCTTCTCTATATGTGGATTTTTCCTTTCGGCTATTTTTTTTTTTATTTTGCGGATGCCCTAGAAAATGAATATAGGGCCTATTTATAGGTTAGAAACCATTGGAAGAAGATAAGGATCAAAAACTGCCTTTTCTGGAAATTTTACCGACGGCGATCCGGATTGGAATTGGACGATCCGGATTGCAGAAGCAAGAAAGACGATTTCCAGAAAAATGCTGTTCGGGATCCGGATCGTAGTCCCCGATCCGGATCGTTCATACAGTTTCACCAAACATCACGTTCGGGATCCGGATTGCAATCCTGATCCGGATCGTGCAAGCAAAAGGTAAAACCAGTGTTCGGGATCCGGATCATGAAATGCTGCGATCCGGATTGAAACAGTGTATGAACAAACACCCTTCGGGATCCGGATTGCCGAGCACGATCCGGATCCTGAACATGTCCCATGTCCAGTTTTTGATGTTTATGCAATAAAACTTTCTTCCAGGTGTTTCTACACTACAAGAAGTATTCGGATCACCAAAAATCTTTAGTTAAACATACCTGATCCTTTTGAATTCTTCTTTCTTGAGATTGAGGTATATGATCCAAAGTTCTTTTATCTTCAATCTTCAAGACTTAATACTTTCACGAAATACGCCAACTCAAATTCCGTAACACTAGAGGCATAACATAACAATGTAGTAAAAATCGAACAAGAAAAGCTGAAGATACTCTACAGCTACCATCCCTATCTAAATGCTCAATGGGTGATACAGATGAAAAGATATGCAACTACCCGCACCCAAGGTGCTCAATCGACCCAATCGAACTGACTGTGTGAGGACCCGGATCCCCGCGATGGATTACTGGTTGATCAGCTACTTATGGAGGCCCATGTTGGGTGTTAGAGGTGTTTGCGCGTGTATTGGACCCAATGATTGGACTCGGCATGAAAAAAGGATCAAGTTCACTTTTTCGGAAATTTTCGATAATTTTAGAAGTGGATTTGGGCAAAACGGACATCGGATTTGGATTCAGTGTGCGAAAACGATGAAAATGGGCTATTTATTTGTATTTTTCGGAGCCCGGATGCCCGCGCACAGATTTCGAGGCATGGAGCACGGCGGTGTAGGCGCGGGCAGGCGCGCGGGTGTGGGCAGGCGCGAGCGGTGCAGCGGGGGTGTGTGACACATGGCATGGTATTTCTGGATTTGGTCTGTGAGAAGGAAGCTGTATGCCAAGTGGTTGAGGTACAAGTTTTAGCTTCGGGAGCATTATTCTAGCTGTAGGAGCAACTGTGGAAATCCGGCCAAAATGAATGCTATTCGAGATTGGCCGAGACCGACACTGTTGGTGAAGCGAGGAGCTTCTTGGACTGGGTAGTGCCAGCAGAGCTTGACGAATGGATGTTGAGGCTGATACCAGCGCCGATTTTAGCATTGCCAGTGTTGGGTGATGGATTTGCGAGTTATAGTGATGTCTCCCTTAGGGGTTGTGGAGTTACTGTTGGATTATTGTTGAGCACCCTATTTCACCCCGACAAGCCACGGTAGTGGCGGATACCTTGAGTGGGGCAGTTGTTTGGGGTTTGAGGTTGATGATTCCACAGCTGGCGCTGTGTGGTGTTGTTGAAGCTGTTAGGGCTTGAGGTTGTGTCCCTAGGGGTCGTGGTTAGATTATAGCTTTCGGTTGTGCTGCCACAGTAGGAATAGCTTCAACACTTCTCTCCCTTTTTCACGTCTATATGCCGAGGCTCGCGAACGGGCCGAAAACTTCGAAAGGCTGCTCCAGAATGGAGACGGTGTCGGAGCCTGTTCTTGTTTGATTGGGGTGAAGGCACTGGCCTTTCGAAATTTCCGGACCTTTCGCTGTTGTTGGCGGTTTTCTAAATTGAGAGTTGGGGTTGATGATATTCCTGATGTTGGGCTTTTCTTTTTCTTGCTTGGTTGCGTGGGTGTGGTTTGGATCATCCTGGTTGAGTTGGTACAGAGGGTTTGATTTTTGGAGCTTGTTGTTTTTCCCTCCAGCCTTTTGTTGGAGTCCTTGAGGTTTTTCCACGTCTCAACTCAGGAGTGTTATACTTATGGATCCCTCGCCGTGATTGACTCGCCCCTTTTGAGATCTGTGAGTGTGTGGAGTACGAGGGACGCTCATTGCGAATTCTGGCTCGTGAGATGAGAGAATTGCGCAATTGGGCCATGCCGTACCGGGTATTGTTGTTATTTTTAGACTAATCACGGGGAGTGAGTGGTGACTTGGGAGCTGGAGACGGTGATGATGAGTACCTGCCCTTCATATTTACAACTCTTGTTTGAGTTGTGTTAGTTTCGAAGACGAAACTTTTTTTTAGTAGGGGAGGATGTGAGGACCCGGATCCCCGCGATGGATTACTGGTTGATCGAGGCGAGGGAGTCGCGAGCTAGATCCCTACCTGTCTTTGGAGAGTAGCTGTACCCCCACATTGGAGACTTGTAGTACAGTCCGTAGATTAGTTTTATTTATGCTCATGAGAGATTTTTGTAGTGAGGTTATGACTTGTACTGAGAGCCTGTATACTGATGTATTATTTCAGGTTGCCCTCCCTGTTGAGTTCTGGGTTTTGTATCTGAGGATTTTGTATTTGATCATGTTTGGGAGGTGGATATTGTATCTTTATTTTCAGTTGTACAATGTTGGATTTGAGTTCTTTTCAGCTTTTTATTTTACAGCTCTAATATCTGTTTAGCTATAGTAGTTTTTCTTTGCAGGTTGGATGCTTCGCCTATGCGGGGTTCTGTATAGGCGGCGGATCTGTTGGCGAGCCCGGGTCTCAATTTCGACCCCGGGGCTTGACACACTGCCTCATAGGGTCCAGTCAAGCCTGCGCCCACCTACTGCCACACATCCACAAGAGAACGGGACTTACGTATGTAGGGCGTCTGTGATTACCAAAACTGGCCCAGCCAGAAGGACAGCATCGACAAGTCGCGATACGAAAGTAACTGGCCCACTCCGGACGGGGCACTCGATGGGCGCGAGCCCACCGAGGAAAAAGATATCCGCGCATCTCTGTCGAGCTCAAAGTGGCTCATGCAGGCTATAGTCAAAATTCACGCTCACTCTCAGAACGGAAGGACTCATGATCCTCAAACATCTCGCACGACGGTCGTAGTACTCTCGACGACTCAGCTAACCTGCTCTCACGAATCTCGAGACACTAACGAACTCAACCAACTCGTGGCGCTAAACACACAGGCTGGAGATACTCCACAGCTGGGATCGACCCACAACTCAGGGCTAACAAAACTGGTCGGACGACACTCAACGACCCGGGACCACCGTCAACCCGAACGGTTCCCAACAACACTGACCGGAAGATACTCGACGGCCCGGGACCATCGTCTACCCAAACGGCTGCCAACAACACTAGCACAGGTCTAACCTCAGCTACCAGACTCCACTCAGCCCCCAGGCAAGAGTGCAACAATGTCCCACAGTAACCTGATCACTCGGCCCACTACCCGGGCGAGGAAAATCTATGTCCAGGAAAAGATGCAATGTGTGGGATGTCTAAAGCATAAAAGAACCTAGCCCAAGTGAAGGTTCTCTACTAGTTTGGTTAAACATGCATCATATGACAGGGTGCTAGGTCAAGTTCCCACAATAGCATTTAAATATACTGAATCATAAGTAGGGAACATTAGCAGATATGATCACCAAAATCAATCAAAATAAGCCTCATCTCCCTAAACATGCTCTCAACTAGCATAGGTGAATACAACCATTAAATAAATATAATATCTCGAAGGTGCCCAACATGTACAATAAATCATATGAGCCTCAATCCACATGAACTATATAATTCTTATGGTTAGATCTCAATCTTATAGGTTGTACATTAAATTGTGCGTGCTATCAATCATATAGTGTAATGCTTCCCTTAGGTGAGCTTTCAATGATCATAATCATGGATATATAAATCTTACAAGTTTCATCAGGCATAACATGAATATCATATCTTGCAATTCCTCAAACAAAAACCATTTACCACGCTCACCTCTCAACGACATATTGATACACTAAACATGCATGCATTCTAACAAATAGAATTAGAGAATCGTCCACCGGTTCTGGAGACGAAGCAACCCACCTGAATTGCTTTCGGCAGGCAAAGCCGAAGTCGGTGAAGTGCGTAGCCACTTGCTAACAAAATCCGCCGGAACCGCACCCTCGGTGCTCGGTCGCACAAGCCTCTGCTCAAACCAACATCACATCCACAACACGCTAATCAATACCTCACACACACAAAACAGCGCTTGCTATTTTTACAGTCCAGAAAAGAGAAAGGGGATTCTCACATGCGTGCAGTCCTCTGAAAAATCCAGAAAAATTACGGTTACGATCCTCTCGACGAGTAGATCCAAATTGAGTATTTATACTCCTCATTCCGACACCTGTAGGCCAAGATACAAATAGAACATCGCGGTACGCAAATCAATCCACAACTCGCATCTCTGCAGAAATCAGTCCCAAAGAAGCTTAAATATCACCTTCAAGAAGACCTCCAAAAATTTCGATAAAAATACGGGTGCGTTGCTCTTGAAGCGTAGATGTCGATCGAGTCCTCATACGTCTGGTTCTGATGCCCGTAGGCCGAGAAATTCCAACAATACTCCACTGCTGTCCAAAACCTCGCAGCGGTATAAGGGGTCAAAAGATACCTCGGGAACTATGCCAAAAACCCAAAATTAGGCAAAGTAATCAACACAAAAATCGAAGGCGTACCTCTCTTGAACGCGTTGCTGCAAAAATCAGATCAAAAGTCCATTGGGGTAGCTCAGGGGGTCGTGCACTGAAATGCGACGGTAGAAGACAAATTCGAAGAAGCGTCGAAGTGCGCCGTGTCGCAGAAAACGCCAATGCCGCGGCCTCCATAAAAATCGGGAATCCACCACAAGGTGAAGAACACAAGGTAGAACAACTTTGCTAAAGACCCCATAGGGAGAGGAGCTCAGGAAAAAGGCCAAAGGAGCTACGGAAGGGGGCTATTTATAGCCAAAATCCAACAATTCGATTAATTCCATTTGGGTCCCCATTTTCGGGTGCCCGAAACAGTTTCGGGCGCCCGAAACAGTTTCGGGCGCAAACAGTGCCGCACAGTAACCCAAAATGTACGCCGAACCATCAGCGCCCGAATCCACCCTGTTGCGCCACGTGTCCCCGCACAGCAAACAACGAACACGGCCAACCAGCTCGCGACACGTGGCTGCGCCCCCCGCGCCGCTCTGCCAGCGTCAGCGCCTCGGTCACCGCGCCCACGTGCGCGCACATCGCGCTGCCGGCGCCCACTGCGCGCACGCGTCCCGAGGCACCTGCCGCCCTGCTCCGTGGACCACGCCTGGTGCGCCAGCCAATCCAAAGCTGCCACGTCCCACACCGCGCCAATAGGACGACGCCACGTGGCACACCACCCTTGCTGCACCGCGCCAGCTTTGCTCCTCGCGTGGACAGGCCAACCAACGGCCGCCACGTGGCCCCGCCCTGGTCCACGGCCCCCCGCGCTCTCTCGTAGGCCGCGCCTCGCGAATCGGCCAGTTGGAAGCCACCACACGTCCAACCCCCGGTGCACGCCAAGCCCGTGGACCGAGCGGCCCGCGCCTCTGCCCTCAGCCGTTGCCCGCCGCCGTGCCGCCGTGCTCCGTCGCCTGCCCGTCGCCACCGGCGCTGCCCTAGCCGCCGAAACAGTAACCCTTGCCTCGAAATCCGTGATTGGGCATTCGAGCTCCGAAAAATACAAGTAAATAGTCTATTTCCATCGTTTTCGCGCGCTGAGTCCAAATCCGATGTCCGTTTTGCCCAATTCCACTTCTAAAATTTGTCAAAGGCATCCGGTTAGGCAAACTTGCTCCCGTTTTCCACACTGAGCCCAATTCTTGGGTCCGATTCGCGCACAAACACCTCTAACACATAGCAAAGGCCTCCAGAAGTTTCCAGACACACTGCATAAGCTCTGTGGAGATCCGGGTCATCACAGAGCAGATAGAGGATTTTTCAGTAGATGCCTCGGGAGTACTTCGGTACAGGGACCGAGTGTGTGTGCCTATGGATTTTGAGATCAGAGAACAGATTTTGAGAGAGGCCCATTATACACCTTATACCATTCATCCTGGTGGGACTAAGATGTATAAGGACCTCAAGGCACACTTTTGGTGGATTGGAATGAAGCGGGACATTGGGAGATTCGTGGCTCACTGTTTAACTTGTCAGCAAGTGAAGGCAGAGCACCGAGTTCCTGCTGGCAAGTTGAAGAGTCTTCCAATTCCCGAGTGGAAGTGGGATCACATCACCATAGATTTCGTCACGGGACTACCGAGGGCGCAGAGTGGAGCTGACGCGATCTGGGTTATCATGGATAGACTCACCAAGTCCGCTCACTTTTTACCCGTACAGGTGACTTGGCCATTGGAGCGACTTGCGCAGTTGTATTTAGATGAGGTGGTGAGGCTTCATGGTGTACCCGCCTCGATTGTATCTGATAGGGACCCAAGATTTGTATCATATTTCTGGGGGAGTCTACAGACAGCCTTGGGGACACAGCTCCGGTTTAGCACAACATTCCACCCACAGACCGATGGACAGTCTGAGCGCACTATACAGACCCTCGAGGACATGTTGAGAGCGTGCGTCCTAGATTTTGGAGGAGGGTGGTACCGGCACTTAGCATTGGTTAAGTTTGCGTACAACAATAGCTATTAAGCGAGCATTCAGATGGCTCCGTTTGAAGCGTTGTATGGACGCAAGTGTCGGTCGCCCTTATATTGGAGTGACGTGGGTGAGAGGAGGACTTAGGGACCTGATTTACTGTTGGAGGCAGAGGAAAAGGTCAGATCCATTCGCCGACATATTGAGACAGCCCAGAGTCGACAGAGGAGCTACGCTGATACTCGACGGCGAGACCTAGATTTTCAGGTTGGTGATCATGTCTTTTTGAAGGTCTCGCCTTCGAAAAGGATTCGAAGATTTGGAGTTCGTGGGAAGCTCAGTCCCCGTTTTATTGGACCCTTTGAGGTACTTGAGATAGTAGGCCCTGTTGCATACCGTGTTGCCCTTCCACCGCGCCTGGCAGGAGTTCATGATGTTTTCCACGTCTCGGTTCTGAGGAGATGTCTTCGATCCTTCGCACGTGATTGACTTCACCTCACTGGAGCTCGGTAAGGACCTTGGCTACGAGGAGCGCTCGTTGCGGATTCTAGCTCGTGAGGTGAGAGAATTACGCAACCGGGCTATACCGTAGTGAAGATTCTCTGGAGCAATCATGAGGACCGTGAGGCCACTTGGGAGCTAGAGACGGTGATGAGAGATACCTAACCTTTTCTGTTCGAGGTTTCTGACTGAGGTACGTCTGTTTTGTTTTCTTAGTTTTGGAGACGAAACTTTCTTTTAGTGGGGGAGGATATGGTGTCCCGATTTTTCCGTACGATTTGTCTGGGTGGTCAGCGGTGAGAAAATACCTATTATTGGTGTATCGAGCCCGTTGTGCGTCAAACGGATGCCAAAAACGGACTCAGCGCGCGAAAACGTTGAAAATCGGCTATTTTCGGGCTAAACGGGCCAAACGGGCCGATTTCTCGGGTGGGCCGGTCTACGGCCCACTTGGCGTGCACCGGGAGTAGCCAACGGAGGGCGCTGCCACGTGGCGCGCGCCGATTGGCGGGTCAACGCACGCGCGACAGCGGGCGAACCGCGTCGGGCGCGGCGCATGGTGGACCGCGCTAGGCCACGTGGCGCCCGCTCATTGGCGGGCGCAGTGACCCGGGCGGCCCGCCGTGAACCGCGGCCCACGGTCCCCGCCGTGGACCGTGCGGCCACGCGGCGCGCCGCGATTGGCGGGCGCTCGTGCGCCGGGCGCGCGGGGCACGGAGGGGACACGTGGCGGCCCGTGGGTGTTTCGGGCGCCGTTTTGTGGGCCGGGCCGGGGTGGTTTCGGGCACTGTAGCAGCCCGAAACCCCCGGGCGCCCGGAAAATTTGGCCCGAAAGCCCATTTCTTGATTTTTTTTGGGGCTTTTTGTGAGAGGGCCTATAAATAGGCCTCTTCCTCTTCGGTTTTGTGCTTTTTATCGAGCTCAAAACCTCTTGAGCCCTCAAGCAACCTTGTTGATCATCTTGTTCTGCATTTTGTGAAGGAGACTCGAATTTTTTGGAGGCCGCGGCATCGATGTCTTCGGCGAGTTAGCGCAGTGCGACGTTCTTTCGTCGGTGGCCCATTTCCGTCGGGTTTCGGTCCACGAGGTCTACCGAGCTACTCCGATGGAACTTTTGGACGATTTTTGCGGCGTCGGATTTATGAGAGGTAAATCTACGATTTACCTATATTCCACTCCTCCCATATTTGAGCTTTTATTGGGGTTTCTGGTACATCTTTAAACCCCTATTTTGCTGGTGGTTTTCGTGGACAGCAGCGCATTGTTGGATTTTTATCTCTGCACTCGAGTATCGGATTTCGACGTATATGGACTCAATCAACATCTACGCTTCGCGAGGATCACCGTCGTATTTTTGTTGGAATTTTTGGAGTTTATCTCATAGGTAGTATTTGCGCATCTTCAGGATTGATTTTTTCAGCAATTGTAAACTTCAATGTTTGGACCATATCTTTGTACCCAGGAGGTGTTTTTGGGTGATTTTGGGCCTGTTGGAATCGTGGGAATCCGAGGATTGCCCCGTGTAGTTTCAGCCTTTTTGGACTTTGGATCAATTTGCACTTTCAGGTGGGTTGCTTCGTCTTCAAAACCAATGGACAATTCATTAACTCTATTGAGTAGGGAACATGCATGATTTTGTGATGTACTAGGAAGCATGCTAGAAAGAGAAAATTGATACTCCTTGTGTTGCTACGATGATTAGGGTTGTTTTATTGCTGCTCCCTAAATATGTTAAATTAATGTTATCATTGGAACTTAACCTAGCACCCCGTCATATGTTGCATGTCAACCAGACTTGTAGAAAACTCCAACTTGGGTTAGTTTATTTATGCTTTAGACACTCCCACACTTATATTCATTCTTTCACCTGGACTTAGAGTTTTCTCGCCCGGGTTGTGGGCCGAGTAATCGGGTTGTTGTGGGATGCATGTTACACTCGCGCCTGGGGGCCGAGTGGAGTCTGGTAGCTATGTTTAGATCATATTTTGTTCTGGGAGCTGTCTGAGTCGACGGTGGATCCCGGCTGTGTGGTTTTCCAGCCTGTGAGTGAGAGTTGGTATTGTTGGTTACTGTCGATTTTGTTGATCGTGGATTTGGACTATAGCCTACATGATCCGCATTTGAGCTCGATAGAGATGCGCGGATACTTTCCTCGGTGGGGTCGCGCCCCTCGAGTGCCACTCCGGAGTTGGGCATGTTACTTGCTATCGCGACTTGTCGACGCAGTCCCTCTGGCTGAGCCAGTTTTGGCAATCACGGACGCCCTACGTAAGTCCGGTCCTCCTTGGATGTAACGACAGTAGGTAGGCACAGGTTTTACTGGACCCTATGTGGCAGTCAGTGTAGATTGGGTGATTGTATTTGAGAGATAGTAGATGCATCATGTTTTCATCTGTTCCACTCATTGAGCATTTAGATAGAGGCATAGTAGCTGTAAAGTTATTTTCCAGCCTTTACTTTCAGTACTGTATTTGTTACTTTATGCCTCTAGTAGACTTAGTGGGCAGACCGTCGGGCTTGTTGGCGGTACCCACTGATAACTACTGTGGGATGTAGTTCTCACACCCGCCGTGGTGATTTTTTCCTAGGGACCTCTACTCCAGTTCCTACTGATCCTGCTAATCGAGGTAAGGGAGTCGTGAGCTAGATCCCTACCAGTCTTCTTCTAGTGAGAGTAGATGTACCATTTTTGGTGATGTTTTAGTACTGTCAGTGTTTTTGGGATGTATCTTGTACATTTTACATTTTGAGAGTTTTAGTTTGGAGTGACTTATGTATTGTGAGGACCTGACATGTACTATTTGAGGAGTTGTATATATTTATTTCAGTAGTTTACTTTTCAGCTCTAATATCTGTATAGTGTAGTTTATCTTTTGCAGGTTAGTCGCTTCGTCTATACGGGGCTTCCCGTATGGGCGGCGGATCTGTTGGCGAGCCCGGGTCGCAGTTTCGACGCCGGGGCGTGACAACTATCATACTAAAAGAAATAACAGAATGAAACAATAATATACAACTACTCGCTCACAAAGTGCTCAAATCAACCCAATCTCAATGACTGCCACACCGGGTCTAGTTAAGCCTGCGCCCACCTACGACCACAATCCACATTGGGCAGGATTTACGTAGGGCGTTCAATCGGACTACATCGACAGCACGCAAAAATTTCCTAAACAGGCCCAGCTCCGAAGCGGCTCTTATGGGGTGCGACCCCACCGAGAAAAGAGGCGACTGTCTGTCGGAATAAGGCTCCTGCAAGCTACAATCCAATCCATGATATCTCAGATCGAAAAACTCACTATGCTCAATCAGCTTACAACAAAGGTCGGAGAACTCTCAACGACTCTAGGATCACCATCTACCTGACTGACTCCCAACACTAGGAAAAGACTAGCCACAACTATCCAAGTCCACTCAGCTCCCAAGCTCAAGTGCAAATGCAATCTACACTACTCCAATCACTCAAACTCACCACCTGGGTGAAAATAGCTATCACTGTCGAGAAAGGAATACAAGTAGTGTAGAAAGTCCAAATACAAGATAGAATACCAGGGTCGAGAATTTTCTAAAGTCACTGATATGAAATATGCAATATATGACAGGGGTGCTAGTCAAGGTTCCTACTCAATTCTAACAGATACATCATAAACATCACTACAATTAGCATGCTGATATATGTATAGCAATAGACGTAGTAAGAAGTTTGTTGATTTTGGGGGAAAATCCAACCCACCTAGATCGCAATCCAACTACAAAACCAAATCGAAGTGACGCGGCAACCCTCACAGTCAACGTACTGCCGGAAAGAAACTTCGGCTCAAAGAAAGATACAAGTTTCGATTGAAGTCCAACTGTAGCAACTATAGGCTCAAACAACTCTAGAAGACCTTTAAATCATCAATAAAATCTTCATAAATGCTAAGAAACAATCATCCATGATCAAATATTACACAAGATTTCACAAAAATCTTGTGTGCAGGATTTTGGATACATGGAGCCAAAGAGAAGCAGTTCTTACCATTAATATAACTTTAAAATTCTAGAAATGAGATTCCCACTTGATCTTCAAGAAGTCTAGAGCATCTCCAAGAACTTTAATCCTCAAGTCCAAAAGAAAAAGATGAAGAAAATCCATGATCATCAAGTTCTGTCCAGAAAATCCAGCAAGAACACAAAAGTCTAATAAAAGCTTAATATACATTCTCAGGAGCTGAAATGAAAGGCTGTCATCAATATCAAACTTCAAGCTCTATCAAAGGTGAAGCTCTACTCCAAATTTTAGGTCCAAACTCTTCTTCTACAGCTCAGAGGAAGTCAATGAAAAAGGATCGACAGTGATACCAGCAATTGCAATGAAACTCTAAGCTCAACAATGGTGGAGAAAAGATGAAGGGGAAGCTCTCAAACCAACCTAAACTCTGCCAACTGGGGTGGAGAAGGTAGGGGAGTCTTCTAAGGTCGCAACAAGCCTATTTATAGGCCAAGAGGTGGAAGAAACAGCTCCCTCGGATCCCAGGAAAAAACTCAAAACACTGCTGGAAAAAACCACTTTCGGGCGCTCGAATTTACTAGGTCCATTCGAGCCCTCAAGCACTTGAAAGTCACTTGCCACGCGTCACAATCCGAGCGCACTCGAAAGCTAGCTCACCGCTTCAGCATGCGCCACGCGTCCGCACAATCGGTGCGCGCCGGGCCAATCGCGGGGCGCCACGTGGCCCTGCGCAGTCGATGTGCGTCGGCTGTGTCGCGTGCGCCACGTGTCCCTGCGCGCCGCCGATCATCAAGTGCCATGTATACCTCTGTGGTTCGGTGGGCCAGCAAACATTCAGGCACCCGGATCCTTGGTTCGGGCGCCCGAATCCTCCTGAAAACACAAAAATAGTATTTTTGCTCAATTTTTCGCACTGAGTCCGTTTCTCGCGTCCATTTTGCACGTAAATAAACTCGACCCTCAACAAAGGTGTCCATAAGCCGCTGACCACCCAACCAGACCGTCAAATAGGATTTGGATCTCCACACAAACCAATTGGCTCGGAAGGCTAGTCCTGTCTTCTTTAGCCTCACATCTGCTCTCTATCAAAAATCTGGTGGGTCATTGATATGAAAATGGCCTCGCAACTCAGTCAATCTTGCGTAACTCCAGAGTGGCAATAGAGTCCAGTGACCTGCTTGAGGATCAAAGATAATCAAGTTGAGCTCAGTAAGCTCCTACAAGCTAAAATCAGTGCGCATGATCAAATAAAACACAACAATCCCAACCTGCCCAGTCCCGGACACATAAGAACCTACCAAAAGTAAAGCAACGATTCTACGGTAACAAGTTCAACTTAACCAAGCTAGCAAGTAGTGTACAGAAGTAAATAATCAACTAGATGACCATTAACATAAGTTTGCAAGATTAGAAGCATGATAAAATATGAATTTAGCTAACATAATCCATGTCTTGTAAAAATATATCTAAATCAACATTAAATTCACAATTCAAGTTCATATTGATTTTTATACTAGACATAATAAGTGATTTATGGTATTCAATGAACTAAACCCATCTTGATTCGCTAATCCAATTACAAATCGAATCGAAAGTTCACAAGCACCTCCCTACAGTCCCAAATCGCTAGAAAGTGAAGAATAATCCAAGAAAATCTTGCTAGAACCAACCGAATAAAAAAACCAACTAAAACTCTAAAGAAAACCGATTCGGTTTGAAAAATACAAATTCGCACTCGCCAACCCTCGATTCAGCCGAAAGCAAATAGCCCACGAGCTATCCTTATCAACTAGATCTTAAGTGGGAATCTAGATCATAGCAAGAAACTTCAATTTGATCCAAAATGCTAAGCTTCCTTGCTGCGCTCTACTTCCAACCGCCGAGAGAGAAGAAGAGGAAAGAGGAAAGAGAAAAAGAAAAGGAAATATGGAATATTCCACAAGTTCCTTAGCTCACAAGCAAATGGAAAAACTCAAAAAATTTCAACATCGAACAGTGATTCCATTGGAATAGAGATGAGAATCAAAATCCCAGCAAAACTATCAAAAATCCAAATTTGAGCACAAAGCTAACAATTCGACTAGCTTACCTCAAATAAACCTGGAAATCTTCACACTAGTCCTACACCACTCCTCTGCCGTGTGTATCAAAACAACAATGGAAAACACCAGAACAACTCAACTAATTCAACTCTAGCTGTTGCGATTGCTGTGCTGCTGTTGTTCTTCAACTCGCAGAGGAGAGGAAGGGGAATTGAGGTTGTAAGGAGGGAAATAGAGTGAACTCTGATACTAGGGAATGAAAAGAGTGTAAAAAAGACACAAGGGGTCAATTTATAGAAAAAAAGAATAAATAGAAAGGGCCCTTGGATCAATAGAAGCTAACCTATTTCTGCAGGAAAAATTCAAATTTAAGCGCCAGAATCCACATTCGGATGTCCGGAACCCTATGAAACACCAACCAACTACCCAAGTCCATGTGCGCGTAAAGGGGTCCAAAATCTTGTAGCTACATGCGAAACATCCGGGTGGTCAGAACCTGCGCTTGAAACCTCAACTACCACTTGTCACATTTCACAACAGTGTGTTATACCTGAGGAATCTCACCAACTCACTTCCGTACTGCTATAGTAATTTTCGGGCGTCCGAAAGGAGGATCCGAAATTTGTCCAAGGCAAAGCTGAACATCTAAGCACTCGAAGCCTATTATGGGCGCCCGAAATCTCTAAGAACTTTAGTTTCAACAGGTTTGATGATCCAACAGTCTGTTTTCACATCTATATCACGCCAAAATGACTCCTGCTCGACCCAACACTCTACAGACATGTAGACCAGCCATCTCACTGCACCCAACCAAGCTATTGAGCACCGGAACACTACACTTATTTCTTTAAATTATGGTATAATTTAAGTATACAAATTTATAAAAATTCACTAAATCATATATAATAGGTTTTTTTTTGGATAAAAATTCACTAGTTTTGTCATTTTGCAAAATCCAACCAATTTTTTTGATTTTGTATATTTGGGCCAGACTTAAAAAAAAAATGTAACCTAATTATCCTTAGTCATCTTTCTCTCTCCTTTCTCTTTCATATATTTCTCTCCTTCCACTTCGTTTGCCTCCTCTACCTTCTCCTCCTCCTCCTCCTTCACTACCCAACATCGTTGCATTCTTCCCCGCCTACCTCGCCCACCTCTCAACTACCACTGATGCGTTTCTATCCGCCCACCTCATTCCCATAGGTAGCAACAAGGCCGTTTTGGACAAAGATCTCGAAGACGAGGGTGTCATAGGATTTGAGAATGGTTGGGAGGGCGAGCGCGTTGGGGCAGGGGCGATAGCTATAGAGCATGTGGTGGAAAAGATGGAGGGCGAGATAGGGACGCCATAGCAGGAAAAGATGCGAAGGCGGAAGAGAAAAGAAAAAAAAGAAAAAAGAGTATATTTTTCTTCTCGTGAGAAGGCCGCCACTAGACGCAAATACTTCGGGAGAGGCCAAAAAGGAGAGAAAAAATAAGAAGAAGGATAAGAAGAAATACTATTTGAAACTAAGTTGCACTATTTATATAACTTTTCAAATAGCGCAATCTAGTCTCAAATTGTGCAAATTAGCTTCAAATAATTCAACTTCTATTTTTGTAGTGCAACTTAGTCTCAAATAGTTTTAAATAGTGCAACTTAGTCTCAAACGATATAATTTAGTCGTTGTTGTCGTCAAACAGGTCGTCTCCTTTGCCGCGACAGTCGAGGCCGAGGCCAACGAATGCATCACACACCTTTTTCTTCCTGTGGTGGAAGACAGAGAGCGACCCCGAGGGAAGTTCGCACACACCGGAGTTGAGGAAGAGGAAGGTCGGCGCTGTATTTCTAAAGGTGATAAGTGTCGAAGGGAGCAACATGGGGGAGGAAGGGGAGGAGGGTCAGTGATGATGTAGGGGCGGTTGACAAGGAGAAGGAAGAAAAGAAAGCGAGAGGAGAAAACGAGGATTGTGCAGAAAGGAGGAAAGAGATGAATGAGAAGGAAAAAAGAGAGAAAGAGGAATGAAAGTAATTTAGTCAGTTTACTAAAAATTCAGACCACATCTATAAAAAAATAAAAAGAATAATTTCACAAAAACATAAAACTAGTAAAATTTTATGCAAATTGGCTTATATAATAATATAATTAGTAAAATATTCATACATAAGAATATTTTGAATCTATGTATGGATGCAAATGGTTATGGTTACCAAAGATTTATCCGAATTTGAATTCAAACTGAGCGGGTTCATTCAATACTAAACATTTTAGTTGTGGGTATAAAAAATAAAAATATGATCGATTCATATTTCGGTATGATTTTTATTAAACTATTTTGATCCTAATTGTTATTCTAAAATAAATATATTATGAAATTTTATCATTCCGTTATCGATTTTGATCCATCTCAATTTTTATTTTGATTCCAATTTTTATTGGAACCAAACTGACCCTAAAAGTAATAGAAATGAAAGAATAATAAATTTATAGTGTAAAGACATGGGTGAACTAGATAGTACAATTGTATAAACAACCATTTTTTATTCCAAAATAAGAATTAAAATAATATTTTATTAAAAGTTCATAAATATCAGTTTCAGAAGTTAGAGGAACATAATAGAAATAAACAGGAAGTTCAATTAGGGATGCCAACCATAGATTTGGGAGGAATTTTCAAAATCTGAATCTGAACTCGAATTCGACTATCAAATCTGAATTTGAATATGAATTCGACGAATTTTAAAAATTCATATTCAAATATGAATCAGACCAAAAATTCAAAATTCGAAATCAAATCCAAAACCTGAAAATCCAAACTCGAAATAATAATAATTTTTTTTCTCTTTACAATATTTTAAAATATATTATATTAAATTTAAAATTTTAAAATATAAATTTAAATATAATATCAAATATTTATATACATATATATTATATAAAGTAAAATTAATTCGGATTCTGGTCGGATTCGTGTTCGGATCAGGTACAATCAAAATCCATATCTAAATCCAAATTCATCATATTTTTATTTTTTATATCCATATCCGAATTCATATCCGTTTAACATCGGATAAATTCATTCTGTTCGGATTCGAGTTCAGATAAAATTTTGAATATTCATACCCATTGACATCTCTAAGTTCAATTGCTAATTAATATGTGTGCAATTTAATTAACCAAAACATGAATATGATAAAAAATATCTTTTATAAAATAATTTTACAAAATTTTAATTTTAAAAATAATATTTTTTAACTTTATTTCTGTAAATAATCATATTATAACCTCATCAATGCCATACGAATGTAACTATGTAAGAGTAAAAAACATCGTAAATCATTATCATATCTCAAATGTTAATTATTAAAAATAATGAATGATTCACAATATTTTTTAAACCCTCTCCACAAACACTCTAAACAATCAACCAAAACTCGGACAATCTATATAAATAAATTGATAAACTTACAAAATAAAAATACGATGAACAATTTATATTTTTTAAAAATAATAAAATTATTTATTATATTTAATTTATTTATTTACTATACAATCAAAGGGGCACACGATCCACCTTCTTCTAGTTTACATGACTGAAATAGAATAATTAGCACAAGTATTGTTTTTTAAAATTTATTTATATAAAAAATGTCATATGACTATATTTAAATAAAAAATGTTCATATAGTAAGATAACTACGAGTCCTCCACGTGGCAGTCAAGATTGGCGACCACATCTACAACTAAAGGCGGTGACCATAAGCACTTGTCACAATATCAATTGCTTTCTCTCATACAACTATATATATATATATATATATATATATATATATATATATATATATATATTTATGAAGTGACCCTCATCACACCCAACCCATTAGATTGGGTGGGGTGTGAGATGTACACCTCAGAAGGGATGTATAACTAGTATTTTCATATATATATATATATATATATATATATATATATATATATATATATATATATATATAGGATGTGTCCTCTTAATTTGAAATGAATGCATATAAAAAAAAAAGGATTAATTACATACAGGTCCCTATAAATATGTCGAATAGCAAATATATTCCTACAAAATTCAACTTTTCATATTTATTCCTTCAAAAATCCACCGTTATTCAAATCTACCCCTACCGTCCATCTCTGTTAGAAAAATTGAGTTAACCATAGGTTAAATGCTTAACCTTGATTAGATAAAAAAAAAAGTAAATTTACCTTTTACCCTTTGTATATTATAATTATTTAATATATTATTTAATTAATTAGATAAAATATTAGTTAATTATTTAATTAATTTAATAAATAATTAGTTAATTACCGTGGCATGCAGCCGCGCCGCGCGGGGCTGGCGCCCGCGCGGCCGCGGCACGCGCCGCGCGGGGCCGGTGCCCGCGTGGCCGCGGCCCGCGCCGCGCGGGGCCGGCGCCCGCACGGCCACGGTATGCAGCCGCGCGGCGCGGGGCTTCGCGCAGGGTCAGCGCTTGCAGCTGCGTGAGGCTCCCCGTCCGCGTCCATGTCGAAGCGAGGTCGAAGCTACGAAGGAGATGACCGTAGAAATTTTTGGAGGGATATATTTGTAAGGGGGCAAAAAAGTCATTTTATATTGAATCTGTTAAAATATAAACAGATTCCAAACGGTACTAAACCAGATGGGTAGATTTGAAGAACTTAGGATTTTTGAAGGAATAAATATAAAAAGTTGAATTTTATAGGAATATATTTGCTATTCGACATATTTGCAAGGACCTGTATGCAATTAATCTAAAAAAATAATGTGTAATTAATTAGAAGAAGCCATTGTTATCTATTTATTTATTGCGCTTCCTCGTTCGACATTCGTTTGGAAATGATTCCCATTCTCAAACCTTCTGGAAGTGACCAACAAATTAATATTTATTAATTAATTTCAATGATCTTCAAACAGATATGATTGCGTGGGAAATTTTGGTATGTTGTGGTGGTCTTTAAAATTTGTATTAATATATATTAGATGCCACGTATTCATTCGAAAGAGCTTTAATATTTAAAAATTAGGGGAGAAAAAAAGAGTGCAAGTGTAAGTGTTAAGGGATTTGAATCAATCCAAAAATTAAAACTAGTTAATAGGTCAAATAAATCTCCTTATTAAACTAATATTAATATGTGACACCACATAACGCGCATGCATTAATTAATGGCATAAATAACTTCACTCATAACTTAGTATATCATCAAGCTAGCTAAAAAAGATTGAATCAAGCTTTAATATATATTATGTAGAGACTTAAACCTATATATCCAAAAGCTCAAACTAATAAATTTCAAACACCAAAGTTTTTATTTTTGTCCAATATAATTTTGTATGATGTCCCGCTTCTCATAAGATCATTTATCACTGAATCTGCGAGTTGATTAATTAATCTGATAATTTATTGAGATAAATTACAAATTAAAAATAATTAAGTCCAATTATCATGTATAGTGTAATCAGTCTTATATATATATATATATCAATGCATTATAAATTTCACACACCATGAGGGACAATTCTTAAGCCCTGGCAACGTGAGATCTCGTCAATATCTCATCTCATGTTTCTGGCTACTCGATCTACTTTGAAATCACTGTGATTTCTTAGTACTGTAGACATGATAATATGTTGAGCTAAATCCAAAAATACTCAAGTCCGGTTATCATGTTTAACATATATATATATATATATATATATATATATATATATATATATATAGGGTTCGGCTACTATACTTTTATGAGTAAAAAATTTTTATACTTATAAGTTTTCATCCCTTGGATGAAAAAATGTACGGTTAGAATTATATTAGTTCCTAAAATTTTTATTATTTTTCCAACAACCTAGTAAACCCTAGGGGACCACTATCATTCTAACCGCACATTTCTTCATTCAAAGGTGAAAAAATTATGAGTACAAAAAAGGCTTATATAGTAGCCCTACGCTATATATATATATATATATATATATATATATATATATATATATATATATATATATATATATATATATAGTCCGGCTAGAATACTATCGAGCATCAAGCCATTGGTGCTATCAAGTTTTTAGCCGTTGGATAAAAAAATATGCGGTTGGGATTATAGTGATCCCCTAAGATTTTTACTATTCAACCAACCACCTAGCAAACCCTAGGGGACCACTATAATCCCAACCGCATATTTTCTTATCCAACAGCTAAAAACTTGATAGCACCAACGACTTAGTGCTATCGATAGTATTCAAGCTTAATTCTATATATATAGCCCGGTTACTATACTATCGATAGTACCAAATATTTGGTACTATCAAGTTTTCTGCCTATAGATCAAATACTTTAATTATTTTCACCCATTAAATTTTACCTTTTTT
>CM054935.1:4860559-4958059 GCA_029168755.2 Tillandsia fasciculata | reverse complement strand
AGGATTGCTTAATATATACGATTATCTTTACAAAAATGCACGTGGCAGATTTTTTTTTTTTTTTTTTTTTTTTTTTTTCTTTCTTTTGGCTTGATTAATTATGGGAAATATAATAGTGATAAGATAGTTCTAATATCACTAATTTTTATCTTGTTTCTCATCTGATGGACCAGACTAAGACTTGAGCAATGCTATCTCTACATTCATTTTTGGATGTAGATCCTACATCCCATCAATTCAATGGTAGAAATTTTTTCATCCATCACTTCGAAGTGATGGATGAAATTCACCCCATTCTAGGTGTACGATATACACCTAAAAATAAACATCAAATATATATATATAATCAATTTAAATTCGGGTTGTCGAGTTTGGATTCAGGTTGGATACAGACAAAATTCAAATCCGTCGGATTTAAAATTATATTCGTTTAGTATCGAATAAATCTATTTGGTTCAAATTTAAATTCGAATTCGGATAAAATTTCATCTGTACTCATTGACATTCCTATCTGGGCATTGCAGGCCAATTCTCGGGTAGGCCTCAGCGAAATAGGAGCAGGCGTGATTTTGCTCGGCAAAATTTTTTTGCTTTGCTTAAAAGCCTGGGCCTAGACTCAAAAACACAATAAACCTTTTTATGCTCAGATATTTCAGATTCGAACTGATTGGGCTGTGCTGGATCAAATAAAAAATAATAATTTGGGGCACATCAAGTTAATCAAAGGAATAAAAGCCCAGGCCCAGCCCTAAATCAACCCAAGATGTACTGGGCTGGGATGGCCCGATCGAATGAGTCGAGTTAGGTATGGTCGAATCCAATTATTATTTTAAAAATCGGATGAAACAGCAATACGAAAATGTTACTGGATTAAACGTCACTTATTCAACCAGTCGATGAACCATTGGTTGAACTAGTGACATTAGTATGATGTCTTATATTTTTATTTTAAAATTATTGTATAGAAAAATATACATGTATTATTATTTAGTAATTGTTGGGGCCAAAATGTCACTTGCACATGATCGGTTCCTGGGTGACTCTCTAGAGGTGTCGAAGTGCATCGCATACCAACAATCAAGCGATCGGGCAGCATACTAACAATCAAGCCCTGCTCGAACATGTAAATCCTATGCGCCTCGTCCCTGGCCGCGTATGGTACACTGTCCAGTAGCCGGTTGAAATCCACAATGTACTCCTGCACAGAATGGCCTCCCTGCGGGAGATTCTTCAACTCCTCCTCCAGCCTCTATCTAACACTCTTAGGAAAGAAGGCTTCAAGTAGAAGGCTGCGGGAACTCCGCCCAAGTAAGCAGCTGGGTCCCAGGCGGACCAACAGGTCGCACTCGCCGCCACCAAGCCTCGGTATTGTGCTCCAGAAAGTTTGTTGCCAGAAGAACTTGAAATCTCTCCTCGATAAAAAGGGTCTCAAAAAGTCACTCCGTAGCCGTGATCCACGACTCTACCTCCCACGGCTCCAAACTCCGCCCATAGAAATGAGGCGGGTCGAGCTGGCGGAACCTCATCAAGCAATCAACAACCTCTCGCTGCTCCGCAGGGGTCAACTGTCTCGCCGGCCCAGACGGCTGTCTACTGGTAACCTGCGCAATAGGGGCTGCCGGTGCCGCTGGTACAACTGGGGGTGCCACGACCAGCGAAGAAGGCGCAGGGGAACTCTCATGGGGTGCTGCAACCGGTTGCGCCCTCTGCTCAAGCATGCGCATCATCTAGTCCACGGTCTCCGACATCTGGGCCATCTGAGCCCAAAGCTCCTGTACCTCTCTCTGCTGTCCCTGCCGTGACTCCTCCTACTCAGGCTCATCGGAGGATGAAGGCTGAGAACGCATCAGTATCCTGCGCCGCGGAGGCATCGCTCTCACCTGTGACAAAAAGGAGAAGATTAGAACCAAACAACACTCGACCCAATCAAGCAAAAGTCTAAGGCATGTCCCCCTTCCTGTAGCACTATGTTGTCTGCAGCCAACATAGCCGCTTACCGGGAGAAGACATGTCAATCCCTCATCCCATCCCCTGGGAGAGTTAGGAGACTCAATCAGGACTCTCGCTACAATCACGACTCTCACGTGAGTCATCCTAGGGTCCAACCACAAGCCTAGGATTTCTAAGTCCACAATGACCTACATCCTAGGCACTGATACCACTCTAATCTATCACGCCCCGAGGTCGAAACTGCGATCCGGGCCCGCCAACATATCCGCCGCCCATACGGGAAGCCCCGTATAGACGAAGTGACTAACCTGCAAAAGATAATACTAGCAACTAAACAGATATCAGAGCGAAAAGGTAAACTGCTAAAATAAAATAAATACAACTTCAAATAGTACAAGACAGGTCGTCATAATACAAATGTGTCTTCAAAATAAAGCTCTCAAGCAAAATAAATACAAGATACCTCCAAACCACCGATAGTACTAAAACATCACCAAAAGAGGTAAATCTACTCTCTCGCTGAAAATAGGTAGGGACCTAACTCGCGACTCCCTTACCTCGGTCAGATGGAGCGGCAACTAGAGCAGCTGGAATTGGAGAAGAAGTACCTGGAAAAAGGTCACCGACAGCGGGTGTGAGAACTACAACTAACAGTAGTTCTCAGTGGGTACCGCCACCAAGCCCGACGGTCTGCCCACTAAGTCTACTAGAGGCATAAAGTAATAAATGTAGTACTATAAAGAAAAGGCCGAAAATAACTCTACAGCTACTATGCCTCTATCTAAATGCTCAAGAGGTGATACAGATGAAACATGCTGCAATTACTATCCCTCGATAAAACAATCACCCAATCTACACTGACTGCCACAAAGGGTCCAGTCAAACCTGTGCCCACCTACTGCCATTACATCCACGGAGGACTGGACTTACATAGGGCGTCCGTGATTGCCCAAAAAGGGCCCAGCCAAAAGGACTGCATCGACAAGTCGCGAAAGCAAAGTAACAGGCCCAGCTTCCAAGCAGAACTCGAGGGGCGCGACCCCACCGAGGAAAATATCTGTGCATCTCAGTCGAGCTCAATATGACTCATGCAGGCTATAATCCAAATCCACGATCAACAAGATCGACAGTACCCAAATCACATCTCTAACTCACTGGCTGGAAATACTCGACAGCCGGGACCCACCGTCGACTCAGACGGCTCCCAAGACTAGCACTGATTTAACCACAGCTACAAGACTCCACTCGGCCCCCAGACACGAGTGTAACATGCATCCCACAACAACCCAACCACTCGGCCTACTACCCGGGCAAGGAACACTCTAAGTCCAGAAAAAATAAATAAAAGTGTAGGAGTGTCTAAAGCATAAATAAACTAGCCCAAGTTGGGGTTTTATACTAGTCTGGTAGAACATGCAACATATGACGGGGTGCTAGGTCAAAGTTCCAATAATAGCATTAATTTTCCAAAGCTGAGAACAATTCTCATGCTTATACCTCAAACATATACGTGGTACATTAACATGCATGCTTGCAATCATATAGAATTAGAGAACTGTCCACCGGTTTTGGAGATGAAAGCAACCCACCTGAATGCACGCATCGATATGAAGTCCAAATAAGCCAACACTGAATAGGGAAACTCCTTAGGTTCCCACGATCCCAACGAGCCCAAAAACACCAGAAAATTCCTCCCGACTGCTGAGATACAGACCAAACACCGTGGTAAGCAAAAATTCCCAAAATTACATCTCTGCGGAAATTCGGTCCAGAAGAAGTCAAATTATCACCTTGCCTGCCCCCAGCTACTTCGGCAAACCCAACCTGAGGAGCCTGGGCCGCCGGCTGTGCTGGTTCAGGTAATGGCCTATAATGGTCGGCTTGGTAGTGAACTGGTCCTTGTGATGGGACCTGTCCGCCGTTCCTGCCCCTAGCTATTTCGGCAAATCCGGCTTGAGTAACCGGGGTCGCCGATTGTGCTGTCACGGGTAGTGGTCCACGTTGGCCAGCTTGATGCACTTGGAACTCGATGATCTCTGCTTGTGATGCCGGGACTACCGTTGCGTCTGTGGGGGTAACGACCAGTAATGGTCAGCCTGTACTTGAACCGGCCCCTGCGGAGAGGCTAGCTCGCCATTCCTTGTTACGACTTTTTTAGTGTTGGCATATTTCGTGAGTCAAGTCAGTGGGTTGAGTCGGAGTCTTGAAGTGATCAAATTGTCAATCAGCAATCGAAGACTTAGAGAAGATTCAACAAGAGCTCAAGTTGACACTCAGTGTTTTGAGTCTTGAAGATTGAAGTAGAAGAATTGTGGATTATATACATCAATCTCAAGGAAAATGGATTCGAATTGATCAGGTACGTTTAACTAAATAATTTTGGTGATCCGAATACATTTGAGTAGTTTAGAAACACTTGGATAAGTTTTCATTGCTTAAAAATCAAAAACTGGACAAATTGGATGTTCAGAGTCCGGATCAGAATTTCTGATCCTGAACCGATCCGGATCAGAAATTCCGATCCGGATCAGAATTCCGATCCGGATCAGAATTCCGATCCGGATCCCGAACCTTGTTTTTTCAGGAATTGCTGAAAAAAGACGACAGTCAGGATCGCCGTAAATCCGATCCGGATCGTCGTGCGGGAAAATTTCTGTTAAGTCAGTTTTTGATGCTTATCTCTTTCCAAAGGTTTCTAAACTATAAATAGACATTTAGGGCTTCTCAAAAACGGCCGATCAATTTATAAAACACTTGAGAGCAACCCTAGAGGCTAGGTTTTTATCGTTCTTCTTTATAGCCTCTTTTAGGTCAATTCGACGGTTCTTCAAAATCTATCTTTTGTCGAATTGATCTAGTCTTTGCTTAGAGATTTCTTCTACGGTTCCTCAATGATAATCTAAGCAAAGGATCACCATCGAAGCCAATATTTCTATCGGCCAAGTTTGCGTCGTGGATTCGACGTGGCATCGTGGATTCGGTGTGCTAAAGGCGTTTCGTGGATTCGAAACGTGTGCTCGTGGATTCGAGTGGCGTTCGTGGATTCGAACGTGTGCAGTGGACGTGCAATCGGTGAGCGCAAGGTCCGAAGAAGTTGAAGGAGGAGTTTGAGTCCGTGGAGTCGGTAATCACCTTGTTATTCTTCTTTTCTTAGTGGATTGTTATTGCGTGTTGGTCCCGTGGTTTTTCTCCTGGATTGGAGTTTCCACGTAAATCTCGGTGTGTTGATTTTTATTTCCGCATTGGTTTTTTATTTTGCACTGAGATTTGATTTTTAAATATTACACCTATTCACCCCCCTCTAGGTGTTTGATAGTACCTATTTAGATCCTGGTGGATCCTTAAAAACCAACAATTGGTATCAGAGAGGGTTTTAGGTTTATCTATCATGTCGGGTGAAAGTGGTAATATTTTTAGACCTCCTCTTTTTGATGGGACCAATTATGCTTATTGGAAAGTGCGGATGAGAGCTTTTCTCATCTCAATTGATGAGCGTGTTTGGCAAACCGTGGAATACGGTTGGGTGCATCCTGTTGAGGAAGTAGGAAATTCTACTACCCCAAAACCTCGCTCTAGATGGTCTAAAGAGGAAATCGAAAGATCTTCTTACAATGGGAAAGGTATGAACGCTTTATTTAATTCTCTTTCCTCGACTGAGTTCACACGAATTTCCGCGTGTGAAACCGCGAAGGAAATTTGGGATATTCTCAAAATTACACATGAGGGTACTAATCTTGTAAAAATTCAAAAGCTCCAGATGCTTACAAGTCAATTTGACTCTATTCATATGGAAGAGCATGAATTGTTTACAGATTATTACACTAGACTTCAAGATGTAATTAATACATGTGCTAATTTAGGAGAAAAGATCCCGGAGTCGAAAATTGTAAGAAAGATACTTCGGACTCTTCCGGAACGGTTTAGGGCAAAGGTTACCGCCATTGAAACCGTTAGTCATCCGGATGAGATGAGTGTAGAGGAATTAGTAGGTGCTTTGCAAACTTATGAGATGACTTTTCCTACTAATCAAGTTTCTTCCAAGTCTTCTTCTAAGCTTACAGGTATTGCATTCAAATCAACAAAGGAAGAAGATAGCGAATCAAGTTCCGATGATGAAATCTCTTTTGCCGATTTTGAAGAACAATTGGCGCGGATCACAAAGAAATTTCGTCGGAAGTTTTGGAAGAATCGAACCGATGGATCTTCATCCACGAAACATCTAAAGGATCATCGGGTTCTAAATCCTCTAAACTCAAAGGCGTTGCAAAACCTTCTAAAGAAAAAGAAAAAGATGATTTCGAAGGGGAAATCCGATGTTATCGATGCAAAGGCTACGACCATATTTCAACGGATTGTCCTTCTAAGAAATCATACAAAAAAAAGGCTTTGTAAGCAATAACTTGGGACGATTCTAGTTTCGATGAATCGACCTCAAGTGAAGAGGAAAAAGAAAAAATTGTTGCTTTTCATGCCTCTCAAATTCCCTCTTCTAATTTGTGTTTATCATCTTTAGTCACTGACTCTATTCCTTTGATTTTGCATGAAACATCAACATCCGGCGGAGAGTCATCAAGTGAGGGGGAGTCGGACGAAGAAGAACTCGTTGAGGCATACCAACAACTTCTTGCGGAATCAAAGAAGATGGCCAAGCATATCAAGAAGTTGAGGAAGCAACGACTTGAGGTTCAAGACGAGAATCAAGCTTTAAAGATCAAACTTCATGATCTCGAGGAGGAACAAGGACGTTTATTGGATAACAATAAAATCCTCCAAGAAAAGCTAAACCAATCGGAGACGAACGCAAAATATATATGGACAAGATTGGTTTTCTTGAAAAGCAGTTTGAAGAAATTCATGTCACCAACCAAGCTTTGACCAAGCAAGTTCATGAACTCAAATCCGACATACAAAGGCTTTCAACCGGTTCCAAGAAACTAGATTGTATGTCCGGATTAGGTCAAGCAAGCAAGGTTGGTTTGGGATTTAAAAAGGACCAAACTGTGCAGGCTTCAAGTTCCACAATAAATTGAAAGGAAGAACTTGTCACCTATGTGGACTTGAAGGACATTTGGTGAAGAATTGCCCGAAAAAGAGAAAGAAGAGTCCTTCGGCAACTTCATCTACGGAGCGGACTCAACGGAATCAAAAGACACATCAAGTCAATGGAGTTCACTCAACCCACCAAAGGTCCGAGCCACATCATCAATCATACAAGTGGATCATTGCGAGGCAAAGACCTAAGGTGGATCAACAGTCAAAGCGGACAACCCCCGGCCACAACGAATCAAGACAACCCAAAATCCAGCGATTTTGGATTCGGAAAGGTGATATCTTTCCTTGTCTTAAGTTCTAAATAGCTTATGACTGTGTGTAATGCTTTGATTGGTTTTCCCTTCATATTTTTCTTAATCTCTGCATTACATGTTTTTCAATGCTCTTTGTTTTTATACTTTGTTTTTGAACAAAAGGGTTTTTATTGAACAAGTGCATTGAATAAAAAGGGCTTCACGTTCATTCACTCCAAATTAATTTTATATGGATTATCAACTTTACTCCATAATCATAATCTTGAAGATACTTCATTATAGGAGTTTTTGATAGTTATAAGCATCAAATTTTAGAAATCATGTGTGATCTTTAGATGCTTAATCTATCTCGGTTGTGTGAATTCATTGTGATAAACGTGAGACAACCGATAGACTAAAATTTGGGATTTAATTCTTTCACGTAAGAGATTGCATTTTTACAAGGGAAATAAATAAATTGTAAAAGATGTGGAAAGAGTTACATCCCAATGAGGAGTGTGAAAACTACCACCACATGGAGGAAAGAGCTACCACCTCGGTCGTCCGAGTACTGTGTGCAGCTACCACATGTTTTGGATGCTTGAAAAATATTTTTGAAATTTTTAGTTGAAGCATTTGGAGATTCATATTCAAAGTTTTTATATTTTGAACAATCTCCTGGTTCGTATAAGGTGGGATAGTTGAAAGATGCTCAAAGAGCCACCCTTAGGTATTTTAGTGCTTATCTCAAATTTGAAAGGGTAGAATTCAAAATTGATGTCATTTGGAAATCTCCGTAAGTCATCTTTGTAAATCCGTTACATCTTGATAGAGTTTGGATCTCAAGATTATTTTTGATGACTTGTGTTTGATGAATATATCATGAAAAACTGTTTATAATGTTTTATCTTTGTTTTTCATGATTTAGGAGTAAATCTTTTTAATTTTGTGAAATTAATTGGATTGAATGGCATCTGTGTGAATTCATTGGTTAAAGCACTTAAATTGATTTCTTGATGGAATACAAATCGGTATTTGAAAAGATTCCAAAATCTGGATTTGTTTCAAGAAATTATTTGATTTTTGCTTTCTGGTACCGGTACGCAATCTGCATTTTTGTTATATACCGGAACTGAGCTTTTATCTCTCTTTCTCTATGAACTAATGCTGTTAGTGATTTCCTTTTGTCTAGTATGTTCACTGTTTGACAATTTATGACAAAAAGGGGGAGAACAGAAAATAATGATCGTATCACAAAGGGGGAGAACATAAATGCTCAAGACAGGGGGAGAACATGGAGAACATGGAGAACATGTTAGAGATGCTCAAGATAGGGGGAGATAAAGAAAAGATTGAAAGAGCGGAAAAACAAAAGAACCAAAAGGACGAATCAAATGTAGGATTTTAATTTCTAACGACTAACGTTTGATTTTGTTTGGAGTTTTGTTTTGCAGGAATTACATCACTTTAAGACTCCAAGTCCTAAGTCATAGAGTATGTTCTAGGACTGTTTGGTTCAAATGTAATTTTGTATTTATTGGATCTTTCACGCAAAGAAAATCAATGTTTTGGTGATAACATTGAATTTCGTTTTTTTTTTGTTTAAGATGAGTGACTTGAGCGTTTTTATGTATTTTTGGGTTTTGTCACGAAATTGCGAAAGGGGGAGATTGTTACGGCTTTTTGAGTGTTGGCATATTTCGTGAGTCAAGTCAGTGAGTTGAGTCGGAGTCTTGAAGTGATCAAATTGTCAATCAGCAATCGAAGACTTAGAGAAGATTCAACAAGAGCTCAAGTTGACACTCAGTGTTTTGAGTCTTGAAGATTGAAGTAGAAGAATTGTGGATTATATACATCAATCTCAAGAAAAATGGATTCGGATTAATCAGGTACGTTTAACTAAATAATTTTGGTGATCCGAATACATTTGAATAGTTTAGAAACACTTGGATAAGTTTTCATTGTTTAAAAATCAAAAACTGGACAAATTGGATGTTCAGAGTCCGGATCAGAATTTCTGATCCTGAACCGATCCGGATCAGAAATTCCGATCCGGATCAGAATTCCGATCCAGATCCCGAACCTTGTTTTTTCAGGAATTGCTGAAAAAAGACGACAGTCAGGATCGCCGTAAATCCGATCCGGATCGTCGTGCGGAAAAATTTCTGTTAAGTCAGTTTTTGATGCTTATCTCTTTCCAAAGGTTTCTAAACTATAAATAGACATTTAGGGCTTCTCAAAAACGACCGATCAATTTATAAAACACTTGAGAGCAACCCTAGAGGCTAGGTTTTTATCGTTCTTCTTTATAGCCTCTTTTAGGTCAATTCGACGATTCTTCCAAGATCTATCTTTTGTCGAATTGATCTAGTCTTTGCTTAGAGATTTCTTCTACGGTTCCTCAATGATAATCTAAGCAAAGGATCACCATCGAAGCCAATATTTCTATCGGCCAAGTTTGCGTCGTGGATTCGACGTGGCATCGTGGATTCGGTGTGCTAAAGGCGTTTCGTGGATTCGAAACGTGTGCTCGTGGATTCGAGTGGCGTTCGTGGATTCGAACGTGTGCAGTGGACGTGCAATCGGTGAGTGCAAGGTCCGAAGAAGTTGAAGGAGGGGTTTGAGTCCGTGGAGTCGGTAATCACCTTGTTATTCTTCTTTTCTTAGTGGATTGTTATTGCGTGTTGGTCCCGTGGTTTTTCTCCTGGATTGGAGTTTCCACGTAAATCTCGGTGTGTTGATTTTTATTTCCGCATTGGTTTTCTATTTTGCACTGAGATTTGATTTTTAAATATTACACCTATTCACCCCCCTCTAGGTGTTTGATAGTACCTATTTAGATCCTGGTGGATCCTTAAAAACCAACATTCCTGCCCTCAACCTGTGGTTGGGCAAACGATGGTGGGGGAGACAGAGTAATCCCCCAATAAGCACTTGGTTGTTGGCCGACATCCTGCCACATCGGCCACATCCCCGTTTGATACGGGATCCACTGCGGCTGTATTGCCCCCAGCGGCTGCGTCGCTTGATAAATAGCCACCAACGATGCAACTCCTTGGGGTTGTACCGTTGGCATTGCCGGCGTTGTTAACTGCGTTGGCAATTACTGGGGTGTTGTGGAGGTAACCCTCCACCATGTGGCTCATTCCAGACCAGTGCTTGTTCGATCCAAGCCACTCTCTTATTTGAGGCCGATATGACGGCCATCATTGAATCTAAAAGGGCTTCCCGTGCCTGGCCATTCCTTTCGAAGGACACTTGTGTCCTCTTGACACGATCCAGCATTCCGGTTATATGCCCGACTAGTTCGGTCAGGGTCGGCACGCGTGGTGCCGACCTCCTGTTGGTTTCGGGGGCCTTTGGTGTCGCCAGTGGTGGATCGTCCGCGCGTCCGGCGCAACTGGCCTGGTCTTTTCTCGACATATTTGCGGTAGGAGGATAGGTAAATACCTGAGGGTCCCATCGGGCGTGCCAAGAAGGTTGTTGGGGCCAAAATGTGGCTTGCGCGCGATCGCCCCCTAGGTGACCCTCGCGAGGTGTCAAAGTGCACTGCGTGCCAACAATCAAGCAATCGGGCCGAGGAGGGATCCGCTCGGCCGGGTTCTCCTCTGGTAACTTTCACGACTGCAACGATCGGTGATAGCCGAAGTGAGTTTACGGAGGTATAGAGGGATCGCCGATTTCGACTTAGAATAGCCGAACCGGGTAGAGAGATAAATGTACGTCTAAGAAACCGATTATAACTTTGAAGCACAAGAAAAGCAAATAAAGATACGACTGATGTGCCGGTTTACACTCTAAATGCAAAAATAAAGACACGGCTGAAAACGACCGGTTTACACTTTATATTTAAAAAAAAAGGAATACAAGAAAGAAGGTAGGAATAGAAGGATTACAATTAAGCATGCTCCTAGGAAAGTAGTAAATGTAGGTATGAAAAGTTAAGTTAACCTACTCCTAGATAAATGAAGAAATTGGGATGGTACCGGGTTTACGAGGTTGCCGGACCCTTTTTCCTTTCATGGTTCGGGTATTTATACACATCCCGAACCAAGTTTTTAGGCGCCGATTTGAATTATCGACACAATTTAGGGGAAGTTATCGGATATCCGGCAACTACTTCCTTTTGAGCTAAACGCCCTAAAACAGGATAGTAGTCACTTCTCAGTCCAGATTCATCCCATGATTGTTGCGCTAGAGCGTGATTCTCGGCGCTTTCCAGTACAAGGCGCGGCCTACCTTCTCGGGTTAGTTGCGAGATTTGTACCGAAATCTTGCATTCCTTCCTTCCGAAGTCTTCACTTTTCCGGCTCAAGCAACTGAAAGCTGGCTCCAACTCTCGCCTCTTCGTCGCTTGACTAAGGAGGTCTGGTGGTCGCCTTCAGCCGAAATCGATCTCGGATCGAAACGATGATCTTCCTATCGGCTGCTCCTTCTGTCGGCTGATACTTTCAGCCGACAGCGTGTATCGCGTGCTGTACACCTACACGACTGAGATCGATCTTAACCAGGACGCGGATCTCCCTTTGGTCGATTCTTCTCTTCATCGGCTGATACCTTCGGTCGATGGTGAACGCCACGTGTTGCCCTCTCAAGTGGGGAAAATTTTAGTCTCAACAGTAATATACTTAATTATAAAATATTAATTTCTAGCTCAAATTAAGTAGATAAAAAATTTCAAGGCTCACTTTTAATGCGTCTATTTTAAAATGTTAGATTTTAATGATTTGATCAAAAAATTTCGATTTGTTTAAAATTAAACCAGACCGATTTATCAGTTCGATATTGAACCACCCGTTCTTATGATTCAAGGCTATTTTTTGATTTATTCGGTTCAAATGATTGAACCAAGCCGTTTTATAGACTAAGTCACAGTCGGATCCATTAAACCGGCAGTTCAACCTCGCTTTTTAAATCATTTGACTCAAATCTACTATTAGATATCCGTTCATTTCTATCACGAGCTCTTTAGCCAGATCAACAATTGAAATAAAGTGTTGTTTGTGTACGAAAAGTGAATGATTAAGCCTAAGTTACCGGTGCTAGGTATACTAAGCATTCCAATTTTCTCTCCAATATATGACTATTATTTTACGTATATTCTTTATACTAAATGATTGAGCGATATCAATTCAATTTATTTTTATCCGCTATCCCATTCAGGTCATTAAACTCTTACTTTAGAGAGCAATCTCCTACAAATAGAAGATTCACATGAGCATTGTTTGTTGTCTGTTTTGAAAACTAATTTGTGATGACCACTTAATGAAGACCTGTAATACTTGAGAAATTCGAGTTTGTAAAAGTTAATAAAGAAATGCAAAATAAATTTAAAAGTCAAAATTTTGCATATATGGATGTCTAAATAGAAATGTTGTAAGTTAATGTGCAAATTGCACAGCAACTTAAAGATCTGGATTTGATTTCGAAAAACTAAAATCGCCAATAGAACCGTCTCGTCGAATTGATTAAAAGTGGTGCAATCTGATTTTCGATCTGATGGTCGGATCGTCTCGAAATCGGCGAAGAACGAAGTGGGGCCCACGACTTAAGTCGTGAATAGTAAACCCTTGATGTAATTCCCTCGCCTGTGAACATCGGCCGATTGAGTGTCTGGAGTCCGAAAGTGACGATCCATATAGTCGATTCTAATGGCTTCGGCGTTCTGAGCGTAGTGGCGCTAACGGAATTTTTGTTCGACGAGCCGAAGTCCTTGAAAAGCGTTCTACACTAGGTAACACCACTGTATTTTATGGATTTTAAAATTATAGAGGATCGAACGTGACAAACCAAAATCGCTACTCGATAGGTTTCGTCGAGCCGGACGTCGTGGTGGTGTCCGTTTTTCCGTTTGACAACTTGGTCGTCTCGAAAAGCATGAAAAATAGAGAAAAAGGTGCATTTGCATAAAAGTGCCCGCATTTCATGGGCGGAATCCAATGGGACTTCATAGAGAGGGGTATTCCTGCAAAATTTATCTGCAGTGGGGGACCCAACCTTAAATAATGCAACTAGAGGGACTAGTTAGCATTTTTGGTGCAACTAGGTTAAAAATGAAACCTAGGTCGGTTCCAAAGCTCTAGTACGGTTATTCTTCACCTAGCCGCCACCTGTGAGTCTCTTCGACTCCTCTGCGCTCTCCACGATGGTTACGCTGCCGGCCGCCACCTCCCCTCGCCGGAAAAAGCAAAGAGAAAGCAAGAAGCAGCCTTGCTTTCGGGTTGGTTGTGAAGGAAGCAACCAAAAGGCTTAAGATCTCTCCAAAGTTTATCTGAGATCATCTTTGGCATCCAGAGAGGCTGATGGAGGAGCCCCGACGCCTGGCTCCGCCGCGCGCCGTCGGAGCTACCATCCTTCTTCCTCAAGTCCGGGAAGGTAAGCCCTCTCGTTCTGTGGTTTTTCTTGCAACTTGGACCCTAACAGCCAGCCTCTGACATCTAGAGCATGAACCAGGTCAAGCCCCGAGGTCTGGGGACCTCCGGTTGCCGGCGGGCTAAAGATAGGTCGCCGGAACCCTTGTTTTGGCCAATGCGGGGGATCAAACTTGACCAATTTATTCTGCATGACCCCAAGACGTTTGGGGGGCTTTGGTGCAGTGTGGAGCGCGGAGGAGCAAACCCTAGTCTTGCGGGTTCTTGGTGTTGGAGGAGCAACGCCGCCCGTCGCTCCTTCGTCGCCGGCCAACACTGGTAAGTCTTCTGACACCTTGGGCTTGCTTCTAATCCATTTGCATGCGACTCATGCGGCTTGGTTCCCAAGTTGCCATTAATGGGCTAATTAAGCTTCTTTATCTTCTTCCTCGGTTGGGGGAGCACAGGGAAGCCCCAAGCTTGCGCGGATGAGGTCTATTCCACCTCTGGAGGTTCAAGAAAGACAGTGCTCGCCTTAGTTTGAAGCTTGACCGAGAGGCAAGAGAGCTCGGCCAACTTGGAGCTCTAACAAAACAAGTACAAGGTGATTTTGCTCCAGCAACTTAACCAGCAGGCTTGACGCCTCCCACAGGTGAGCCTCCCCTCTTTCTTGATGTCCTTTAGCTCATGTGCAAGTTGGTTGGGGATTGGAACCCTTGGAATGGTGAATGTACCAAGCTAAGCTCTAAGTATATAGGAATTGGGACCATGAGCCATGGCTGCTTGCTGGGTGGTTTTGCGGAGGCCCAGAGGTGAGCCTCTGTGTATATGGTGGTCCCTGAGCTTGATGCTCACACTAAAATTGGAGATGACCCGTTGTTAATACAAGTGTAGCCATCTTGAGCTCTCAATGCACACTGGTCATGGGCCAACTTGTGTTTTTGCTGCCCAACTTGCTCCCAAACAGTGAGCATGGGTTGTAGCATGTCAAGATCTAGTTTTTGGTAAATTATTTTGGTTAAAGATTCCTAGATTAAAAGTTATAGCTTAATTAGTGGGAAATTACATGTTAAAATGCTATTTTGATAAGTCCAGGGGTCTAAATGTAAATGTTCAATGAGGGATTGCTGTAAACAGTATTTATATGATTTATGGACCTTTCGTTTGGGTTCCGAGGGTTTTCGTTGAGCGAGTTTTGCTTAACGACCCGTAAATTGACCAAAGTGTCGATTTAACGGCGGATTCATGCTAAATGCACATTTCAAGGATAGTGGATGAATCCTGTGTTGACACGTGATACTATTGTAGGCCCCAGCAGTCAGGAGCCAACCCGTGATCCGTCCAGCGAATATCGTGACCGTCTGTCTTGAGGTGGGTTTATCTTCGGTCCGGGCTTTATCATTTCGGCCCTACGGCTACCGTAGTAGGACGGACCCCCCTTCCTTTAGTTTTTAGCAGTTTTGATCCCACGGATGAGCTTTTATTATGCTTTTATTTCCAGCAGTAGTTGTACATATCTGGAAACATGCCATGCTTGTTTGGTCACTAGCTCCGTTCTATATCTTTATCTATTCTTCACTGCATGTTTAGAATAGGAGTAACTGTTTCAGTATTTGGCATGATATATTTCAGTATCTGTATCCCGGTTGGGATTTTCCTCGGCTTTTTGCCGATCGTCTGGTCGTTGGACCGTGGTTTGAGCATCAGCATTATGATCGCCGTTGAGCCAGCTTTCAGTCACGCACATCAGTGGATTAGCTACCCGCAGTGGTGTTCTTTACCGGTAGAGAGGTCACATGGACCCGTGAGCCTGTTGGGGTTATGATAGCATACTGGTTTCCAGAGTGGTATTAGCCTGAGGTCCTTAGGACCAACAGTGGCATGAGATTGGGTATACTTGTACTTCTAGTTTTGATGCATTACTTGTTCATCTATCTTATGCTTGTTTATTTATCTAGCATGCTCAGTTGATTATCCGTATTTGTTATCTCCAGCTTTTGTTTATCCGCATTTATTATTCCCAGCTTTGTTTATCCGCTTATTATAGTATCCAGTAGGTACGACTTGCTATTTCTCGGCCCGTCGTGCCCACTGGGATACATGTATAGTGTATCTCACACCCCCTGGGTGACCATTTTTCAGGTCAGTTGGGTGCTGGGATTCTGTGATGACCTGGTGAGCAGATGCGATAGAGTTGTCCCTGGCAGATCATTGCTTATTATGACTAAGTATATTGATCTCATTCTTTGGACTCTATGTCATTTGTTTATAATCTTAGTTGTGGATATCTAGGATTGTGTGGGATGATTAGTTGTGGATATCTAGGACTGTGTTGGATGACTAGTTGTGAAAATCTAGGACTGTGGACATATTATGTATTTATGGAACCTTGTGAATGCAATAGAGTAGATGACTATTTAATTTACAGTTTACTGCTTGTATCTACTCTGATGAGTGTACTCTTCGAGCCGAACATATATAGGGAAAACTCTGTCCGTTTGTACAAAGGCTTTTCTATATATGTGGCGGTCTGTTCACGCCTTCGAGTTCGAAATGTTTAACTCTGATTTAAAAAAAAAGAAAAAAAAAGAAAAAAAAGAAAAAAAAAGACCTTTTTTCTAAACTTGGGGCGTGACAAGACCACTTCATGAAGGGGTTTCTTTCAAACCTTATTCTCAGTGGTGATGCAGCGTCTTAGAGGCAAGGAACCTTTTCAAGTGCAGTACCACTCACTCAGTGGGCGATGGGGAAAGGACGAGTTTCTGGTCGGATACTTGGATAGGGGGCTCCTCACTCCAAACCCAATTCCCTCAAATATTTAGTGGAGTACGCAACAAAAACTGCTGGGTGAAAGATTGTTTTGGATACTATGGATGGAGATGGAGGAAAATTCTTTCGGGCTTTACTGCTAGCTCAACGATTGAAGAAGACTGGATTCAGAACTTAAAAGAAACACTTGCTCGGACGCAACTTACCGACAGTACAGACGATATAAAATGGCGTTGGACACCTTCGGAAGTGTTCTCGGTCAAATCAATGTACTATTTTCTTCAAGACAGCGGCGAATCAGACAAGCGCTTCGAACACTTGTGGAAGCACAAATTTCCTCTTAAAGTCAAAATCTTCGTATGGCTAGTGCTGAAACGGAGGGTGTACTGACGGCCAATAGACTGCTGAAAAGGGGTTGGAACGGGTCTAGCTACTGCGCCTTTTGTCTTGGGGCAATAGAGACAGTGGATCATCTCTTTGTAGGGTGTGATACTTCGAGAGCCCGGAAACGAGCGAACAAAAGAATGGATTGGCTGGGAGGGAGAAGGGATCTAATTACCATCGCAGCGACTTGGTAGACTTTATGGCTGGAACGTTACAAAAGACGGTTCGACAACAAAAAACGCTGTCTTTGGACTCTGTCAGCGGACATCCGGACTCTACGATCGCTCTGGACCTCTTTTTGTGTGTAATCTATCCTTTTTTTTTTCTTTTTTTTTCTTTTTTTTTTTCACTCTTCACACCGAGACCTAGTTGTCTCACCTTTGTAGCTGAGTTCATCTCTCTATGAATGAAGCAGCAGTATGCTGTCTTTCCCTCAAAAAAAAAATTTGTGATGACCACTCTAAAATATTATAAATGCTAAAATGCAAAAAAAAAAATTGTATAAATATTGGTTTTTGCACTTCATCTCACTTTCTTAAAAAAAACCCTCTATTTAGCCCTCTTAAAATTTAAAATGTAGCACTTAATTCATCACCGGTATCATACCGTTATTATTCCATAATAAATTGTGTGTTATAATTGAACAGATTATCATTATATTTTTAGAAATATTGGGAATATATAAGAATCTTTTATTCTTTCTCAAATTAAGTAAATTTATAAAGAAGATTTTTTACTATTTACTAATTTTTTTTTTTTTTCGTCATTTTTAAAAAGTAAAATGGATATATCAGTAGTTACTCAGTTGTATAATATATTGTATGTATGAACAATGGTGAAATAGTAATAGCACGAAATTAAGTTCTATAATTTTAAATTTCAAGGGATGTAATATAAAATGGATGTTTTTAAAAGATAAGGGAGTAAAGTGTTAAAGCAAATATTTATAATGGAATTTTTATTTTTTAACCTATTATACATGATTCAAGTAATTATAAAAGACAATTTGTTACACACCAAAATGCTAAAGCAAATTTTTGTTGCCAAGTCATACTCAATGAGTTAGGAAATTCATATTCGTACTTTTTTTTTTTTTTATGCAAAATTTCTAAACAAATTTTTATTTTCTTTTAGGTTAAGAATCTCGAGTCATAAAAAATAAGCATGCAGATACTTGCTAGCTAGAGAATAAATATATTTAAAATATGTTTGGTTCATGATTAAAATAAAAATTAAAAATAGAATTGTTTTGTATTGAAATAAAAAATAAAATGATGAATTATCTAAAAATATTTGGTTCATTATTGAAATGAAAATCGAAATGAATACTTAGGATTTTGAAATAAAGTTTTAGTTAAGACAGAGGGGAAGTGTTTAAGGGATCACTATAAGAAAATGTGCTCATAGAATACTATAATAAAACTATGTTATAGCGACACTTTTGAATGTCGCTAAAAACTAAAAAAAAATACCGATATTTATCATTAGTGTGGCTATATGTGCCGTCGCTAGGGTGTATAGCGACACATTACTATAATGTGTCTCAAAAATGTGTGTCTATAACCTAATTTTGAATATATTTGGAGTATAAATGGGACACTTGCAAAAAAAGTGTCACAAACATATGCCCCTATAACTTAATTTTGTTGTAGTGGAGGCAATTTTTTGTTATGTCGAGGCGGTTGTACGACGGTTTAAAACACCCCTACAAATTAATCTATAAAGGCGATTTAAACTGTCTCTACAAATATTGTTATGCGGAGGCAACATATAAAGACGGTTTTAAACACATCTATAGTAAAAAATTATATTAATATTTATTTTGATTTATATTAATATTGTAAAAAATTATATTAATATTTATTTTAATCTATATTTATGAGCAGAAAATTATAAATTTATTGTTAATCATATTATGTTAAAAATTAACACAAATCAAATATTATATTTCTCACCCATAAACAAAACAATAATAAACATAATTTAACATTTAATCAAAAATATATATTAACAGTACAAGAATTAAAATAATTCTCAACAAGCAACAAATCAATCTTTAACATGTGATCGAAAACACAATTCTATTCAATATATAAATTTAAATAGTCTTAAAGATAGTAGGCATTTGAGTTTTCAATAGTTGTGATAAAAATTTAAATAGCTCCATAGTTTTTTTCTCTTTTAGGTTCATGATTTGTATTTGATGATTGAAAATTAATTTAGAGAGGATGCATCAATTGGATTAGTATTGCCACCCACAACTCATAAAAGCATAAGACAAGAGAAATTTTTCTAATTATACTAAAATTAATTGAATTTGTGAGAGAAAGCTTTCAATGGTTTGTTTTGGAATGAGCCAATTCAGGATTCAAAACCTGATTAGACTAGATATAAATTAGATGATTAGTTTCCATTCTAGAGTGGAATCAGAATCAAAATTCGATTCCTGTGTAAAAAACAATAAATATTAAAATTGGTTTTTTTTGAAAATAATCCTATAAAAATTTATATTTTTAAAAATGACCATACAAAATTTGTATTTACAAAAATGACCCTATATCTGCCAACTGGGCGCCACGTGTGCGCACCACGTCAGCGGGTGAGCACAGCTCGGATTGAGTCGAACACGCAGGTTCAACATGCGTGTTCTAAACACGCATGTTGAGAGAGGCGCGAAGAGCAGTGATCGGGCTATAGGGCTCTCGTGCGCCTCTTTCTCCTTCGACGACGACGACAACGGCGGCGCCTGCTGCACGAGAGAGAGAGAGAGAGAGAGAGAGAGAGAGAGAGAGAGAGAGAGAGAGCTAGCGGAATTGAGAGTGCTGTGAGGGAGGAAGGAGCTAGGGTCGGGGTCGGGGTCGGGGTCGGGAATATAGGGTTTAGTAGACACGCACTCTCAACGTGCGTGTCTAAACACGCAGGTTGAGACTGCGTGTCTAAACACGCAGTCTCAATATACGTGTTTAGAACACGCATGTTGAACCTGCGTGTTCGACTCAATCTGAGCTGTGCTCACCCGCTGACGTGGCGCACACACGTGGCGTCCAGTTGGCAGGTATAAGGCTATTTTTGCAAATACAAATTTTGCAGGACCATTTTCAAAACTATAAATTTCCATAGGATCATTTTCAAAAAAAGCCCTATTAAAATTAATAAATTTTATTTCAATTTCATAGTCTAAAATAGATGAATAAAAAATGCCCTTATTACTAGTTGACATAAAAGTTACAAAAATTTGCATTTGTCACATACTAATTGTATGCTACACATGTAGCTAGCTTTGTGTATATTGTTTTTATTTAGAAAAGCTAAACCAAATTTCTTGTAACTAAATTACATTTGACTTGGTCAGCTCTTTACCAACTTAAAACATGGAGCATCTACTAGTAACCGGTTTTTTCTGATCACCAATCTTACCCATCTCTCTCTCTCTCTCTCTCTCTCTCTCTCTCTCTCTCTCTACCATGCCATCCTCTTCGATTTTCTGAGGCAACATTGAAGCAAGGAGAGAGAGAGAGAGAGAGAGAGAGAGAGAGAGATCATGAATTGGTTGCATTAATTCAAGGTACTTTTTGTTCCTATGTTATGTTTCTCTCTTTTGAAATTGGTTTCAATTTACTATAGATCGATGTTCCCACACACACAAAAAAAAAGAAAAAAAAAAAAAAAAAAAAAAAAGAAAAGAAAATTTGTTCCATCTCTTACATCTTTTGAGAAGGATGAATTAAAGCATCTGGAATCTGATTTGTTTTCCATAATTTTGTTTACATGCATGTACCATTCTTTAATTATGATTTATCTACTAGTTATTAACTGTGTATCTTCTAAATAGATAAATATATATACCTTTCCAAACAAATTATTGAATGTAAAACTATTAGCACATTATTTTATGGCAGTTTAATTAAGCTTTTAGAGATAAACAATTATTTTATATAAAATAATTGTTTCAATTTTTTTTACACATTTAAAATTATATCCGCTAAAATTAACCAAGTATTTTATTTAGAGAGATTGAAACGTTACACAAATAATAATTTCTGAATCATAGAAAAATTAAATTTATAATTAAAAAAATTAAAAAAATTACTTAAATGTAGACAAAATTTCTGAATCATAGAAAAACCGGCTCATTTATAACAATGTTTGAATAGAGACATAAGAGGAGATAAGAGTAATTTAAATAGATCGAAGAAGTCGCTCATTTTTTATATAATTTCTAGAAAAAAAGTCCCTAGATTTCATCTTTTATTACAAGTCCCTTACTTTTTTTTCTTTTTTCTTTTTTTATCTATCGAAATATTTTTCTTTGATATATTTAATAATGTACAGGAATATTCCTAGATTCTAGTAAAAGATGTTCAATAGAGATGCATTTAAAAGTAAAATTTAAAATTGAAAGACTAGATGTTATCTGATGTGGGATTATTTATATATAAATTTTTAACAATTTTTTCCTTTCACATGTGAATCATTTTAAACGTATCATTCATATTCTTGTGCCAGTTAAGAATTTATCGAACCCATCAAATATTTGTTCTGATACTACTTGTTAGGATTGAACTTAATCGTTTTAGACTTTTCTCCGAGAGTGCTCTTTAAGCTCTTCTTATGAGTTACTACGAACTCACTCATTCGAGCCCATGCAGTTTCATGCTACGTAGTAATTCATCGAGTCCATGTGCCTGACCTGCGCTTCTCGGGTTAGACTATTTAAATGCACCAATTATCGACTCCATGCACCTAATATGTGCCTCTTGGATCTTATTCTTATGAGTGCATCATCTGAATTACACCATGCCGCTTAGACGAGTGGCCAAATTAAGATCATTAAACCATCGACATTGGTGACATTGATGACATTAAACCAGTGGCATTGATGACATTGATGATATTGACTTTGTAAAATTAACTTTTCAACTTAATTTTTTAAGTGAAATACAATTTAAACTTAATTTAAAATCGAAACTCTATTATGTAATTCTTATTATACTGTTAATATAAATATATCAAAGTTTAGATGAAGCCTGCGAATGTTGAGGCGTGCGTATGCACTGTCCTAGAAGCGAGATTGTCCCTCCACGTGCGAGATTTCGGCAATCACCCCTAGCGATACAACGACCACTGTCCACCCCGTCAGCAACGACTCCGGAATGGTGCGTACCAAACCCAACAACTTTCAGAGATCCAGCAAAAAGGGAAAGCTGGAAGAGAAATCTCAAAATTAAAAAAGGAATAGCAAAATATAAATCTCAGTATACTAGCTAATGTTGTAGCTCATGCCTTAGCCAATTCTCTTGCTCTGTATATGAAGCCCAACGAGAGAGAGAGCCCAATAACCCACCAAGGGACAAGCTCCAACGGGTGGCTTTCTTGGACAGCCCACAAGCCACTTCCCAAAGAAGGCTCTTGAGTAGCCCAAGAAGCAACTTCGCAAGGTAGGGGGTGTTAAGGCAAAAAGAAAAGTCAAAATAAGGCAAAAAGAAAAGTCAAAATAAAATATAACCGGGTCAAGATCTCGTGCGCTGCCACCCGATCCAACTCGGCTCGTATCCGTGCCGTGCGCGCGTGTTTAGAAAGAACCTTACTCTAACTTTCTCCTAACCAATATATGTACAAGTAAAGAAGTAAATAAACCCACTCTACATATGATGGGTTTTCAATGTGGGACTAAACATTACATGTAGAGCGAAATGGGTTTGGGCTCCTAGACAAAACTCATTGATATTGGGCCGTCCAGAAAAGCTCAAAAATCAAAACACAAGTTTAAAATTAATTTAAATTCATATAAAATCCAACAGTTGATACCAGTTGTTAAGGAGTTTTAAACCTAGCCTAGCCCACATGAACCAAAAAAATGTGATATATTTAATAAAATCCATTCAACCTAAAAGTTCAAGCCAAGCTAGTTTGGCATGTTAATATATATATATATATATATATATATATATATATATAGAGGCTGGAATACTTTTTAATAGTACCAAATCATTTATACTATTAAGTTTTTAATCGTTGAATTAAGAGATATGTGATTGAGATGATAGTGGGCTCCTTGGATTTAATGGGTGGTTGAAAAAATAATATAATTTAACGGGTAAAAATAATTAAAAAACTTGATTTAACGGTAGAAAATTTGATAGCACCAAATATTTGGTATTATCGATAGTATACTAGCCAGACTCATATATATATATATATATATATATATATCAACTTTTTATTTTTTTTATTAATAATTCGGTACTGGACCATTTACGTGTGAGCTATTAATAATTCTCCTAGGTAGCGTTTGGTTCGGGAATTAGAAAAATTTTGTTATACCGGGGATAGGTACAGATTCTGGTATTAGCAGGAATTGGTGTAAATTTGCGTTTGGTTCGTTTTATGAGTTATACCGGAATTAAAGTAAATTGTGTTTGGTAAATTATATAGGAATAAGGAGAATAGGAAGAATTGGTAAAAATTGTGTTTGGTTGAGTATAGAGGAATAAGAAGAATTGATAAGTGATAAATTTGTGTATTGACTATTTTGCCCTTTATGATATAATATATAAATAAAATAATTTATTATATTAATCAACCTAATAATAAATTTAAAATATTATTTAAAATTGTAAAAAATATTTAAATATATATAATAAATAAATAAAAATACTAAAAAATTATAGAAAATTACATATTAAAATATTTAAAATTTTTGATTGTTTTGACTATTTTGCCCTTTAAATTAAAGTTTAAATAGGAGTAAAAATTTTAATTTTTAAAAATTTATATAAATTTTAAAAAAATACATAATAAAAATTAAAGTTTAAGTGAGAGTAAAAATTTTAAGTAAGAGTAAATAAAAATTAATTTTTAAATTTTAAGTGAGAGTAAAAATTTAAATTTTTAAATTTATATAAATTTTAAAAAATTTATAAAATAATTGTATAAATTTTAAAAATTTAAAATTAATAATTTTTTTTCAAAAATGAAATAAAATAAAATTTTTAGATTTATTAAAAAATAAGTTAAAAAATTAAAAATTTTTAAAAAATTTAAAATTTATAATTTAAATATTTTTTAAAATTTAAAAATTCTAATTTAAAAAATTTATAAAATAATTTTTATTAATATGCAAAAGAAAGAAAAAAAAAAAATTAAAACCCACTTAAAAGAGAGAGGAAAGAGAGAGAGAGTCTTTTCTCGATTCCCGTGCCACTTTATGGGTTCCTCCCAATTCCACCAAATAGCTGGAACCCGGATTCCAGCTTCCATACCCGTAATTCCAGCCAGCCTAGAACCCGGGTTCCCATCCATTCTATCCCCGTTTGGGTATGGACTTGGGGATAAGGGGGGTATTCCCCCTTATCCCCCTTACCAAACGACGCCCTAAGAAACAAAAAATTCAATTTGAGAAAATGATACAAAAGATGATCAGAAAAAGACATCTTAACAAAAAAAAATTAATAAAAAATGGACGCACCAAACACGCTTAAACAACTAAATTAACTAAAATAGTTGTTGGTGTGTAGCATTAGACCTAATTTCAATGATAAGTAACATTAGTTTCAACTACCAAGTCACTAAAAATTGAAGCTTAGTTTTTGTTGCACAAGATAAAAAATCATAGACTCACTAGTGGTTTGCCCACCAAATTTACACAGCGTGAATTATATTCCACTTTATAAATCATATTACAAATAATATTTACTTATATATATGCAAAATTTTATTTCCAAATAAATTATGAAATTATGGAGATTTTTCTATCTAACTGTACAATTATAAAAATATATAAAAATTTATAATTATAATTAGAAGATGCTTGATGAAAATTGGATGAGGTATATATAATCAGCAATTATGATTGGTAAATTCTAAACTAAAAAAAAAAATAAATTAAATTTTCTTGACTTTAACACGCGGCATTATAAGATCTTTTGATTTGTATGTTGGTAGATGTACCTCGAAATTTGGTTATCGTTGTTGAAAACTTCGCGGTGCGACAATTTTCTAAAAAATGTATAGTGAAAGAAAAATTAGATGTCAGTAGTACGAATATACAGAAGAAATCTGTTAATTAATTCCTTTTTCTTTTTTTTACCCTAAAGGCGTTAAGTTGTGTAGAAATTCTATAATATTGTACTCCTTTTTGTCGTATAGTGAAATCTCTCCTCCTTCACAAGTCGGTTTTTTTTTTTTCTAAAAAGTTTTTCACGTAAATTTTTATATTTTTTTTTCTTTCGTACATTTTGTGATTTATTTATTTTACGATCATCTTTTTTTTATTTCTATTTGTACGCTCACTCGTCATAACATATGAGTCCGGCTAGAATACTATCGATAGCACCAAGTAATTGGTACTATCAAGTTTTCTACCGTTGGACAATTGGTGCTATCAAGTTTTCTGCCGTTGGATGAAAAGATATGCGGTTGAAATTATAGTGGTCCCTTAAGATTTTTACTATTCAACCAACCACCTACTAAATCCTAGGAGATCACTATCATCTTAACCACACATTTTTTAATCCAAAAGCTAAAAATTTGATAGTACTAATGACTTGGTGCTATATATATATATATATATATATATATATATATATATGTGGGGATATATAATTATATATATATATATATATATATGTGGGGAGGTGTAATTAATTAAACAAATTATACACATTGCAAAAGCCAGAAATGATTAGTGCAGGATGAGAATCAAATCCTTATTTAATAAAACATAACTATGATGATAATTTTCTTTCTAGTTAATTAATAGCAGTACTTTATACAAAGGTCCATGAGTTTTTTTATTTTTTAACATTATATAAGTTATTGAGTTTTCAGTTTTTCTTTAGAAAAATTCCTCTCAAGCTTATTTTAGAGGAATCTAAGAATATTCCAGTAACAATTTTAGCTTGTATCATCCTTTTAGGCTACAAGAACTAGGGATGATAAGGGGGATATCTCCATTTGTATCCAAATAATAAAAAGTTGTTTGGAACAGTGGTTCCACCTAATCTCGGGATTATGGGAGAACAACTGTTCTAAGCAGCTCAGTTGTTCCACCTACAGTTTTTTTTAAAAAAAAAAAAATTAATTAATTTTATTTTAAATTATAAATATTTAAATTTATAAAATTTAAAATTTATTTCATTATTTTATAAAAATTTAATTTTTTCTATTCTTTTTATTCTTCTTTAATTTACCAAATACAATTTTCTTTATAGTCAGTATAACTCTTATACCCACCCAAATATAAATTAACATTAGTTCCTGCTAATATCATAATTTATATCTATCCCCGATATAACTAAATTTTTCTTATATCCGAACCAAACGTAGCCTTAAAAAATTTGCTTATGTGAACATTTCGTATACATTTATTAATTAGAATTTTATCTCTTAATTATCACCTAACACCAGGAGTGAAAACAGTTCGTTTTTTGACAAACCAAATCCCCATCCATTTTTTTCTTCATATGCGAATTCCAATGACGATATATATTGGACGTAAAATTTTCATTACCATATCCACTTAAAGCGGTTTGGATTCATATACGAGTCAAATTCGCATTAGATATATATATTATTCAGATAAAACACTATAATAAAATTAAATTATAGGGACACATATTTGTGACATTTTTTTTTGCAAATGTCCAATTTATGTTCATATATATCCAAAATTAAGTTATAGGAATATATTTTTAGAACTTATTATAGTAATGTGTCGCTATACATCCTAGCGCCGGCACATATAGTAATATCAATACTAATGACAAGTGTGGATATTTTTTTTAGCAGCATGTTTTTTAATTTTTAACAACACATAAAAATATCGCTATAGCATAATTTTATTATATGAATAATATATATATATATATATATATATATATATATATATATATATATATATATATATATATATATATAAAGTATAAACTAAAATTAGTGTGAATAAGACACAAATTGTAATTAAAGATTCACACTGGATAGTGTTCAAAATTTATGTATGTATATTTTATATAATTTTAATGTGAAATTTATAATAAACTAAATGAAAAATATTATATAAAATTATTTTATTTTTCTTAAATATAAATTTACACTCCTGTTATCTCTTAGGCATGGGAATGAACAAATGCGCTTAATTTTTTTTTTTTTTTTTTTTTTTTTTAAGAAAAACCATATTTGCATTTTCTATTTTTTAATTTTTCTTCGAATGCCAATTCGGATATAAATATATGTCGAATTTTAAATTTTAATATTTATATTTACATCTAATCGAATCCGGTATCAAATTTGATCAGAATTTATCCTAACCACTTCCACCCCTAACAAACACTCTATCATTACCTTTACGCACACACACAAATAAAAAGGAAAAAAAGGAAAACTCTTAAAATTCAGAGAGTTACTTCTAAGGTTGCGTTTGGTTCGGATATAAGTAAAAATTGATTATTTTTAGGATAAGTTTATAAGCAGGAATTAAAAAAATTTTGTATTAGGTTGAGTATAGGAGTTGAACCGGGAATAAGAAAAATTGTGTTTGGTAAATTAAAGAGGAATAAGAAGAATAAAGAGTATTAATATTTATAAAATAAAATAAAAAAATTTAAATTTTATAAATTTAAATATCTTATAATTAAAAAAATTTGATTAAAAAAAAATAAATAAAAAAATAAGCAACAGGTGGAACAGCTCTGTTCCACCTGTGGGGTGGAACAGCTATTCCATCGTTATACCGGAATAATCTGATATGGGGGAAATAGATGTTTCCCTATCCAAAATTAATGGTGGAGTACAAAAGCTATTCCATTCTTATACCGAAATAATCTGATATGGATGGTATGGAAGAAACAGCTGTTCCCCCTATCCAAAATTAATGATAAAGTATAAAAAAAAAAGAATAACTCTTTTATCCTTTTATACCAAATACCAAACACTGCCTCAACTATAGGAGCACTTTGTTAGGAATGTGAGCATAAAGTATTCTTTTAATAACCATAATCTCAAATCTACTTTAGTGACAAGTTAACCACCTTCCTCCTTTATCATACCAACCTAAAGCTAGCTCATTGTGGCACACAAACAACCAGCTTTCATGGCCACATCAAAGCAAATGGAAGGTGCAACCACCCTGAGAGAGAAGAAGAGCAGCACAGTCTCTTCCACCCGCCGCAGCCCATCGTCCCGATCGTCGACGCATCTGGCCACCGCCAACCACCTCCCCTCATCCTCGCGCCCCGAGAAACCGACCGTGCCGTCTCGCGGGCTGACTGTCACCTCAAGCACCGCCGTCGTGAAGCCTCCGTCGACAAGAAGACCGACCGAAAGAAATGCGCCTGCAACAACTGCTCTAAAAGAGAGACCACTTAAGGTTCCATCTTCCTTGTCCAAAGCAGCAACTTCTCACAAGCACTTGCCAGAAAAGCACTCAACAAGTGCTTCTTCTAAAAGTAGAACCAGCCACACTTCATCAGTAGTGAGGGGGAGGAGCCCCGGGGCGGAGGTAAAGAGGAAAGAAGCTAAGAATGGCTCAATCTCGAGGACGAGTAGCGATCCTGGATCGCTAGAGTTTGCTGCGTTGAGTTTACTCGAAAACAATAAGATCGAAGAGACGGAAACTGTATGCGTATCGTCGCTCGAAGATCACTTGCCGGATGAACCACTCCCCGACCCCGTCAATCCGAAAGCCGTGGAAGATGCTCCTCCTCATGATCATGAATGTAAGCAGCAGGAGCAGCAGCATGAACAAAGTCTTGATCAAGAAAGTGAGGGAGTAGTGCATGAAGATGAAGAGGTCAAAGAGGACAGTGGAATTGTAGCTACTTTGGAGGATCCAAGGGGAGAAGGAGGAGATGAGGGGGAGAATAAGGAGAAGATGGTGGAGGTGCAGAAGAACATAGAGAGCATGCATGGGGGGAAGAAGGAGGGTGTGAAGAGTAATGATGTGATAGAGGAGACAAGGAATAAGTTGATGGAGAGGAAGAAGAGCAAGGTGAAGGCACTGGTGGGAGCCTTTGAGACTGTGATGTCATTTCATGGGAGTGAGGTTCAAACTGATCATCAAACCCAGGAGAAGGGAGAAGGGGAAATGGATTGAATCCTCTCTAGCTTCTTCAAGATCCGTGCTTCAAATTTTGTTAGTGCTCCAACTAATTATTAATGCAATCTCGAAACTACTTGTAAGGGAAATTAATTTTATCTTTCATGTATACATAATTTTTGGTGATTTAATTTCTCTCTCTCTCTCTCTAAATTTGGGGAAAAATGTATGGGGACACTTTCAATTTATATATAAGTCATTTTAAAATAGATTACGGTACACATTTTGACAGAAACAGGATAACTATATAAAATATATAAATATTTTAAAAATAATATAGCAATCATGCCATGTACGTATCGTACATGCAATGAACATATGTCTATTGCGCTTCTTAATTATCTCCTCTTACTCGCTCTTCATGTTTTCATTACGGATTCGTTATGGTCCTTCATAATCTTTCAGTCATTGCAAGTTTACGGTGCGTCAATTGCATATACAATATAAGAGAATGTATGAGAATTATGGACGCAATTTTTTTTTTTTTTTTTTTTTTTGGATATAGTGTATTTTAAATGATTAATTGTTGTGCTTATTATTATTGTTTTTTTTTATGTTGCATTGCTGATTCCAAGATAATTATTGTTTAGTTTAAAAAATGTTAAGAAAGTCCAATTGCTTTCCATTTGCGAGAAACAATTAAGAGAGTGTATTTTTTTGCAAAATTAATACTCTGCCTTAATATATATATATATATATATATATATATATATATATATATATATATATATATATATATATATATATATATATATATATATATATATATAGTCCGGCTACTGTACTTGTACAAGCACCAAGTAATTAGTGTTTGTAAGTTTTCCATCGTTAGATATAATTCTTTGATTAATTCTATCCTTACATTATACTATTCTACCACCATCCACTAAACCCAAGGGACCCACCATCATCCTAACCGTACATTCCTACATTCAAGGATAAAAAACTCACAAGTACAAATAACTTGGTATTTTTACAAGTACAATTATATATATATATATATATATATATATATATATATATATATATATATATATATATATATAGAAGGTTCGACTACTATACTCTTATAAGTAAAATTCTTTCGTACACATAAGTTTTTATCCCTTGGATAAAAGAATGTGCGGTTAGGATTATAGTAGTTCCTAGAATTTATACTATTTCACCAACAACCTAGTAAACCCTAGGAGGACCACTATTATTGTAACCGCATATTTCTTCATCCAATGGCAAGGGGTTTATACTCATAAAAGTATAGTAGCCCTACGCTATATATATATATATATATATATATATATATATATATATATATATAAGATATGTACATGTTAGCGGTGTATTTATGGTGTCCATATTATTTTACCCTAACTAGCTATGAACTTTAAATGGACAAACTCTATTCATATAAAAAGCAAATCTAAGAATATCAGCACCTTTTCAAAATGGACTCTTCAAGTAGGGTTTTTTTTTTATTTTTTTTTTTTTTTTTCTTTTTTTGATTGAGGGACCTTTCAACTTTTCATTTTTTAAATTTCAGTTGCTTTTCCAAATTGAATCGGATTTGCTAAACCTTAAAAATTGCACTAGCTAGCTATACGAATCATTAACAGGAATGAAAATTGCAATTTAATCATCGAAAGGAGTATTTAATACTGTTGTGAATTGTGATCGAGGGGTATATAATTATATAAATTTTGGGTTATAACTTTCGATCCCAAAACATTAGGCCCCTTCAAAGACCAAATCTTGCTAAAAGTTTTGAAATAACCCAAAACAATTTAAAAATGGTGCCACAAACAATGCATGCCTCTTGTGATTTAGCATTTTTTTACTTTAGTATTATGTAGTTTAAAGTGTACGTATTAGAGCTTATATACTTTTAAAAGTATAAATTTAATTATGCTTGTAAATTTTTTACTATTAGATTTGTATTAATATTTATGATATTGTGAGGTTAATTAAAAAAAGGAAAAGAAAAAAAAATAATAAAAAATTACAAATATAATTGTACTTATAATTTTGAAAGTATATAAGCTCTACTCTTATTTTAGTATCTTAATATTTTCAATTTTCCGTTTCTGTTAGTTTCTTTGTTTACTTTTCGTCAAAATATAAAAAAATCTTTAAATAATCTAATGTGGTTTATTGATTTTTTTATTTAAGTATTCTATGGTTTTAACTTTATTACTGATTTAACAAAAAAATTAACAAAAAAATAAAAATAAAATTACAAATAATTAAAATAATATATTTTAAATTATAAGGTACTAAAACAAAAAAATACTAAACTATTTGAAGTTTTTTCCCGGGCTAGCCGTTGTGGGCTTTCATCTGGAAGATTTTTTTCTTGGACTAGAAATGCTGAAAGAAGTGAAAATGTGACTTGACATTTCCTCAATTATTTTGAAGATGAGTTGCACAACTCCATTAATGGAGAAAAACACAATAGTTTTTTTTTTTTTTTTTTTTTTTTTTTTTTTTTTTTTGTACATGTACCGTGGATTTAAACCGATCCTACAAAATATAGCGGCGGTTATTTAACTGGCAGTAACACGTCGTGAATGCCACCGTCCCTATATTGTACTGTCGATTTTATCAACTGCCAAGATAGGTCAAATATTTTACGGCGGTAGTTAGTGGCGGATATAAATGTTTCTTTTATCAACCACATTCTTACATAAGATTTTGTAACGGCGGTTTACACCGCCGCTATATTTTCTAAGTTTTTTGAAATTTATTTTGTTAAGGTGATTTTAACCGCCGGTATTGATAAATCTAAATTCTGATTGTTAGGCATTTTTACCACCGCTACATATAAATATAAAATATTGACTATTTGCTTTTGAAGCGTTTTAAAGCACCGCTATATGATTACCAAAATTATAGTGATTAATTATTTAATTGTGCATTTTGTAACATACAACTGCTAGATTTTTTAATATTATGATCAAACATACCAGATTAATATAAGAATACAAATTTGAGTATAAATTAAACTGAAATGCAATAAAATATAATATAAAAAGTTTAGTAATGAAACAAGCACATCAAGTATCAAATTTCAATAGGAGGCTAACCCTTACATATATAGTACGTAGAGTATCACTTTTAATACACCAAAGCTGAAAATATAAATCTAAACTTTTTTAAAAAATGATAAGAAGAAAATTTATTTGCTCTTAAACATGTCAAAATGTAACTCATGTCTTTCAATGGTGCTCTCAAATAGTTTGACTCTCAAATAGTTCTACCCCGAAGAATATTTGGAGGCTTATGACTTGAAAATGATAACCGAATGTTAGGAGGAGAATCATTTTCACTGTCATAATCTACAATCTAAAAGTAATAAATGTAAAAATATTATATTAATTCACCAAATTCCGCCATCCTGAAGCCGAGAAAAAGCTAAAACAACCTCTGCTATCTAGAAAATCCCACAGAAAGAAAGGTGTCACGCCCCAAGGTCGAAACTGCGACCCGGGTCCGCCAACAGACCGCTGCTCATACGGAAAGCCCCGTATAGACGAAGCGTCTAACCTGCAAAAGATAATACTACAGCTATACAGATATCAGAGCTGAAAAGTATACTACTGAAATAAGATAATACATCTCCAAATAGTACAAGTCTGAACCTAACAATACATAAGTCTCTCAAAATAAAACTCTCAAAAACAACTATATACTAGAATCCAGCAGACTGTACTACAAAGCTCCAAAAAGGGTACCACTATACTCCAAGGACGGGTAGGGAACTAGCTCGCGACTCCCTCACCTCGAATTGCTGTCTCCGCTCGAATAGAAGCCGGAACAGCTACCTCGGAAAAATCTGTCACCACAGCGGGTGTGAGAACTACACCGTCACGTAGTTCTCAGTGGGTACCACCACCAAGCCCGACGGTCTGCCCACTAAGTCTACTAGAGGCATAAGATAACATGAAAAGTGAAATAATGTAAAGATAAGCTGGAAAAAAATCTACAGCTATCATGCCTCTATCTATAATGCTCAAAGGGTGATACAGATGAAAATGATGCATCGACTCTAACCCAATATATTCAATCAACCCAATCATAGTGACTGCCACATGGGGTCCAGTCAAACCTGCGCCCACCTACTGCCATTACATCCACGGAGGACTGGACTTACGTAGGGCGTCCGTGACTGCCAAAGCTGGCCTAGCCAGAAGGACTGCGTCGACAAGTCGCGATAGCAAAGTTACAGGCCTAGCTCCGGAGCGACACTTGAGGGGCGCGACCCCATCGAGGAAAGTATCCGCGCATCTCTGTCGAGCTCAATATGGCTCATGCAGGCTATAATCCAAATCCACGATCAACAAGATCGACAGTGCCCAAAAACACCAGAAACACCAGAAAACTCCTCCTGGGCACAAAGATACAGTCCGAACATCGCGGTAAGCAAAAATCCCTACGATCACAAATCTGCGAAAGATCAGTCCGAAAGAATCCAAAATATCACCTGCGAGATGATCTCCAAAAATTCCAATAAAAAAATGACTGCGATTCTCGCGAAGCTTAGCTGTCGATCGAGTCCTCACAGGTCGAAATCCGATAACGGAGCATGGAGATAAAAATCCGACAAGCTCCGCTATCCATGAAAATCACCAGCAAGAAAGCAAATATGTTCCAGAAATCACAATAAAAATCCAAAACTGAGAGGAGCGGAAAACACGAAAAACGAAGATCTACCTCTCATGAAACCGATGCCACGAAAATCGGCCAAAAACTCCCTCCCGTCAATCTTGGGGAGCTCGCGGAAGAAGCGTCGACGAAAAAACTCGGTATCAAAGGCGCGTCGAAGCTCGTAATGTCGAGAAAAATGCAGATGGCACGACTCCCAAAAATCTTCGGGTCCTAAACATCGAAGAAGACTCGCAGACGACACTCCCTGCCGAAGATAGGCTCAGAAGCTCGGAGGAAAGCTCGGAGGAAAAGGCCACAAACGAAGCCCCAAATGGGCTATTTATAGCCCAAGCCCACTCAAAAGGGGGATCCGGATTCGGGCGCCCGAATCCGGCCCGGCCCACTACTGTGCGCTCTCGAAATCCCCCGGGCGCGCCACGTGGTCCGCTCAGCAGACTGTACTACTAAGCTCCAAAAAGGGGTACAGCTATACTCCAAGGACGGGTAGGGAACTAGCTCGCGACTCCCTCACCTCGATCAGAACAAGAAGGATCAGTAACACCCGCAGAAGACTCTGCAAAACAAATGAGAGGAAAGAGGAAGGGATGGGGGAAGAACCCCCAGCGTGTGTGAGAACTACACCAACATGTAGTTCTTAGTGGGTACCACCACCAAGCCCGACGGTCTGCCCACTAAGTCTACTAGAGGCATAAGATAACAGGAAAACTGTACTAATGTATAGATAAGCTGGAAAGAAATCTACAACTATCATGCCTCTATCTACAATGCTTAATGGGTGATACAGATGAAAATGATGCATCGACTCTAACCCAAATACTCAATCGACCCAATCACAGTAACTGCCACATGGGGTCCAGTCAAACCTGCGCCCACCTACTGCCATTAGATCCACGGAGGACTGGACTTACGTAGGGCATCCGTGACTGCCAAAACTGGCCCAGCCAGAGGGACTGCGTCGACAAGTCGCGATAGCAAAGTAATAGGTCTAGCTCCGGAGTGGCACTCGAGGGGCGCGACCCCACCGAGAAAAGTATCTGCGCATCTCTGTCGAGCTCAATATGGCTCATGCAGTCTATAATCCAATCAATGATCAACAAGATCGACAGTACCCAAATCACCTCTCTAACTCACTAACAGGAAATACTCGAACAGTCAGGACCGCTGTCAACCCAACGGCTCCCTAAATAGGACATCAACTCAACATGCAAACTCGCTGGCTGGGTATACTCCACAGCTGACAACAATGAAGGGTCCGGGAATCCCGAAAGATTAGAACCTACAACCCAAATCAAACAAGAACAGGCTCTAAGCATAACCTCTTGTTGTTCTCGACCCAAAGAAAAAGGCAGCTCTTAGAACTCAGACCACTCGAATCCTCTCGAGTGAGGAAGTTTACAGGAAAAATGTGACATTTATTACTGAAAACTATTTTTCACTCAAACCCACGCGGGGTGAAGACTAAAAGTAGTTCTTTTTTGTAAAACCATCTTGATTTGAGGAAAACTCATTTTTAATGATTTTTATTTCTTTTAGGAAAAACAGTTAGAAAATAAGTTTTATTCCCAAACCCCGAAGGGCTAATGCCTTCGTCCAATCAGACAAGAACAGACTCCGGCGACCCTTCGATGTTTGGAAGAAAAATATTGGTTGACTAAAATCATGTGTCCAAAAAGGTTCTGGGTTCAAGGTCCTGCTATCACTGGTATACTACTGCCACTAACACAGTGGCGACACATAAATCAGAGAAACACGACATCCCGGGACCACCGTTTACCCAAATGGCTTCCGCCACTGATATAAGACTAGCTACATCTACCAGACTCTACTCTGCTCCCAAGCACGAGTGTAACATGTATCCCACACTAAGAGAAATCCCGACCACTCAGCCCACTACCCGGGCGAGGAAAACACTATGTCCAGGGATAGAGAGTAAAGTGTGGATGTCTAAATCATAAATAAACCTAGCTCAAGTGAGAGTTTTCTACTAGTCTGGTTACACATGCAACATATGACAGGGTGCCAGGTCAAGTTTCAATAATAGCATTTAGTTTAACTAAAGCAAGATCAGGGAACATTAACCAACATGATTTCAATAACAACATAGGAAAGACAACATCTCTCTCTCTCTAACATGCATTCTAACATATCTCACAATCATACATGCTTTATATACAATAGAATTAATGAACCGTCCATCGGTTTTGGAGATAAAGCAACCCACCTGAAGCGCGCGTCAATCCAAGATCCAAATAAGCTGAAACTGAACGAGGACAATTCTCGGATTCCCACAGTTCCAACGGGCCCAAAAACACTCAAAAACTTCTCCTGGGTACAAAGATACGGTCCAAATATTGCAATAAGCAAAAATTCTCACAAACACATGCTGCTGTAAAAATCAGTCCAGAAAATGCTTAAATACCACCTGCGAGATAATCTCGAAAAATTCTACTAAAAATACGACGGCGATCCTCGCGAAGAGTAGATGTCAATCGAGTCCTCACAGGCCGAAATTCGATACCAGAACGTGGAGATAAAAATCCGACAAGCCTCCGCTGTCCAGAAAAACCACCAGCAGGAAAGGTGTTCAAAGATGTTCCAAAAACCCCAATAAAAACCCAAAACTGTTAGGAGCGGAAAACACGAAAAACGGAGATCTACCTCTCGTGAAACTGACGCCATAAAAATCATCCAAAAATTCCTTCGGAGTAGCTCTGTGGACCTCGTGGACCGAAACGAGATGGAAATGGGCCACCGAAGAAGAAACGTCGCACTGCGCCGAATCGCCGAAGCCGTCGATGTCGCGCCCGCCAAAAATTCCGAAACTCCTTCGCAAGATGCAGCACAAGATGAAGAACAAGGTTGCTGAGGGCTCTGTCACAAAGGAGCTCGGGAAAAAGAGTAAAAGGCCCAAGAAAGGAGAGTATTTATAGGCCCACACCAAAAGAAACCCGAAATCCCACTTTATTGGGCTTTCGAGCCCAAAATCTGGGCGCCCGGGGGGGATTCGGGCGGCTACAGTGCCCGAACCCACCCCCCGGCCCAGCCCGCCATCAGCGCCCGGATCGCCCGGCGCTTGACGCGTGTCCCGAACAGGGAACGGCGCATGCAAGGCGGTGTGGGCGCTGACGCGTGGCCCAACCGGTCAGCGGGGGCGGGTGGCGCCCGCCAATCGCAGGGCGCCACGTGGCGCCCTGCGTACGGCGGCCACCTGCCCCGCACGTCGGTCACCTGCCCGCCTGCTCCGCCGTACACCTGCCCCCGTGCCGCGTGGACCGCAGGTTCATGTGCCCGCCAATCCGGAGCCGCCACGTGGCCCGCCCCGGTCCACTGCACCCACCGCGCGCGCCCGTGGACCGCGCCGCGTGAGCCCGCCAATCCAAAGCTGCCACGTGGCTCCGCCCCTGGTCCACGGCTCCCCGCGCGTGCTCCCATAGACCGCGCGCGCGTGAGCCAGCCAATCCCGGGCTGCCACGTGTCCTCCTTTCGGTCCACAGCTTCCCCCATGCACCAAAACGCGCAGAAAACTTCCGGGGGTCCGTTTTTGGGCATCCGAACTCCGAAAAATACAAGTAAATAGCCGATATTCGGCGTTTTTTCCCCGCTGAATCCAAATCCGGCCTCGGATTAGCCTGAAACCCTTTCTAAAATTCGACAAAAGCAGCAGGAAGGCAGGCTCAGTCCAGAAGCCTCACAGAGTTCGTCCAACACGTCCAATTGACACGTTACGGGTCCGATACACCAATAATAAGTGTTCCACAACGTGGGTCATGTGGAAAGTTGCACGGGGATCGGGGCTACTACAGTGTTCCTTTCACGTCTTCTGGGACAAAGAGTCTTTTTCTACTTACTAGGCGATCAAAGATGGAAAGGCTCCAACGGGGAATGAAATGACATGTAAGGTTTAGGAAATCAACATTTTGAAGATCCAGATGCACGATGGGGTCATAAGGGCTCTGACAAGTGTCCGGTATGTTCCTAATCTGAAGCAAAATTTGATCTCGTTAGGCGTGTTGGACTCGAAAGGTTGCAAATTTTCAACTTCAGGTGGACCTATGAGGATCCGAAAGCGATATTGAGTCGTGTGCGAGGTGTGTGAGGTGAACAAGCGTGAGAACTTGTACGTTCGGAACAGGTGCACAATCAGAATAGAAGAGAAATTTGGATTCCAAAAGTTTGTGGAGATGCAATCGCTCAAGTGGAGATGCAATCGCTCAAGCGGAGCAATAGAGGTAGTAACATCGAACAGAGGAAATAAGCTTATAATGGAGCTTGCATGGTGAACTTGAGACATCAAGTAAAGACTACAAATTAAATCAAGATAGAGATTGTTATGATTTAGTTAGATTTCTAGTATAATTTTAGTTAGATTATGATAAAATCTGGCCTTGCATGACCTGACTCGAATTTTTGCTGGAACGGGTCAGGTTAACTCCTAGTCCGATTTGTCCCGGGTGAATGTGGGCCGTGTCGGGCATTTTAGCCAGGCCGGGCTGACCCAACTCCTCGCCCGATTTGGCCCGGGTGAATGTGGGCAGGCACGGCCCATATTACACGCCTATCTGTAGGGCAGGAGAAACAACACTTCAACAAAGAAAAGGTTGTGCATACCAAAAAAAAATAACTCCAAACAAGACAAAATTATTGCTTGCTTTCTTTATATCCTCACATCTCATGATAGCTAAATCTAAGAAACAAGTAATCAGTACAATGCATGGAATTATAGCAATTACTTTAAATTTTTTCTTGTTTTACATAATTTTTTATGCGTATTCTATTGTAATTTAATTATGAAGGAAAGCTATTGAACATTGAACAAATGTTTTTTAAAAAGAAATTTTCTTCTTGTACATTCTAAATGGTGTGTATATTTTACATTCCATCTATTTTAGGATAAAGTAAATTTTATTAGTCACTTCGAATGAATTAGTGGGTAAGTAGCCATCCCAAGATAGATGGGATGTACATCAGACATCCAATTTTGGATGTACGAGTAGCATTACTCTTTTAAAAAATATGGAATTTGATAGGGTAAAATGTATATAGGACTCCTAAACTTTAGGTCATTTGATAGGGTAAAATGTATATAGGACTCCTAAACTTTGGGTCATTTGCAATTAGGTGCCTGAACTTTAGGTCATTTTCACCAAGGAGCCTTCTCGTTAGCTGAGCAACGGATTTCAGGGTCGCCTGAACAGAAGTAGGGACTTCGATCCGGGCATTGGTATAATGTAACCTGAATAGGTAGCGTAGTCGATCAGACCCGTTGGTTATTTTGCTAGTCCTTCTTCAGTTTCTACTTTCTAGTTTGCGATTACCTTTGTTTTACATATATGTGCCATGACTTTCGGTATTAGTAGATACTTTCAGTTATTGCTTGATTTATATCTCCTACTGCTAATATTATATTGTCATTATCTCTGGATTACTCTGCATGATAGAGTAGGAGGATATTATTTCACTTATGACATTGTGGCAGTTTGGGAGTTCTCGGCTATTCGCCCTATCCAGTCTATCGACCGCGAGCTTGAGTATCCACATTGAGATCGCCATGCACCAGCTGTACATATTCACGTTACACCAGTAGGATGATCTCCCATAACAATGTTCTTTATCGGTAAAGTGGTCTATTTGACACATGAGCCCGTCACATGGTTGCACCTGTGGGGGACATGTCAGACTTGATTCGGCACTAGCCTGAGATCCTCGTGACCAGTAGTGGAACATGATTGGGTTACTTGCTTATTTATATATTTGACGCATGCTTTAGTTATTGCTTTTCTGTCAAAAACTGCTGTTATTTGTTTCATACCAGAAGAATACAAATATTAAAAATTTGGATTGAATATGTAAAATTTTAAAAAATAATTTTTTTTTGTTAAAACACAAAGCCAATGAATTTTTTTTATGTTAAATGGCCTTAAGCAAATGGTAGAAACAAGTATTAGTTCTGTTAATATAAATCACAACCACATCTTCAATTCATCAGAATAAGTAAATTTGTGCATCACCATATTTGATAACCGTGGCGGAATAAAAATTAGCATATTTGTAATATTCATTGAGAACTTGTATTTGTATGTCATTATATGGAGCGTACAAATTAAGGTAAAACTTAAAACCCATACAAACAAACCTTGCAGTTTCTAAATTTTATTATGTAAACAAAATTATTTTGAGTTATCAAAACAACTTACTATCAAAATCACGTACAGTTAACTAATATTCATAAAATGAAAACCATAGAAAGAGTGCAATTCTAACAATTCGATTAGGGTTAAATGTTTAACTGAGTTCCAGAAAACGTCGAGCCATCGGGTGTTGCGCTTGCGACAAATTCGCGGGACGGAGCACCTCGACGACTTCCCCCGCCACCAAAAGGCACACCAAATCGGCGATTCGTTGGATCTGCTTCACACTATGAGACACCATTATTGTCGTGAGCCCTCGTGTCTTCTTTAGTCGGACGATCACCTCTTCGATGTTCTGCGTCGATATCGGGTCCAATGCACTAGTGGGCTCATCCAACAAGAGTACCTTCACAAGACAAAACCAATGCACTACGTGTACATTTCGAAAGAGATGTATATTGTACGTACACTTCATTTAGGAGAGCAACGCTACGTGTACATTTCGAAAGAGATGTATATTGTACGTACACTTCATTTATTTATGAGTAATGCTACGTGTACACTTCGAAATTGGTGTATATCTTACATCCCATTCATGGATGGAAGTTTTCTCACTCGTCATTTTGAAATTACGAGTAAAATTTATACCACCCATCCTAAAATGGATAGGGTGTAAAATATACACCCCTTTCGGAGTCTGTGACGTCCCCAATAGTCCCACATCGGATGTGGATGGAATTGTGATTGGGTTTATATGAGACATGGACACTAGTAATAATAACTGGGCTTAAACATTTTAGGCTGTGGTGTGGACCCAACGAGTTATTATTGCTAGTGGGCCGGGTCGTTACATTATGTACAACTAGTGTTTTTCTTCTTGGCGGGAGGAACAAGAATAATTTACATAAAAGTTCCTAATATATTAGGTAATTTTGATAAAGTTTCCTAACATGAATTTTGACCTTTTATTTAAGTCCCTGAATTTTGGATATTTCTTTCACAAAAAAATTCGCTTAACATCTTTCAAAGAAATCTAAGAATATTCCATTAATGGCTTTAACTCTTATCCTTATTTTTGTAATTTCTGATTGTAAATGTTAGATATACGCATTAAAAAATATAGCATAACATAGTTAAACTATATTATATATATATATATATGAAAAGAAATTTCTATGAAGCGTTTGGTTGGTTCAAAATACAGTTTTTCTTTTAGCGTATAGTTATGCTATACCCTAAAAAATAAGATAAAATAAAAATCCAGTGTAACCAAAGAAAAAAAAATTTCACCTATCTTGTGCTCCCTCACCTCCAAGATGTGACAAATTTTAAATTTTAAATTTTAAAATTTTAAATTTAAACATTCAACACAAAAATTTAAATTTAAAAAAATAAATTTAAAATTTAAAATTTTAAAATTTTAAAATTTTAAATTTTAAAATTAGGATTTAAATTTCAATTTTAAAATTTTCAAATTTGAATTTGAATTTTAAATTTTTGAAATTTGAATGTATATTCAAATTTTAATTTTTAAATTTAAAAATTCAAATTAAAAATTTTCTATTTTCAATTTTTAATTTCAATTTTAAATTTTCAAATTTTAAATTTTATAATATTGATTTTAGATTTTAAACATTAAAATTTATTATTTTAAACTAATAAATTTTAATTTTATAATTTAGAATTTGAAATTTCAAATTTTAAAATTTAAATTTAAATTTATTTTTAAATTTTTCAAATTTTCAATTTGAAATTTCAAATTTGAAATTTTAATTTTAAATTTAATTTCAAATTTTAAACTTTTAATTTCAAATTATGAAATTTTTAATTTTTAAATTTTAAAATATAAATTTTTTTAGAAAAAAAATTTTAAATTGAAAGATTTTTTTTGACTTCTACCATACGCATCCATATAGTTTAAAATTTGAAATTATAATTTTTTTTTTAGAGTCACAGAATTCTCTATTTTATTTAGATCAAAATCACAATTTATAAACTTCATAGTAATTTTTTACTCTACATCCAAAGGGGGCCCTAAGAGTAAAACTATACTAGTGTTTTAAAAATCATAATTTGTTAAAGGAATATGTTTAGATTATCCAGAAATGTACATGGTTGAAAATATAGGAACTTCAATTTTTGAAATTGTCTAAAAAATTAGGAATTTGTGTGGAAACTATCTAGAAAATAATAGCAAAAGTCCAAAGTTGACCAGAAAGAGAAGAGAGACCTCAGGGTCGTTAGCTAGTGTTCGGGCCAGGGCGACGCGTTGGGCTTGGCCCACAGAGAGCTCCGACGCAGGTCTAGACACAAGAGACGAGTCGAGATCCGCCAAGCTCAATAGCTTTTGGACTTCAGCGTCCGAGAGCTTCTTTCCCCTTAGCTGAGGTCCAAATCTCACATTTTCTGCTACCGTACCTGATTTATTCATCAAAGAACAAAAGTAAGACTAAAAGCTACAAACAACATAAGGGCCCACAAAACCGACCAATTAAAATTAAAGAAATTGTCACTTCGCAAGATTTTGATGTCGATAAGAAACTAATGTTACTGACATGACATTACATATGATATATGCAGAGTTTCAGAAAAAAAAACTCTAATACATCATTCTAGTCAAAATCTAATACATCATTCTAGTTATATTTTTTTAAATACGAACTCAGACCAACTACTAAACCCGAGCCACTTGAATTTTAAAAATTCATAACCAAATCTGAATCCAAGAAAAAATATGAAATTCAAATCCGAATTCGAACAAGTTGGGTTTTAAAATTTCATAATCAAAACCGAGCCTGAGAAAAAATAATAATAATAATATGAGCCTGAATCTGGAAACCGAATTCCAAAATAATCATTTCTCTTTATAAAATTTCAAAATATATAATACTCCAATCTAAAACAAATTTAATTTTTTATATATTATATATTATAAAACTCATTCTTATTCAAGTTTTGGCTCCTGTTTGGATTCGGATAAAAAGATTTTTTATTTTTTATAATCATAACCAAAATCATATTTGTTTGACGTTGGTTAAAACTATTTCGTTCAAGATCAGATTTCGATAAAATTTAGGATATCCATATCCATAGGCATTCCTAATTTCTAATATGAGAAACGGATCCTTAGTTGGCTGGCTGATTATCAACTGTTCCTAAAGCAAGTGGCAAAAAGTTTAGTGGTTGATATCCGAGGTCCCGAGTTCGAAATATAATTGCTTCACATTTCTAGCTAAGTTTATTTCAAAATAAACAAAGCGGATAGCATGCTATTTTTCTCTCTAAAAAACAAAAAAAAAAAAGAAGCAAACTGGCCTGATTCAGGTAACAACTCACACAGCAGCCAACCTGAACCACTTGTGCATAGTGCGCCTCTTATCATTTAAAACAAAAGTAATGCTATTTATATATTTTATTTTAGAATATATAATGTACACACCACTCATCCAAGGGTGGAGGACTTCTCTATTATTCGTATTAAAGTGATTAGTAAAATTCACTTCACTGTAGAATAAAATAGGTGTAAGATGTATATTTTATTTGGAGTGTACGTACACATAAAGTTTTTTTTTAGAGAAAAACTATTCATACATCACAAATGGGGTGTATAATATACAACTCATCCATTCAAAGATGAAATATTTTCTATTAGTCACTTCGAAGTGACTAGTAAAATTTAATCTATCGTAAAATAGGTAGAGTATAAGATGTACATCTTATTTTGAGTATACCAAATGCATTTTTCATTTTTCTATAGAAGTTGGTGAAAATGTACGAAACCCCCTCAATTATACAAAAATTTGAAATGCACATCTCTTTCATTTTTTTAAATTGAGTTTTTCCTTTAATTTTATTAAAAAAAATTTATCAAATTTGATGATTCTATTAGCTGTTAATTATGTGACATCTCAATAGTTTTATATCAGATAGAAATAAATTTATGATGCAATATACAAGAAATCATGACCAATAGTAATAATAACTCAGTTTAAATATTTTGGGTTGGTGGTTTAAAACTATAATAAGTTATTATAGCTAATGAGCCGGATCATTACATATTATTATTTTTTATTTTCTAAATAAAAATTATGTTGAATTATTTACTATTTTTATATTTTAAGTGCTTATTTGGCAATGAAAAATAAAATCATGAATTTTTTTTTTTTTACTGGCAAGACCTAAAAAAAAAAAAAAAAAAAAAAAGTTAAAATCCATTAATTAGTTACAATGTATACATTACAATCTAATTAGTCATAAAATTAACATAACAAAAGAAAATTAAGTAAATCTACTAATAAATCAAATTATATATATAGAATTAATTTTTAAAATAGTAAAAAAAGAAAACCATACTGACGCCAAATGAGGCCCAAGAAAGTATTAATTTTATTTTCTATTTTTTTTGTGTTAATTGGAAAAAAAAATAATCCTTCCAACTTTTTCCTTACTTTTTGAAAGATATAATTATCATGGAAACTTTTTTTTTTCTCATATTCCAAACTAAATAAAAGCAATGCAAGGATAATCCAAATTGAATTTCAAGATAGAAAATTAGAAAGTATAGAAGTGGACTATAAATTATTTGCAATGCTTTTATCTTTAAATACAATGAAAGGAAAAAATTTAAAAATAAATTTTTTTCTACTCCCAATTTCTTTTTAAATAACTTGTCATCTATCACTAACATTACTCTAACCAACTATATATAATGTGAATTGATATGAAATAACTCTAGGACTCCAAAGTTTAAACGATAACAATTTTTTATAATATAAAAGACTTGAATTAATAAAAAATAATAATAATTATGCTAGAAATTCGGTAGACTCAAAATCACAACCTCATGTTTTGATATCATGTAAAAATATATGAAATAACCATTGCACTTCAAAATCAACTTAAACGGTTAGACAATAATATTTTATATATTTTAAAATTTATTTAAACTTTTGGTGTTTTATATATTTTATATCTAACACTTCACTCACGACTGAATTCGAGATCTTTTAATAAAACATGATAAAAAAATTAATTATACCAGGAGCTTGGTCTACTTTTATACTATATAAAAATATATGAAACAATCATTTTACTTCAAAATATATATATATATATATATTAACAGGGACGAAGCTATAGTAGGGCCCAAGGTGGCCATGGCCCCCCTCAACATTTTAATATTACTCAATAGTCCTTATCTATTTTAGATAATAATGGCCCCCCTTAACTTTTTAATATTTATTTTTATACCAATATATTTTTTTTATTTTTTATTCGTATATATTTTAAATAAATGAAAATATATTAGGAGTCTCGTACTTACACGCTATTTGAAATATATATCTTAACTCTATTTTTTTTTTATTTTATAATTTTTTAATTTCTAACTATTTTTGGTAAGCTATTTTATTTAACTAAATAAAATATTATACTAAATTTAATAGATCTTTTAGTTAGAGTCATTGATCTAATTGAATTACGATTATATTTAATAAAATTTTTAATTATTTGAATAAAATAATATAAATAAAATAATTAAAAATTAAATATTTTTAAATTAAAAAAATTTAATATTTTTATATTAATTATTTAATTAATAAATTTTTTTTAAAAAAATTGATGATGTATTAAAATTTTTATTTGAATATATTTTGGCCCTCATAGTTAAATTCTGGCTTCGTCCATATATATATATATATATTATTATTATTATTATTATTATTTTTTTATTTAACAAATAATAAAATAAATTTCTCAACACATCAAATAATATATAAATAATTAGTGTTTAAAGCAGCGAACCAAGACAAAAATATCAAATTTTGAGGTGATGGATTGGTTGGGATATTTTGGCTGGGTTAGCCTTTGTTTCATAGAGCTATGCAAAACAGGGAGGAGGAGAAAAATCCTAAGCAGATAAAGTTGGAAACAACAAATTAAGAAAGCAACATGGTTTCCTAAGAATGTCTTATTCCAAAGATTGCTACATGGTAATCCTAACAAATGGTTACAAAATCAAACTTGTTCCGATCTATCATTTTTTCTAATAAAAATATTTTGATTATAGTTATTTGATATTTTATTTTAGAATTAATTACATACGAATTTTCGTAAACATATCGAATAGCAAATATATTTCCGCAGAACTTAACTTTTCATATTTATCCCTACAAAAATTCTAATTTATTCATATATATTTCTCTCATTTATTACCGTTAATTTATTATTTATTTTTTAACCGAATATATATATGAAATAACAGTTTTGTTCTTTCGAAAATATACCTTCAAAAATCTCAACTGTTAAAATAATATAGAAAATCTGAAAAAGATAAAAATATAAATTTATCTTACTAACTAAATTAAGTATTTAATTTATGATTAACTAGATTTTTTCTAACGAAATAAACGATAGAAATATATACATATATAACGTTGTATTTTTTAAAAAATAAATATAAAAAATTATCTACTATTGAATATATTTACAAAAATTCGCATGTAATTAATTTTTTATTTTATATTATTGATTGGTTTTCTCAACGATAACAAAAAAAAAAAAAAAAAAAAAAAAAAAAAAAAAAAACTTATTTGGGAGACGGTGCAGAAATTGTTGTAAGAAAGATATAAGATATGGGTGGGGGCGTACCTTCGAACATGGCGGGGAGCTGGAACAGCATGCCGACCTTGCGGCGGAGGGCGAGGACATCGAGGCGGCAGATGTCGTCGGCATCGAGGAAGACGGATCCCGGGGCGGGCTCCCAGAGGCGGTTGAGGGCGCGGAGGAAAGTCGACTTGCCGCTGCCGCTGGGGCCGATCACCCCGAAGATCACCCCCGCCGGCACGTCCAGGCTCACCCCTCGCAGGATCTCTTCTCCTGTCGCCTCCGACCGCTTCGTCAGGTTCTGCACCCGGATTTTCGCCCTTGTTATCCCTCCTCCGTCCACGTCCACGTCCACGTCCACTAGTAGATGCTCTCGCACCTCCTCTATTTTTCTCACGCGATCACCAAAACCAAATTAATTCTAATTATTTTATTATTTTAAGATTCTTCTGACGAAATGTTTAGTTGTTACCTGCAGCTGAACCCATTCGGCAGGAAATGAGCCGCGATTGAAGAGAGAAATAGAGAGAGAAAAAGGGTTACATGATCTGTACAATTAGTTGATTCTTATATAAGTTGTTTAAGTATATATATATATATAATTCTTTTACATATTTGATTGATGTGGGACTCGGTAGATTGGCAACGTCCTTTAGTGAGGATGGTTTTATTAGAGGGAGGTGGGAAAGGCTTTTTTGGCCTTGAAAAGTGGAAGCAAAGTACTACAAGGCTTTTAATAAAGGGGTAATTAATATTGGGTCTCTCTGCTGATTTCAGATAAATGCCCAGATAAAAGGTGCAGCATGTCACGGACTTAAGCTTTTCGCCTAATAAAAATTCGTACGGCGCTCGCCTTCCTGTTCGAATAGGGCAAGTCTTGCTCTCTATTTGCTAGTCTGGACCTTCGCGCCCTACGATTAAATACAAAAGTAGAGAAAAGAGAAAAAAATAGTGGTTCCGCAGAAAAAATTAAGTACACTCTTTACTTTAAAAATAACTCTACAAGATACAACTCTCTCTTGCTTTTGTTGAACAACTCACACTTGTTGTCCTTTGGCCTTAGCCAACTCCTCTATTTATAGGCTTTTGTACAACTCACACACTAGCCTACATTTACAAGCAATGACCCTTGACATTCCCATGACCCTTGGCATTCCATTGGCATTAATGGTGGACTCTTGGCATTCTCATAACATTAATGGTGGTGGTTGCAAGTCTCTTCACCTCCCAAATGTCTCTTTGCCTCCTACAAATGTGGTTGGGCTAGCTTGACAAGCCCACTTCGGTGTGGGCTAGGGACTTAGACTAAAATTTTCTAAGTCCCTAACACTCTCCCCCACCTAATGCGCAGGCGTCCTCGTCGCGCACTGCTTTTGAAACTCGTCGATGAGTGCTTGATATTGCCAAAGTGTGTCACCTTTCTCCCAAGTAGCCTCGTCATAAGGGAGATTTTTCTACTTTACCAAGTACTCTGGGCTTGGCGGCACTCCGCGTCGCCGAATCAGATGAGTGTCCAGAATGGACTCCGCCTCTTTGTCATGGGATGTAGTCATGGTCACCGGGGCGCGCTGCGACACGCCACGGTTTAGATCCTCGGCGTCTCCATGGTATTGCTTCAGCTTGCTCACATGGAATACTGGATGGATCTTGAGGTTTACGGGCAACTGCAGCTTGTAGGCAGACTTACCATATGTTTGACGATGGGGTATGGGCCTTCATACTTGCGCAGCAGCCCCTTGTGCTCCTTGCGCAAGACCTTGAACTGCTGCGGTAGTAATTTGACCATCACTTGATCACCCACGGCAAACTCCCGAGGTTGCCGCTTTTCGTCCGCCCACTTCTTCATTCGCCGAGCTGCTTTCTCCAAGCTTGCCCTCACAATTTCACCCCTTTCCTGCAAGTTAGAGGTAAATTGGAGAGCAACAGGGCTGCGGAACAGCTCTTCCGCAGCGGCTGTGTGTGGAGCGAGCGGTTGTCGCCCAATCGCCAGCTCGAAGGGACTACAGCCCGTAGAGTCGCTGCACCGCAAGTTGTAGGAAAACTGGGCAACATCAAGGTGATGTACCAAATCTTTCTGACTGGCACTCACGTAGTGCCGCAAGTACTCCTCCAACAGAGCATTCACCCGCTCCGTTTGTCCGTCCGTCTGTGGATGAAAACTGGTGGAAAAGAGCAACTTCGAGCCCAAAATTTTGAACAACTCGGTCCAAAACTTGCCGGTGAATCTGGGGTCGCAGTCGCTCACAATACTTTCGAGGATCCCCCAAAGTTTGACGACATGGCTGACGAAGAGTCGTGCTGCTTCTTCAACCGTGCAATCGGTTGGTGCTGCGATGAAGGTCCCGTACTTCGAAAAACGATCCACCACCACCAGTATGGACCCACGCTCCCCCACCTTTGGCAATGCGGAGATGAAGTCCATGGAGATGCTCTCCCACGGACGACTTGGAACAGGCAATGGCTCGAGGAGACCGCCAGGTCGCTGGTGTTCAATCTTGTCCTGTTGACACACCAAGCAAGTTCGCACGTAGGCCTCGACGTCTTCGTGCATTCGTGGCCAGTAGTAAGTGGCCTCGAGCAGTGCCATAGTCCGCTTCTGACCTGGATGGCCTGCCCACTTGGAGTCATGACACTCCTTTATGAGCTCGCGGCGAAGGTTGCCCCACTTGGGCACAAACACCCGCCGCCCTTTGGTGAGGAGTAACCCGTCGCTGAGCCAAAACCTTCGCGTTTTGCCCTCTTTGACAAGTTGCACAAGGTTCTGAGCGATAGGGTCCTCGTTGGTTCCTGAGCGAAGTCGATTGCGGAGTGTCTCGCGAAGTTGCCACACAGCCGCTAGTTCAGCCTTGCGGCTGAGTGCATCGGCCACGTGATTCTCCTTCCCGGGCTTGTACTGCATCTCCATGTCGAACTCCGCCAAGAAATCCTGCCACCTTGGCTGTTTAGGCGATAGCTTCTTCTGCGATTGGAAGTAGCTTATGGCAACGTTGTCGGTGCGCACCACAAACTTGCTCCCAAGCAAATAATGCCGCGAGGTCCGCAAACAATGCACGACGGCGGTCATCTCCTTCTCTTGGACAGTGTACCGCCGCTCGGTGTCGTTGAGTTTGCGACTCTCGTAGGCAATGGAGTGTCCATCCTGTACGAGAACACCGCCAATGGCAAAATCTAAGACATCGGTATGTACCTCAAAGGTGCGACTGCAGTCAGGTAGTCGCAGCACCGGATCCTCCGTCACCGCCCGCTTTAGGTCCTCGAATGCCTCCACGCATTGAGGGGTCCAATCCCACGAGTGGTTCTTCTTCAAGAGATCCGTCAGGGGGGCTGCTCTAGCAGAGTAGCCCATAATAAACCGTCGATAGTAGTTGACGAGCCCAAGGAATGACCGCAACTCGGGTACGGTTGTTGGGGTCTCCCATTCGCAAATGGCTCGCACTTTTTGTTGATCCATGCAAAGTTGTCCCTGGCCTATCCAGTGGCCAAGGAAGTGTACCTCTTCCTTCGCGAAGCTGCATTTCTCCTTCTTCACGAACAACTGGTTCTCCCGCAACACTTGGAAGACGGTTCGTAAATGTTCGATGTGCTCCTCCAAGGTGTTGCTGTATATCACGATATCGTCGAGGTACACGACCACGAAGCGATCGAGATAGGGATGGAACAGCTTGTTCATGAGGGTACAGAAGGTCGCTGGGGCATTCGTCAAGCCAAACGGCATGACAAGGAACTCATAGGACCCGTACCTTGTCACGCACGTGGTCTTTTCCTCATCTCCTTCCGCAATCCGCACTTGGTAGTACCCGGAGCGAAGATCAAGTTTGGTGAAGAATTTCGCTCCGCCCAATTGATCAAAGAGATCTGCAACCAAAGGAATAGGGTTGGTTACCTTGTTGAGCGCCCTGTAGTCTATACAAAGCCGCAGGCTTCCATCGCTCTTCCGCTGGAACAAAACTAGTGCTCCATAGGGTGCTTTCGACGGTAGAATAAATCCTGCATCGAGGAGTTCCTTCAATTGCTTCTGCAACTCCTCGAGCTCTGGCGGGGCCATTTGGTATGGCGCTTTTGCTTGCGGTTTGCCTCCTGGCTCGAGCTCGATAGCATGATCCACCTCCCGCCTAGGTGGAAGTTGCTTTGGCAATTCTTTGGGCATGACGTCTTGGAATTCTGCCAAAACCGTCGCAATCTCCGTCGAAAGGTCCTCATCCTCGAGGCCCTCATCGCTCACCTCGCGGATTGCTGCAAGGTAAGTCATCTCACCACGGTTCACACCCCTTCGCAACTGTAAAGAAGAGAGGGTCTGGATGTTTACCGTTTTCTCCTGGCTCGCTAAGATCATGCACGGGGTTGTCTCCTCCATGATGCTCAATGCTCCAAGGTGTGGCATCGGAACCGCCTTCGACGAAGCCAAGAAGTTCATACCCAGTATGACTTGGAAGTCGTCGATAGGTGCGGCGGTGAAGTTTGCAGTGTCCTTCCAAGTTCCAACTGCAATCGCCACGCCTTTGGCCACCCCTAACACGGGTTGAGCTTGAGAGTTGACAACCTTCATCTTACTTGTGTCCTTCTTGAGGGAAAGGCCTAATCGCTTGGCCTCTGCCTCCGCAACTGTCACGCCCCGGGTATAAACCAGAACCCGGGCCCGTCTACAGATCCGCCGTGCATGCGGTATTTCCCGCATACACGAAGCGTCGGTAACCTGCTCAGATATAAGAGATAATAAATAAAGAAGCATAAGAATCAGAGCTGAACTAAAACTACTGTATCTCAGATAGAAGCTGGAAGTAGATAAAGTACAACTGTAAAATAAATACAAACATCTCTCCCAGCTCACCACAAATATACAACTAGCTGGCAAAAGCCAGACCCAAAAAGAAACATAAAAGAACTGTCTGAGAAAAACCAGGTACACCAAAAACTCCAGCTAACATCCCTCGGGTGGCTTGCTATCTAATTCGCAATCCTCTTACCTCGATCAGCTGCTGACGACCCAGCAACTCCCGCAGAGGACTCTGCAAAATAAGGGGGAAAAAGGAACAAAGAAAAGACAATGGGGGTAAGTACTACTATAAAACAGTAGCCTCCCCTAGTGGGTAAAGCCTCAACTCAGACATGCCCACCAGGTCAACCAGAGGCAAAAAGAGAAGAAAAAGGGGAAAAAGCTAAGTATGACAACTAATAAGTGCTACCCCTAATATGCTTCTACATGTCAAGCTCATAAGAATAGAAAAGTATGCATCAGTATCTAGAAGCCTGCCAAAATAACCCAATCTGACCACCAGTGGACACTGGTACTGCCTGCTCTGCCGCGACGGGTATGCCAGCCTACGCATAACACCGAAGCAAAGGAGTCTCAAGGACTCAAAGTCTGTCTGCCGCGCACTCCGGAGTGGCACTCGTGGGGCGCGACCCACACGAGGAATAGTAAACATCCACAAGTAACCTGATATAGCAGGACTGGATCGTGACTCAAGTCAAGTGGGAAAAACCCTCCACAAAAGATAGCCCGATCCCCCTCACCCAATCTGATGCAATAGTATAACCCGGTCAACCACCCAAAATCCGTGGTTGCCGCAATACCCTGTCATAAAGCCCAGCCTGTCCCAAACTCCCAGTAACCTGACTACACTATCCCAGCCCCCGCTCGAACCCGAGCATGCTATCTCAGAAGTCTAAATGGTAGGAGAAAGAAATAAAAGCATGGTTTCTCCTAAGTAAAATCCCAGAAGATAGTGTAGCAGTAAAAAGTGACTTAGCTAAATGATCAGTTTAAACATGCAATTGTCCCAATATTTTAGTCTATTTCACAAGAGTAATCAAATTAAAGCAACGAAAGTCAAGGTTACAGTCTCAATAAAATGATCTTTATTTCAAAGTCATTAATTGTTATCCTGCCACTAATCATGCTGTCCAGAATAATTAAGCGATTAAATAGAGTGATCATGCTATCGACCTCATGACAAAAATGTCATCATCATGGATTAATTATCAATTAATTAATTTCCTAGTGCATGCAAGGCTACTAACAATAAGCTAAGTCTCACTAACATTGGGACACTCTGATGTTCTCAGTGGGCATACCAAAGGAGAGGAGTACAACAACCACCCACCTGAAGCGCTGACTGTCCAAATCCCTACAGCTGAAAATACCAGGAAAGCCCAAACTCCTACTCCACTGGGTCCAGCAATACCTGCAACTCTCCTGGTACAACACAAGGTCCACAAATACACATAAGTTCCCAAAACTGCTCTTACAACCGCATACAACATCAGTCCCGAAGATGTCCAAATTTCACCTGCTGAAAATGCCCAGAAAATTCCCAGGAAAATATCACAGCGATCCTCGCGTCGATACCTTCGAAACGGATACCTGTACGTCCAAAACCGAGTTCGGTAGGTCAAGATATAAATTCGGCAAGATGGTGCACTCAAACAATTTCTGCATCAAAAACTGTAGCACTGTACACAGGGAAACAGGGATTTTCACCTCCAATAAAATCTCTGAAAAATCCAAGAAAAATACGAGCGCGTTCCTTGCGATCTGTAGATGAAAAAGTTGTCAAGTACGTTTCCGTCTGACGCTCATGCGCGAAGATATGGCCAAATTACTTCAGTGCTGTCCCAAAAATCCACACAGAAAAAGGGTCACAATGGCACCTCGGGATCCGTGCCAAAAACTCAGAACAGGAAAGTGCGATCAATATAAAAGATGAAGCCCTACCTCTTAGGAGTAAGTCGGCGCAAGAATCGCTAAAAAAGAAGGTCGGGGTAGCCCAGGGGAAATTTCACACCGATCTGCGACGAAGAAGAACACAGAAGATGAAACGTCGCACCGCGCCGTAAAATCTGGAACCTCGGGATGCGTGCTCCTAAAAATCCCAAAACTCTGTAGGAAGATCAAGCACTTAAAGATGAACAAATCATAAGAAGGGAGCTCGGGGAGATGGGGCTTAGAAATGGGTGAAAAAACCCAAAGAAGCAGCTCAGGTTGCCTATTTATAGGCTGAGGGAAACTATTTCAAAAACGCCGAAATTGTCCCAATTTCCGGGCGCCCGGTCCGGCCCGCCGGGTTTTCGGGCGCACACAGTGCGGCCCGGCCGGCCAACTTTCGGGCGCGCACAGTGCGGCCCAGCCCAACCCAGCCGCACACGGGATCGTCCAACCCGCCTCGCCGCCGTCCGACCCGCCCCGGGAGCTGCCACACGTCCACCGAACAGGCGGCAGCCGTGCAAGCCCCGCCAGAAGTCGCCACGTGTCCCTGCCCGCAGTCAACACGGTGGGTGGCGCCCGCGAATCAGCGGGCGCCACGTGGCGCACCTAACTGCCCCCGCCTGCTCCCGCGGTACGGCACCTGCCCCGCTCGCCTGCTCCCACGCGCTGCGTGGACCGCACGTCTGTGGACCCGCCAATAGGGAGCTGCCACGTGGCGCGCCCCGGTCCACGATTCCCCCGCACGCTCTCGTGGACCGAGCGCGCATGGGCCGCCCAATGCCACGTGGACAACCGCCGTCCACGCCTCCCTCGGTGCACCCCTGCCACACAGCAGTAGTTCCGTGGACCAAGCCGCGTGCGCCGACCAATCAGAGGGCGCCACGTGGCACTCCCGCCGGTCCACGGCTCCCCCATGCACCAGAAATCCAGTAAAACTTTCGGGAGTCTGTTTTTGGGCATCCGGACTCAGAATTTAACAAGCAAATAGCCATTTTCAAGCGTTTTTCCGCGCTGAATCCAAATCCAACCTCCGTTTGGCCTAAAACTTTTTCTAAAATTCAGCAAAAGCCGCCGAAGGCCAACCCAGCTGACAAAAGCTGACAGGGTCCATCTGTGGCATCCCTTTGATGCACTATGGGCCAAACACACCATCAACAGGTGTTTGCACACTGGATTCACGGAAAAAAACTGCATGGGGTTCAGGGGTCCTACAGCGACAAAGTTATGAGTGGCTCCCGTGTCGACCAGCGCTCGTGTGGCCTTGCCGTTAAGGACCACATCGACGTACAAGAGTCCTTTGTTGAGGGATTTGGCGTTACTTGCCACTCCCTGAACCGCATTGACGAGCCTAAGCGCGCCCATCTTTGTTGGTTCGCTGCTGCCTTCACCCTTCTTGGTTTGGACAACATTTACCTGTTTTTTGTTTGGACAATCTCTTGCCCAATGGTTTCCGCCACAAACGTAGCACATCAGGTTTTTGGATGGCGCCGCAGGTCCTTTGTCACGACCTCTGTGCTCCTTTGGGTCGCGGCATTCTCCCCCACCCTTAGCTTTGCTCGCTTTGGGTGTTCTGCAGACGGATCCTCCTTCTCATACTCAGGCAGCTTCTCCGCTAAGGCAATTGCGGAGCCGACGTCTTGCACGTTGCGCCCCACAAGTTCTTTGTTCGCCCATGGTTGGAGTCCGTCAAGGAAGAAGAATAGACGATCTTCTTCCGCCATGTTGGAGATGGACAGCATCAACTTGGAGTACTCCTTGACATACTCCTTGAGAGTCCCAACATGTTTGAGTCATCGAAGTTGCCTCCTCGCAAGATATTCGACGTACTCGGGATAGAACTGCGCCTTAAGCTCGCGCACAAAGTCCTCCCAAGTCTTCAGTTCGCATTGGCCCTTCTCGGCCTCTGCAGATCGCCGATGCCACCACAGCATCGCATCGTCAGCAAGGTACATGGATGCGGCCTGGACTTTTTCCTCCTCTTCGTCTAGCCGCAGCGCCTTGATGTAGCGCTCCATGTGCCATAGGAAATTGTCGATTTCCTTCTCGTAGCGCGTTCCCCTAAAAGATTGAGACTCGGGAACACGTACCTTTGAAGCATAGCCCCTGTGAGGTTCAGGATTACGCTCTACCGCTTTCTCAATGATTGTGACCCATGATTTAAGGTCCTCGACCTCATCGACCCGGGCAACAAGATCATTGATCAGGGTAGTTCGCTTCTCATCTCGACGAGTCATGGTCTCCTAAAGCCTTTGAAACTCGGTGCGAAAGGTTGTCATGGCAATAGTAACACTTTCCTCCATGCTACGAAAGTCACCAACAAACAATGTTAGAGTTTCAGCCAACTCAGAATATTGTTCACATATTCTTGTCATGGCATCCTCCAATAGCGCGAGGCGGTCCTCCAAAGGAGCGTCATCCTTCGTGATGGCCCCCCGCTCTTTGCTCTTGCCTCGCCTGGATTGCCTTGGAGGTTCAGCCGCAACATCGGGGTTTCCAGCATCTGATGTTGACATGGTTCCTCGCTCGAACCGGCTCTGATACCAACTGTCACGGATTTAAGCTTTTCACCTAGCAAAAGTTCGTGCGGCGCCCGCCTTCCTGCTCGAAGAGGGCAATCCTTGCACTCTATTTGCTAGCCTGCACCTTCGCGCCCTACAACTAAATGCAAAAGTAGAGAAAAGAGTAGTGGTTCCGCAGAAAAAACTAAGTACATTCTTTACTTAGAAAATAACTCTACAAGATACAACTCTCTCTTGCTCTTGTTGAACAACTCACACTTGTTTTCCTTTGGCCTTAGCCAACTCCTCTATTTATAGGCTTATGTACAACTCACACACTAGCCTACATTTACAAGCCATGACCCTTGGCATTCCCATGACTCTTGGCATTCCATTGGCATTAATGGTGGACTCTTGACATTCTCATGACATTAATGGTGGTGGTTGCAAGTCTCTTCGCCTCCCAAATGTCTCTTTGCCTCCCACAAATATAGTTGGGCTAGCTTGACAAGCCCACTTCGGTTTGGGCTAGGGACTTAGACTAAAATTTTCTAAGTCCCTAACAAGCAGGTGGGTTTTCAGAGAAACTTGGATGGAATTTTTTTAAAATTAATTCTAAAATTTTTTAAAATTTGTAAATTAATATTTTTTTTAGTTTTTTTTTTTTTTTTTTTTGCAAAACTAATTCTATTTTTGCCAGCAGCTCAGTGCCACATAGGAATGGCAAGTTGAAGGCAATGAATGGTTCACCGCCTTCGCAATAATCCTGTGTAGGTGGTGAATGATTCACCGTCTTTCTTACGGAGTTATAATGTAATCTTTAGTATTACTAAAGGCGCTGAATTATTTGACGTCTTTAGTATTATACTAAAGGCGCTGAATGATTTGACGTCTTTAGTGTAATGCTAAAAACGTGGAATCGTTCAGCACTTTTAGTGTAATACTAAAGGTGCTAAATAATTCAGCGCCATATATATTATAACTCCGTGAGGATTTCGTCAATTTTCGTAAAAATTAACTAAGTCCGTGGGGTATACGGTGAAGACGGTGAATTATTCACCGCCTTCACCATATATACAAAAGGCGGTGAATCAGGGTTATTATGAAGACGATCAACCATTCACCGGCTTTAGCTTCCCGCTCCTGCATGTGTGGCACCGAGCTGGCAACAAAAGAATTATTCTTTAAAAAAAATAAAAAAATAAAAAGAATTAATTTACAAATTTTAAAAAAAAAAAATTAGAATTAATTTTTTAAAAAAATTCCAACTTGGATTCTTCTAGGGAGAAGATCAATTGCAGGGTTGTGATCGTTGGCCAGCGTCAGAGATCGCCACGTCCCATATATGATTCCTATATGTGTGTCACAAATATAGAAAGTTCTACTCACGGATACACATAATATTTAAATAAGAATATGTAATTTATTTATTTTATTTTTTTTTATAAGAAAAATGCTTCTTGTAAGTTGAAATCATATGTGCATCTTACATATTTTTATAATTTTATTTTCTGTAAACTTTTTCTTTAATTTTATTTTTCTTTTGTTAACTTTTTCTTTAATTTTAACTCTCCTAACATCTGAATCGATAGTGTGGGAATCGGAACCCGTGTCACTAGCTCTGATACCACTTGTTGGATCGTTTGCACTAACCATTAATTTCAAAAACTTACGTTATTAGAAATACACAATCAATTCACTTAAAGTGCACAGACATAGCGCCCACGGATCTCGACCGGACTCAACCTATCTGAACGCTAGGTCTATTATTGGGCTTCTTGCCGGTAGGTCTATTGTGTACCGTAATCCCACTCAATTTATTGGGCTCGTCCAACTCAACTTATTAGTCTTCTTGGCCTATTATCACGAGGCAGAACATTAGATATATTTTTAATCTATAAATAAATAGCCAACACATGTGTTATAGATTGTCAATTTTTTACCATTGAGGATTCACCAAAATTGATTATGATTAAGTTCTTAATTAAAAATCTCACACCTTTTCTATGAGATTCTATTTTTTTCATGGAAGGTGTAGGATATCACTTACTTAATGGTAAATAAATTAAATAATAAATGTAACATTTAGATGAATTGAGTTAGACAGAAGAAAATATAATATTTAGATGAATTGAGTTAGACAGAAGACAATAAAAATCACGACTGAACTATTAAACACGATAAGTGCAACATTTCTATCAACACATATTTTTGGAATAATTAGTTGGCGTTTACACTAAACATCCTCTTCCAACCTATAGTTAATGTGGTCCTTTCCCTCCAGGTTGCTGTATGTGCTCTCTCTCTCTCTCTCTCTCTCTCTCTCTCTCTACTTGGGTGATGATTTCCATATCACCCAAGTAGATTGGTTTGAGATTCTTTTGAGTAATGGTTGGCTTTCAAGTGGATCAGTTGCAGCAGACTGTTATTGCCTACCATTTCCTCTACCCTTTCTTTCCTACCCTAATTCTTGACACCCCTCTACTTTTGGCCCTGCCATCTGCAACATTTTTTGCCCTGCTATCATGCTCAGCTAGTGTCCTTATTACACTACTAGTCCTTCAGTCGACCTCTTTTTTTTTTTTTTTTTTTGTTGGCAGGTCTTGTCGTGACATTCCTGAAAATTAGATTAGTTCTATATATAAATAATATAATAGGACTAAATTTTTTAATCCGACTATAGCATTTTGGATGGTAGCAAGGTCCAAGAGGTTAAGAGAGTTAATCGTTTTAGAGCTAGAGTAGTTCTAGGATGGATGACCTCCTGAAAAATTAGGGCGTCACAGTTGGTATCAGAGCCAATCACCAGCCGAAAATGTGAGATGAGTCTCGACTGAGCCAGAATTATATAGCGGATAGAGCGAGGCTCCCCGAAACCGTTGTGGGTGGAGTGCAGCTCCCCACAAGGTCGGTTAAGGCTAGCGAGACGAGTCTCACATCACCTGGTGCTTGTGAGTGTCTTTGAACCCGACGTGGACGTCAGGACTTAAAGGGGAGAAGAATGTGACATCCCTGAAAATTGGATTAGTCCTATATATATAAATAATATACGACTATAGCATTTTGGGTTATAGTAAGGCCCAAGAGGTTAAGAGAGTTAAGTAAATTAGAACGAGAGTAGTTCTAGAATGGATGACCTCCTGAAAAATTAGAATGTCACACTTGTAATTATGTCCGAACTTCCTATACCATGTGCATTATTTTTTTTTTATTATTATTTTCTTTTTTTTGCTATTATCTTTTTCGTGTTATCACTCTTGGATTCATCTTACTCCTCTTTTGTGCCTTCAGCATATCAAATTGTCACCTAAAAAGAATAAACAGAATCGATCCACCATAAATTTTATGATAGATAGCTATGTGAAAGTATTGATCTACAAAAATATTTGTGCTCAAGTATGTATAGAGCAATCACTGAGACCAATGTTATATTTTAATTATTATTGGGTCATCAATCAAAATGCTACCATGTTACTTATGCATTTGCCAAGTATCAATATTAAGTCAACTTAATTAACTGTTCAAACTTAATTACAAGAATTTATAAAGTTTACACTAAAAATTATAATAATTTAAAATTTAAGGACCAAAGCATCACAATCCTTATACTTTGAGACCAAAAGTGTAATTTAGCCTTATATATATCAACACATCAAAAATATATAGACACATTTTGGTACCGCAGCAATACTAAAATACTAAAATTTAATTTAATTTGCTAGATAAGTCCAGCAGTTAGAAAAACAGGAAGTAGCACTACTTTAACTATACAACACTACTTTTGAGAGAATTGTTGGCTTAAAAGGAATAGTAGTATATGTTGGATATGGTCCACGTAATTTATTTAATGTGATATTTAAAAATACAGTCAATCTAATCGGTTAAGATGTATCTGGTCATATCCTTAATGGACGGATGTGATTAAATTATCCTTACATTAGGTTTTATATATATATATATATATATATATATATATATATATATATATATATATATATATATATATATATATATATATATAAAGAGAGAGAGAGAGAGAGAATTAGACTGGAATACTACTGATAGTACCAAATCATTGGTGGTATCAAGTTTTTAGCCACTGGATTAAGAAATGTGCGGTTACGATGATAGTGGTCCTCTATGGTTTAGTGGGTGGTTGGTTGAATAGTAAAAATTTTAGGGGACCACTATAATTTCAACCGCACATTTTTTCAACCGGACTATATATATATATATATATATATATATATATATATATATATATATATGACGGAAGTTCCGATCTATTCTAATTCAAAATTTTTTGTGATGGCTCCATCTTCGAGGATAAGAAAATAGACAAAAAAATATCCTGCTTTTTACCTATTGCGCACGAGGATAAATCGGGATGAATCGAAAGGAAGAACCGTCATCTACAACTAGCTTTAGGAAATTAAAATCATAGCAGAAAATACGATCTAAAGTTTTTTATTTAGTATTACAATATATGCTCTTTGTCGGAAGATTGGATTGGGCTGAATAACGTTTGAAGTGGTGTGAGATTGGATTAAACAGAGTTATTTTCGAAATATCGTGAGACTGGCCGAACAGAATCACAATTTAAACTCATAAATATTATATATATACAATTTAAATAAATTAATTGCATCTTTCTAATAGATTGAGGTTTTCAAATTAATGGTTACACATGCAATCCAACAAAAACCTATTTCACAAACTATTCTTACGTGTCCTCGAACGAGTACACGTAGGTCTTAAAATAATTAATTACTAGATCTAATGAACTATCCAGATTTGCAGAACCTCACTTCATGACAAAGTTCAGAAAGATCTGTTGGGATAAAAACTAGAATTTGATTTTATTTCTCAATATTTGATTAAATCTATTAAAAGATAAATATTAAAAGAAACAGATAAATATGAATAAATATAAATCAAAAGGAAAAGGTTTCGAGAAATAGCCTGGTGAGGCGTGCAATGCACTGTCCTAGAGTAACTTTAGCCCCTCCGCGTGCGAGTCTCTGGCGTAGTTTCTCTAGCGATACAACACCTCGGATTATCCCGATCTCCTTGATTGCACGGTCTCAAAGGAGTGCTTAATTGAACGCAATCCGGCTTTCAAAATCTCAACTCAAGATAGAACAAAATAAAAATAAAATAATCTGTTGGTTAGGATTCTCAAGATCTTTTTGATTTCATCTGATATATCTCATATTCTTTATTTTCCTTTTATAGTAAATAGACGGTCCAAAATAACCGTTGAAATCCGTTCCCCTCAAACGGAATACACGATCCCACGTCGCGTGAGAAAGCGGAGTACGTTACCTCTTTTTCCGGATAGAAGAGAGAAAGAGGGAATCCGTAAATATTTTTCTCATAATAAATATATTAAATTAAATTTTAAATTAAATCTTTTATATTATATTTAAATCTTTTAAATTCACAACATTCCCCCACTTAATTTAAAATTTAAAACAAAATAAAAATAATTTATAAACAATCAAAACATTAATAAAGATCAAAAGACAAAAGAAACATCAAAAATTAGTTGAGATCTTTATACTGTGCATTTGGCTATAGGTACCTTTCGGTTTGAACCTCAGTTTAGTGTTGATTGTATACATCCGCGGGGACTCGATGGACTAGTCCTTGAATCGGCCCGATGAAACGGATTTTTACAAGTCACACACACAGTATAGCCGGTTTTGTTCATAGCGGATGTGCGCTTTTGATGGCCATACGCAGGCATCGAATCATGTATGTTTTAGGAATCAGCCCAAATTCCATAGTCGCGGCCTCACGACTCCACACACTTAGTAGGTCCTAATAAAGGTGTAGGTAAGATAACATCCTGCCTCATGGGTCTCGGAACCATTCAGAGCTTAGCTCTTCCTTCATCTCTTACCTTTTATAATTTTAGCACCATCGCCATAGGGACAGAAAAAAAAAAAAGGGTGCTCCTCACCTTAGTCATACATTCGGTTTGTTTCTACCCATTGAACCATTTAGGTTGGGTTCCCACCGCCGATGACTTCTATTGTGGGCTTAACCCCATCCCCCTCGACGACTCTAGGACCACTGTCCTAACTAAACCTTTAGTCAGGTGATCAGCAATATTCTTTATGGATCTCACAAATGATAGTGATATCATGTTTTCTTTAATTAATCCTCTAATATATTTATGTCCCATTTTCATATGTCTGCTCATCTTTACTTCTGAATTTTTCTGAGCACATTTATCAATCACTGCTCTACAATCACAATGTATTGATATTGGTGGAATTGGATGTTCACCAAGAGGAATATAATGTAGGAATTCTCTCAGCCATTTTGCCTCACAAACAGTAAGGTCAAGAGCTATCATTTCAGATTCCATAGTACTTCTAGCTATTAGTGTTGGCTTAGTTGATTTCCATGAGATTGCTGCACCACCTAAAATAAAAACATATCCTGTTGTGGACTTGACATCTAAGGTGTCGCTAATCCAATTTGCATCACTGTACCCTTCTAAGACTGAAGGGTAAACATTAAAATATAATGCATATGAAAGAGTGCCTTTGATATAAGCAAGTACTCTTTCAAGTGCCATCCAATGCTCTTTACTTGGGTTACACAAATATCTACTTAGCCTATTTACAGCATAAGCCAAATCAGGTCTAGTAAAATTGACTAAGAAACCCAATGATCCTATGATTTGTGCATATTTCTCAATACACACAGGATCACCTGTATTTTTCTTTAGATGTGTTGAAGGATTATAAGGAGTACTGACAGATTTCAAATTAAAGTACCCAAACTTCTTTAACAATTGCTCAGCATAATGCTCTTGTGATAAAATTATCATATCATCCTTTCTGATAATTTTTGTATTTAGGATTACTTTGGCTTCGCCTAAATCTTTCATATCAAAGTTTTGAGTTAATAAATTTTTAACATATTGGATCACATCCTTGTTAGTTCCAAATATTAATATATCATCTACATACAAGCACATAATTACAACTTGATCCTCTATTCTTTTGCTATAAACACATTCATCGGACATATTAGTTTCAAATCCGTTTGAAATAATTAAATTATCAAATTTTTCATGCCATTGTTTAGGAGCTTGTTTGAGCCCATATAAAGATCGACTTAACTTACATACTTTATTTTCTTGACCTGATATTATAAATCCTTCTGGTTGCACCATATAAATTTCTTCTTCTAATTCTCCATTTAAAAATGCAGTTTTAACATCCATTTGATGTATAATTAATTTATGAATCGATGCTAGAGCTAACAAAGTTCTAATAGTTGTAGTTCTAGCAACTGGAGCATAAACGTCAAAATAATCAACTCCAGATTTTTGGTTAAACCCCTTAGCTACTAATCTAGCTTTATATTTTTCTACGGTACCATCTGGTTTTAATTTCTTTTTAAATATCCATTTGCAACCTATTGGTTTACATCCAGGAGGTAAATTAGTTAAAGTCCAAGTTTGATTTTCTCTAATTGACTGAATTTCATTTGTTATGGCCTCTTTCCAAAATTCAGCATCTATGGTTTTCATTGCTTCTTCATAAGTTGTGGGTGTATCTTCTAGCAGCATTATATAAAAGTCTTCTCCATAATCTTTAGGTATTCTAGCTCTTTTACTTCTCCTAGATTCTCCTTCTTTATCCTCGTTTTGATTTCTAAGTCTGATTCTCGATTTTGGAATTTGAATATTTGTCTGTATGTTATTATTTATATTAATTTTATATGGAAATTTATCTTCAAAATAAATTGCATCTCTAGACTCTATAATTGTATTATTTGATATTTCACTTATTTCAGAATTAATCACTAAAAATCTATTTGCGTTGCTATTTGTTGCATATCCTATAAAAATTGCATCAACAGTTTTAGGTCCTATTTTGTTTCTTTTTATTTCAGGTATTTTTACTTTTGCTAAACATCCCCACACTTTAAGAAAATTTAAATTTGGTTTTCTATTTTTCCATAACTCATATGGAGTTTTATTAGTTTGTTTTACGGGGACTTGATTTAAAATTATAGAGGCAGAAATTACTGCTTCCCCCCACAAATTTTCAGGTACACCTGAATTTAAGATCATTGAATTTACCATATCCATTAAAGTTCTATTTTTTCTTTCAGCTACTCGATTTGATTGAGGTGAATATGGAGCAGTTACCTCATGTATAATGCCATACTCTTGGCAAAATAATGTGACAGCATTAGAGGTGTATTCTCCCCCTCGATCGGATCTAAGAATTTTTATTTTATTTTGTGTTTGATTTTCAGCTTCAGCTTTATATTTTTTAAATTTATCTAATAATTCAGTCTTCGATTTCATTAAATATACATAACAATATTTAGAAAAGTCATCTATAAATGTTACAAAATATTTATTTCCTCCTCGAGATGCTCGACTTGTATCACATACATCGCTATGAATTAATTCAAGTAATTCAGAGTCTCTATCTACACTTTTGAAGGGTTGACGAGGGAGTTTAGCTTGTATACATATTTGACATTTATCTTGATTTATTTCGACTTTTGGAATTAAATTTAATTTTATCATATTTTTTAATGATTTAAAATTTATATGTCCAAGTCTAGCATGCCAAATTTGAGAAGAGCACTCGACATTTAAAACTTGAGAATTTATATTCACATGCAAAGAAATTACATTCAATTTAAATAAACCATTACATAAAAATCCTTTCCCTACAAAATTTATTCCTCGACTAATTACAACTTTATTACTTTCAAAAACTAGCTTAAAACCTCTCCGAACATGTAGGGGTCCACTAATTAGATTTCTCCTTATCTCCGGCACATGATAAACATCGTGAAGGGTTAAGGACTTGCCAGAAGTCAACTTTAAATCAACTCGACCAATTCCCAACACATTTGCTACAGCGTATGTAGCCAAAGTCACAGTTCCTCCACTTGAGACCTGATAGGTCGAAAACCAAGAGCGATTAGCACACACATGCACAATAGCCCCGGTGTCAATCCACCAATCATTAGCATCTAAAGTCATATTTATTTCTAAAAAATAAGAAACAGACCTGGATGCCATCTCAGTGGTACTAGGTCCAGCCGTCAGCATGTGGACTTGAGGCTGCCCAGTAAAAGACGTTATCTGTTTCGATGCTGTGGGAGAAGTCTTCTTGTAAAAACAGTCCTTGGCAAAGTGGTTCATCCTGCCACACACGTAGCAGCACCGACCCCCACTTTTTCCCTCAGCCCGAGTTCTTTTATTATTATTATAGTTATTATTTTTATTATGATTATAGTTATAGTTATTATTATTCCTAAAATTATTAGTATTATGGTTTTTAAATCGCCTTTTATTAAATAATTTCTTTTTATTGAAATTATTTCTATTGTGACTTTTACTTGATTTAAGATTTTCTTCCAAATTATTTATCACAGGTTGTTTTTCTTCTTTCTTATCTTTTGTTCGATTTATCTCTTCAATTCTAATAGAATTTAGGACATAATTTAAAGTTAATTCACCTTGAATATGATTTAGGTTATGGACATGAGTTGACCATGAAGGTGGTAATTTATCAATTAGACTAGCTACAACATAATTTTCATCTAAGGTCACACCACTCGATCTTAGTTGTTCCACTATTAATTCAAATTCACTTAATTGATCAATTATGGATTTATTTTCAACCATTTTATATTTTATAAAATCAGAAGCTTTAAACCTTTTTTGTTCAGGATCTGATTGACCATATTTAGCTTCTAAGGTCTTCCATAACTCTTTAGCTGAAGTAATATGGCAATATATATCATATAATTTTTCATTTAAAGCACATAAAATTCTATTCAAACAATGGTAATTAATTGTGTCAGGAGTGAGGGTGGGGGTGGATGGTGCGGCCTCCGCAGTGGGAGAGAGTACAGTTGCACTTCTTTGACCTCTACGTTGGTTTACTACCGGAGGTGCCTCAGAATGACCTGGATTCGAGGTCACCTCGGTCGGATCAGAAATGGCTGAGATTAATCCCAAAGTGGTAAGCCAAAATTGCATTTGATTCCGCCACCGACGAAAATTTGTTCCGTCGAATGGTTTTGGTTTAGCCGATATGGCATCATCCATTACAGTTCTCAACATTGTTTAAATATACTGTAATGAATAAATAGAGCAAATAAATATTGACAGTAAAAATAAAATTATAAATTTAAAGCAGTTCAATATGATAAAACACCAAACTGAAAAATTAATGCTAATAATAAAAGCAAGCAATAAGCAAAAATGAAATAATATTGATCGGATTTTTTTTTCCTTTTTTTTTTTGTTCTCAATAGATAATAACAAATATGAAATTATCTCTAATATTAACAAAATCTAATTACTCTGTTTTAATTAGATTTAACAGAGAAATTCCTTTCTTTTTTTTCTTTTCTTTTGGATAACTATAAATTTAGAAATGAAGATAAAATACTTTGCCTGATAATCTTTAGATCAAATATTAAGAGAAACAGTTTATCAAATTCTAGTTAAAGTTACTCTAGATTGTTGGGATAAAAACTAGAATTTGATTTTATTTCTCAATATTTGATTAAATCTATTAAAAGATAAATATTAAAAGAAACAGATAAATATGAATAAATATAAATCAAAAGGAAAAGGTTTCGAGAAATAGCCTGGTGAGGCGTGCAATGCACTGTCCTAGAGTAACTTTAGCCCCTCCGCGTGCGAGTCTCTGGCGTAGTTTCTCTAGCAATACAACACCTCGGATTATCCCGATCTCCTTGATTGCACGGTCTCAAAGGAGTGCTTGATTGAACGCAATCCGGCTTTCAAAATCTCAACTCAAGATAGAACAAAATAAAAATAAAATAATCTGTTGGTTAGGATTCTCAAGATCTTTTTGATCTCATCTGATATATCTCATATTCTTTATTTTCCTTTTATAGTAAATAGACGGTCCAAAATGACCGTTGAAATCCGTTCCCCTCAAACGGAATACACGATCCCACGTCGCGTGAGAAAGCGGAGTACGTTACCTGTTTTTCCGGATAGAGGAGAGAAAGAGGGAATCCGTAAATATTTTTCTCATAATAAATATATTAAATTAAATTTTAAATTAAATCTTTTATATTATATTTAAATTTTTTAAATTCACAACAAGGTCAACCCATCAAACCAAGTTACTAATCTTAAGCAAGAGTATGATTAGAGAGAGAGAGAGAGAGAAGAGAGAGAGATTGAATTATTACACACAGAGAGAGAGAGAGAGAGAGAGAGAGAGAGAGAGAGAGAGAGAGAGAGAGATTGAACTATTACACTTAGAAAAAGGTAATGAACTATTACACTTAGAAAAAGGTGATGGTTGTGAGAGATAAAGAAGAATGGGGCAGAATTTTATAGAAACATAATTTAGTACAAACACATGCATCTATGGACCATGAGCCACATGGCGTTGTGAAGCTTCAAGAGACCCAAAAGCCAAGCTTTTTAAAAAAGCATGACCTAACCTAAACAGATAAAAATTATTCCTGCACCAACTGTTTGTGTCGAATGGATTATCCGTTAATTAATATATTCAAAAAAAAAATTATATATATTAACCCTACAATAAAATTAGATTATAGAGACACATATTTATGACACTTTTTTGTAAGTGTCTTATTTATAGTCCATCTATATCCAAAATTAAATTATAGGAACATATTTTTGGGACATATTATAGTAATGTGTCGCTATACACGCTAGCGACGGCACATATAGCGACACTAATAATAAGTGTCGGTATTTTTTCCAGCAGTATTTTTTTTAGTTTTTAGCAACACTTAAAAATGTTGCTATAGCATAATTTTATTATAGTGTATGTTTATACATTAATATATTGTGAACCATAACATCTCATTAAAATTTCTATCAAATTATTATTAATTTTTTTTATTATTTTATATCAAAACAAGTTTAGTATATGCACTCTCACTTTTAACCAGTATTTTTTTTTAACAGTTTTCATATAAAATTATAGGTTTAATTATAGTTTAATGTTTAGAGATTGAAAAAAAAAAAATAGTTGAGTGGATTTTTGAAAAAGAACAGTACACTATAGAAAATAAAAAAATCATTATCGTACAATGTAATATTTTGTATTCAAGCTTTGATTTAATTATCCAATTTTTTACCATTTTAATCTTAGCCTTTTAATTTTTAATTTCTTTAATTTAAGTTATCTAATAATATTTTTGGTATAAAATTTAGACTTATTAATTACTTTAATATTATTGTAGTCATGTGAATTATGTGAAATACATCAATCAAGTTGATAAAAAGTAAAACAAGATAAAAAAAAAAAAAAAAATTAAAATTGTAAGAGTTACCAAACGCGACAAATTAAGATTAGATAGTTTAATTAAAAGATGACAAAGTTCATATAAATTTTATACATTATCATTAAAAAATCAAAAATTATATGATACATGAGGTGCACGTAGCAATTAGGTTTGTTAACGGATCGGAGTCGGTATGAATTTTTAAAACCTCCAATCCAGAAATCAAATCCGAAAACCCAAATCCGAGGGGTTTGAAAGTTCCTATCCAAACTGAATTCGTAAAAAATGTAAAATCTAAACTTGTACTCGAAATATTATTTTGTATTATTATATTTCAAAACATATTTTATTAAAATTTAAAATTTTAAAATTTAAATTTAAATATAATATTAAACATTCACATATATTATATAATATAAAATCTATTCGTGTGTGGATGAGGTTCGGATTCAGGTCAGATACAAACAAAATTCATATCTGAATCTAAATTTTCTGATTTTTTTATTTTTTTTATACCCATATTCAAAAAAGGGGCAATTGCCTATATACCTCTATTAAGTTCCCAACTTTCATATCTATTCCTCAAAAAATTTGCTCTCTAATATATCCTTCTAAAAATCCAAATTCTTTCTGATATACCCTCAAAATAGGGGTATATCAGAAAAAATGTGGAACGTATTAGGGGTATATTTGAAAGAAAAAAATAAGAAGGGTAAATCAGATATTTCATCATATTACAGGAGTACACAGGTAATTATCCCTTCAAAATAATATCTATTTAGCATCGGATAATTAAAGATGTCCGTAGATCAGATAGGGTCATGATAGTTAATATACTATATCCGTTTCCTAAAGAAAATGGGTAGGAAAAAAAATATATCCTATCCATTTAACTTCAGATCAGGTCTGAATTTGAATACTTAAATTAATAATATACTTATCGAGTCTATTTGAGTGGGTATAGATAGTGATTATCCATATACTATCCGCTTAAAACCGGCTACGGATGAGGTATGGATCGAATCTACATCGGGTATGGATATCCACATATATATATTTTTTATAAACTTTATTAAGCGATTTATAAATAAATTATAAATCTTTCACAAGAAAAAACTCACGTTATAATGCGTTACATCTAGCCGAATAAAATTCGTTCAAAAGAAAATAACAAAATATCCGAATATAAATAAGATACATCATTTTTTATAAGTACAAGAGTCATGAAAAAAGCTATCATATATACTCTATCCGATATTACTATCGTGTATTTCACCGTATTCGGATCCGTATCTGAGTTCAGATTCAAATTTAAAAACTATTTCGGACCCTACCTATTAAAAATTGGATTTAGTTCAGATCCGAATAGGATCCGAATTGAGAATAAAATATTGAGTATTTTGGACAACTTCACGAATAATTTGTTCCATTCGAATTCACATAAAAAATACATTTTAGGTTTCCTGACCCATTGACATCCTTACAGTATTCTTCTTACTTAGCTAAGGGTGTGTTTTGCGTAAAATATACTAAAATTTACTATTTCAGTTTAAAAAATAATTTTCCGTGTTTTTTTAGACGTAGGGAAAAAAATTACTACTTCTATATTCCAAATGGAATGTACATTTTATATTTTATTCATCTTAGGATAAGTAAATTTTACTAATCATTTTAAAGTGACTAGTGAGAAATACCATATTCTTAAATGAATGGGATGCATATTATACATTCCAAATGCTCGGAAAAAAAATTATAAAAAAATTACTTTTACAAATGTGATAAAAAAAATTTCATTTATATTTTTTCTGTCAAATCAAATAAATATAATATGTTTTGCTTTCAACTAAATAAATATGGATAAAAAAATAAAATATAAATAGAAGAATACAAAATAAAACTAATTTTCTCTAAAACTTTTTTCATAAAAAATTATTTTTTACAGTTGTTTGTATAACCAAACACCTCTAAATAATTCAATCTTGTGATGTTGCGTAGATGAAAAGTCCAACAAGAATGAAATCGGACATTTCGATAGGGGTGGCAATCCAACTCGCTGTTCGCGAGCCAGCTCATATTCGGCTCAAAATGAGCTCGAGATCGAATCGCTCGTTTAGTAAACGAGCCGAACAAGAGCCAAATTTTTCAGCTCATTTAATAAACGAGCCGAACACGAGCTGGGGTCAGCTCACTCGTGTTCGGCTCGATAACGGCTCGAATATATATATATATATATATATATATATATATATATATATATATATATATATATATATATATATATATATTACTATTTAGATTTTAAGCTATTAATTTTTTATAAATTTTATTTTTTTAATTTTTTTTTTCAGTTTTGCATCTAATAATAGAAATGAAAATCAAACTTGTTGTTCGCGAGTCAGCTTATGTTCGGCTCGTTAATAAACGAGCCGAACACGAGCCGAATTTTTTAGCTCGATATTTAAACGAGTCAGCTCGTGTTCGGCTCGTTTATTAAATAAGCCGAACATGAGCCCACCCTAGCTCGCTCGTGTTTGGGTCAATATATTTCGATGCAAACAAAACGACACGATTGTTAGCGTTGGCAGAGAATCGAAAGATTCTGTTACCCGCCCCATTTACTCCACGTACGAGATGCATGTACACTAAACTCTGTTTTGTATGCATCATTATAAAATTTTATTGGGTTTTATTATGCATAACTATAAAAAATTTTAAATTTTTATTTTTAAACTGTTTGAAAACATATAATATAATTTTATAAAATTTTTAATAAAATAAAATTTTTAAATTTTAGATTTTAAATTTAACCTTTAAAATTTTAATATTAAAAATAAAATTTAAAATTTAAATTTAAAATTTTAATATTTAATAATTTGAAATTTAAAATTTGTAGTTTGATATTTGAAAAATAAAATTTAAATTTAAATTTGAAACTTTTTTTTATTTGATTAGAATAATAATAATTTTTTAAAATTTCATGAATAGTTAGTAATATATATATATATATATATATATATATTATATATATATATATATATATATATATATATATAGTCCGGCTAGAATACTATTCTAGTAGCACCAAATAATTGGTGCTATCAAGTTTTCAGCCGTTGCATGAAAAGATATGCGGTTGGGATTATAGTGATCGCCTAAGATTTTTACTATTCAACTAACCACCTAGTAAACCCTAGGGGACCACTATAATCCCAACCGCATATTTTTTCTTCCAACGGCTAAAAACTTGATAGCACCAATGGCTTGCTGCTATCGATAGTATTCTAGCCTAATTATATATATATATTGTGTTGATAATTTTTTTAATTAATTTAAAATAAAAAATTAATTAAAAAAATATTTAATGATAAAAAATTTATAAATATTAAATATTTGGTGCTTAATCGTACTCTATAATATGCTTTGGTTAATGCTACTTGTATACCCCAAGTGGGTTATATATCTTACACCTCATTCATTCAAGAGTGAGGTAAATTTTGTCGGTCACTTCAAAGTGACCGATAAATTAGTCCCCATCCTAAAATAAAATAAAATGTGTGATATAAGTGTGTATATTTTTTACTCTGTATACGATAGTGATGGAAAGAGAACATAAAAAAAAAAATAATAATAATAAATAAATAAATAGAGAGGAATCCGTGATTATCAGTACGAACAGGACGTACGTTGATAACCAGGGGAGGGAGGCAGAGGCGCCCGTGTAAAGAGTACTGCTACGGGTACCCCAAATTGCTTCGACGTATTTCCTATATTTCTGTATATAAATTTTTGGCTAAATTACAGAAAACCACCCTCTAATATCCCGCTTTTCCACTTTACCCTCCTATGTTTTAAAAGTCGACAATCTGCCCCCTCGTAATTACCGAAATATGCATTTACCCCCCTGCCAGATATGAAAGTCCATCCATGAGCCTCTAATGAGCCAATTGCTTGTAACAAATTGGTAAGAAACCAGTTCATATCTGGCACGGGGGAAAGGGTAAATGCATCCATTAGAGGCTCATGGATGGACTTTCATATCTGGCAGGGGGGTAAATGCATATTTCGGTAATTACGAGGGGGCAGGTTGTCGACTTTTAAAAGACAGGGGGGTAAAGTGGAAAGCGGGATATTAGAGGGGGATTTTCTGTAATTTAGCCAAAATTTTTTCCCAGTCGAGGATTGATCTGCTCTCGGATGAACAACAAAATTATCTTGTATCCAGAAAAATTTTAGGCATAGGACTACTATCAAATCCGCGGCTCCAAGTGAGACTGCGTTTCGGGTTTTAGGATTTACTACAACAAAATTATACTATAGCGATATTTTTAAGTGTTCTAAAATCTAAAAAAAGTGTCGCTGTCAAAAATACCGACACTTATTATTAATGTTGTTATGTGTGCCGTCGCTAGAGTGTATAGCGACATATTTTTATAATGTGTCCTAAAAATATGTTCCTATAATTTATTTTTGGATATAGATGGAATATAGATAGGACACTTATACAAAAGTGTCACAAATATGTGTTTCTATAACCTAATTTTGTTGTAGTGATTTAAGATCTAAACCCGATCAGTGAAATTTGAACTAAACTTATCTGCACTTATATGCTATTTGAAATGCTTAGGAAAGAATTAAAATTTTGTAAATTTATCAATACACCAATAATATGGGAATGCTTTGTGTTGCCAAAAAGCATATATATATATTTCTCCACCAGTAATTGACTACTTATGCACCCCAGATATCACCTTCTCCAGTTGGCGACTCCTCCGCATATTTTTTCTTCCAACGGCTAAAAACTTGATAGCACCAATGGCTTGCTGCTATCGATAGTATTCTAGCCTAATTATATATATATTGTGTTGATAATTTTTTTAATTAATTTAAAATAAAAAATTAATTAAAAAAATATTTAATGATAAAAAATTTATAAATATTAAATATTTGGTGCTTAATCGTACTCTATAATATGCTTTGGTTAATGCTACTTGTATACCCCAAGTGGGTTATATATCTTACACCTCATTCATTCAAGAGTGAGGTAAATTTTGTCGGTCACTTCAAAGTGACCGATAAATTAGTCCCCATCCTAAAATAAAATAAAATGTGTGATATAAGTGTGTATATTTTTTACTCTGTATACGATAGTGATGGAAAGAGAACATAAAAAAAAAAATAATAATAAATAAATAAATAAATAGAGAGGAATCCGTGATTATCAGTACGAACAGGACGTACGTTGATAACCAGGGGAGGGAGGCAGAGGCGCCCGTGTAAAGAGTACTGCTACGGGTACCCCAACTGATAAATTTGTTACCAATTGCTTGTAACAAATTGGTAAGAAACCAATTCATATCTGGCAGGGGGGAAAGGGTAAATGCATCCATTAGAGGCTCATGGATGGACTTTCATATCTGGCAGGGGGGTAAATGCATATTTCGGTAATTACGAGGGGGCAGATTGTCGACTTTTAAAAGACAGGGGGGTAAAGTGGAAAAGCGGGATATTAGAGGGGGATTTTCTGTAATTTAGCCAAAATTTTTTCCCAGTCGAGGATTGATCTGCTCTCGGATGAACAACAAAATTATCTTGTATCCAGAAAAATTTTAGGCATAGGACTACTATCAAATCCGCGGCTCCAAGTGAGACTGCGTTTCGGGTTTTAGGATTTACTACAACAAAATTATACTATAGCGATATTTTTAAGTGTTCTAAAATCTAAAAAAAGTGTCGCTGTCAAAAATACCGACACTTATTATTAATGTTGTTATGTGTGCCGTCGCTAGAGTGTATAGCGACATATTTTTATAATGTGTCCTAAAAATATGTTCCTATAATTTATTTTTGGATATAGATGGAATATAGATAGGACACTTATACAAAAGTGTCACAAATATGTGTTTCTATAACCTAATTTTGTTGTAGTGATTTAAGATCTAAACCCTATCAGTGAAATTTGAACTAAACTTATCTGCACTTATATGCTATTTGAAATGTTTAGGAAAGAATTAAAATTTTGTAAATTTATCAATACACCAATAATATGGGAATGCTTTGTGTTGCCAAAAAGCATATATATATTTCTCCACCAGTAATTGACTACTTATGCACCCCAGATATCACCTTCTCCAGTTGGCGACTCCTCCGCATTTCGCTAGTTGGCCGTATCTATTCTGTCCCAAATCCATCCCAAATAGATTATTGGGGGGGGGGGGGGGGGGGGGGGGGTGTCTTTTTTTTTTTTTTTTTTTTTTTTTTTTTTTTTTTTTCACTATGTATTACAGGTAATTTTAAAAAATTTATATATGTGTAACGTTTGTTCGTATCGGACACGAGTCCAACTTAGGAACGTAATGGACACGCAATCAATATAGAACCATTATAATTTCATAATTTTTTTTTTCATGCATATATAATGTAAGATGAGATATGTTTGATTTTTTAATGTATTCATATATATTTTTTAAAATAATATAAAAATATTATATATGATAGAGAAATTTTTTTCTTCAAATATATAAATTATGAATAAAATTTTTGTTAATTTTTATTCATACGAAAAATATAATAATCTTTTTAACAACACATACTAATATTTTATATATAATAAATATATATAATTATATTAATAATATTATATTTTATTAATAGTATTTATGTTGTATTTGTGTTATAATATTATTGGTATTGCATCACTTATTCCGTGTCCGTGTACATGACCACTAAGTTTTTTATTTTGGCTAAATAGACATCTTTGCAACTTAATTAACTCCTATCTTAATTCCTTCTTAGCATTTAAAATTATGTTAGTTTTTTTTTTTATCTCTTAGTTTATTATTCTCTCTCTTTAGTTAGCTTTACAATAGTACAAATCTCAATATAAATTCAACGATAAAAAATTTACAAGTTTACTTAGATTTGTGCTTTTGAAAGTATATAAAGTCTACTCTCTGTCTCCATATATATATATATATATATATATATATATATATATATATATATATATATATATATAAAAGTTGGTTTGCTTATGGAAGTACGGAGCCTTCCGTACTTATAAATCGTTTTTAATGTTGGGGCTTCCGAATCGACGATCAGCTCCATTCGACTTGATCTAGAGTATTTAAAGTATATAAAAAATATTTTTGTAATTTTTTTATATTATTTGTCTAATGATCAAAGAGATTATAAAAATCAGCAACTTTAATGGTCGTGGTGAGCCGTTTGCAAATTTATTGATTTAGAAATATTCAAATCATGTGAAATTTTGATAATTTTTTTTATACTATATAAAATAAAATCAATATATTTAATCTAAAATTTTAATGTCATATCATCATATTTTTTGAGATTTTTAATTTTAGTCATTGATTTTGAGTCATTTCGACTACTAGGCAAATGATATCAAAAAAATCGTAAAATTTATTTTCTAAATATTTCAAATACTCTAAATCAAGTTTTCGAAAGTCCCAACATAAAAAACAACTTATAAGCACGGACGCCGCCGTGTTTATAAAAGCACCCCAGTCGCATTTTGAATTCAAAAATTTTATCCTTAAATTTTAATGATTGTTCAATTTTTACCGTTCATTTTGACATTATTTATTTACTAACTAAACGACGTCGAAAAAAACTAAAATTTTATTCTTAAAAATTTTATAAACCCTAAATCATATTTAATGGTGTGGATCGTTGATTTGAGCACTCTAAGATCGAAAATAACTTTTTTACTTTTTGATGAAGGAATGTGCGGTTAGAATGATAGTGGTCCTCTTAGGGTTTACTAGGTTGTTGGGAAAATAGTATAAATTCTAGGGACTACTATAATTCTAACCGCACATTCCTTCATCCAAGGAATGAAAAGTTATGAGTACAAAAGGATTTTACTCATAAGAGTATAGTAGTCGGACCCTATATATATATATATATATATATATATATATATATATATATATATATATATATATATATATACTTTTAAAATTAGAAACCCAAGTATGGTAGTGAATTTTTCACTATAGGATTTGTATAAGGATTTGTGCTATTGTAAAGTCAACTAAAAAGAGAAAAGGATAGAGTACAATAGTACAAATCTTAATACAAATATAATGGTAAAAAATTCAAAAAATAGTTGGACGTGTGCTTTTGAAAGTATATAAGCTCTACTCTCTCTCTCTCTCTCTCTCTCTCTCTCTCTCTCTCTCTCTCTCTCTCTATATATATATATATATATATAGTAGGACTTGCGTGCTTTTAGAAGTATAGAGCCCTCCGTGCTCCCAAATTATTTTTGATGTTGGGACTTCCGAATGTATGATCGGCTCCGTTAGACTTGATCAAAAATATTTGAAGTATCAAGAGAATAAATTTTGTGATTTTTCGATATTATTTATCTCGTGATCGAAAGGGCCCAAAATCAACGGCTGAAAATAAAAATCTCAAAAAATATTATGATATAATACTAAAATTTTAGATCAAAATTATTTATCGTGTTCTATATAGTATAAAGAAATTTCTATCAAATTTTTACGTTATTTGAATATTTCTATATTATTAAACTTGCAAACTACTAACGACGATCATTAAAATTGTTGATTTTGAACCTCTTTTACCACTAGGCAAATATATCAAAAATTCACAAAATTTAATTTCTAAACTTTTTAAATACTCTAGATCAAGTTTAACGAAACTGATCGTCCATTCGAGTTTCCTAACATCGAAAACAACTTGGGAGCACGATGACCTCCGTATTTTTAAAAGCACACAAGCCTAGCTATATACATACATACATATATATATATATATATATATATATATATATATATATATATATATATATATATATATATATATAGCTTATATATTTTTAAAAACACAAGCCAAACTATGCCTGTGAATTTTTTACAATCAGAATTGTGTTGAAATTTATACTATTGTAAAGTCAACTAAAAAAATAAAAGGAAAAAGTATATTAGTACCGATCTCACTACAAATCCAATATTAAAAAATTTACAAGTACGTATAGTTGGGCTCCCATACTTTTGAAAGCACGGGAGACTTACTATATATATATATATAGAGAGAAAGAGAGAAAGAGAGAGAGAGAGAGAGAGAGGGAGAGAAAGAGAGAGAGAGAGAGAGAGAAAGAGAGAGAGAGTATGACTACTATACTTGTACAAGCACTAAACAATTGGTGCTTGTAAGTTTTCTACCGTTAGATTTATCTCTTTGACTAATTCATCTCTTAGATTATTCTATTCTACCAACAACTTAACCAATAATACCTATTATTATCCTAACCACACATCTTTTCATCCATGAACTAAAACCTATATGTACCAGTAACTTAGTATCTTTAAAAGCATAGAAGTTCATATATATATATATATATATATACACACACGCGCGCGCGTAGGCTACTATACTATTAATAGTATTAAGTTTTTGGTGCTATTAAGTTTTTGATCCTTGAATGAAGAAATGTATTGTTAGAATGATAATAGGCTCTGGGATTTAGTGAGTAGTTGGTTGAATAGTATAATTTAAGAATTAAAAATAATCAAAAAAATTAATTTAATGATGAAAATTTCATAACATCAAGTGTTTTTTACTCTACATAGCATAGTAGCCGTACTATATATATATATATATATATATATATATATATATATATATATATATAATAATCCTATATATTCAATATTCTATATGATAGTGATTGATGGGAAGAAACATAAAAAAAAAGGAAAAAAAGAAAAAATGTTAGTAGAAAAAGAGGAGAGAGAGAGTGGAATCCATCCGTAATTATCAGTACGAACAGGACGTACGTTAATAACCAGGGGAGGGAGCAACCCATGTAAAGAGTCCTGATACGGGTACTCCAAATTGCTACAACGCATTTCCTCTATTCCTGCATATAAATTTTTTCTCCAGTTGAGGATTGATCTTGTCTTGGATGAATAATAAAATTATTTTGTATACAGAAAAATTTCAAAATCCCGATCAATGAGATTCAAGCTAAACCTAACCGATCGTTTCAATCAAATTTTATCTAAATTTATATGTTATTTGAAATGTTTATGAAATAATTGAAAGGGTATAAATTTATCAAATCTAGGAACGCTTTGTGTGGCAACACAAAGCATATATTCCTCCACTAGTAATTTACTAATTATGCACCCGGATATCACCTTCCCCAGTTGGTGGCTCCGCATTTTGGCCTTTTCTATTCTGTCCCAAATCCATTCCAAATAGAATTGTCCGTTTTTTTTTTTTTTTTTTTTTTTTTTTTTTTTTTTTTTTTTTTTTTCGCTAGTTGGGGCGTGTTGTCTTTTTTATTTTCTATTTTTCATCCCACGACTCCAAGTTGGGCACAACGCTATGGATGCACATTCTGAAAGAATTTATATAATTTGGTAATAAAATAAAATTAAGTGTATATTAATATTCAGAATTATAAATAGAACTGTAAAATAACTTACAGAGCTCCATAAAGAAGAAAATCTTAATAAAACAACGGAAGCAAGAAATTCGGTTGTAATATGAACGGTACCAACTAAACTAGGCAATCTGGTTTCTCCTCTTGCCTCAGAAATTTTTTCGTATGATGTGAAATTGATGAATAATTTTACCAAAATGTACGTGAGTAGGTGGCAGGACCAATACCTCTTTATATAGATTCCAGATAGACTTCCTATCAAAATCTGATTTGGATTCTATTTTAATTTAAATGGATGAAAAAGAGATAAGATATATCATATCATGTAATTTTATATCTTTTAGAAGACCCTTATCTATAGTAAATCCATATTTGAATATAATTAATTAGGCACATATATAAAAATCTTAACAATCTCCCACTTGGCTTATATTAATTATATTCCATAAACAGATTTTCTATACTCGAAATTTTATTGTGCATTATTGGAAACTTTATGGTCAAATAGCTTAGAACTCATTTGATTCTTAACTCAAACTAAAAGACTACAATGATAGGAATTATGGCGTTCTACTTCTCTATATTAAAATTTTTCTTTCATAATTACTATATCATCTTCATCTCCTAACCAAGTACTTTATATGACACAACTTTATGAATAAACTAAAAACCATATGTCCATTTGTTAACAGACAAAACTTTATGTCTATTAAACGGTCCAATATAGCTGCATCAAAACTATAACTTTATTGAAAGAAAATAAAAATAATGTCATAATTATATACATCAAAAGAACTAATCAGACCCATAGTACAAACATGATTTTTATATGACTCATGTGCTAGCACCTTGGTCATTGGGTCTGCAACCACATACTTGGTACTGATGTATTCAATTCTAACATAACCTTCATCTATCTTCTCTCTCACAACAAGATACTTGGTGTTCAAGTGTTTACACTCCGTTGTAATCTTCTTGTTATTGGCAAAGAAAACTGCAGCTGAATTATCACAGAAAATCTGTCACGCCCGGGGGTCGAAACTGCGACCCGAGCTCGCCGACAAATTCGCCACCTATGCAAACCCCGCATAGGCGAAGCGTCTAACCTGCAAGAAAAGGTAGTACGGCTAAACAGATATCAGAGTTATAAAATAAAATTGTTGTAAAACTAAAATTCGCTCACTGTACAACTGGAAATAATGATACAAAGTCCATCTCCCATAAATGATAATCATACAATATCCTCAAATACAAAAACTCAGAACTCAACAGGAAGGTAATCCTGAAATAAATAATACATCAGTGTACAGGCTCTCAGTACAAGTCAGATCCTCACAATACATCAGTCTCTCAAAAGAGAAAATAAAATAACTAATCTACTGACTGTACTATAGATCTCCACTGAAGGGGGTACAGCTACTCTCCAAAGATAGGTAGGGATCTAGCTCGCGACTCCCTTGTCTCGAACAACAACCGCAGAATCAGCAATACCCGCTAAGACTCTGCAAAATAAAGGAGAGAAAAGACAAAGGAGGGGGAAAACTCCCAATAGGCGTGAGTTTTACACCAAAAGGGGGTTCTCAGTGGGTACCGCCACTAGGTCCGACGGTCTGCCCACTAAGTCCACTAGAGGTATAAGATAACCAAGTAGTAAAGACTGAAATAAGAAAACTGGAGACTCTCAACAGTTACCATGCCTCTAACTAAATGCTCAAAAGGGGAGAACCAAAGAAAGATATGCAACCACTAGCACATGAAGTGTACGATCGACCCAATCGACTGACTGCCACATCTGGTCCAGTCAAACCTGCGCCCACCTACAACCACCTCCCGCTGCCGGGCAGGAATTACGTAGGGTGTCCATACGGACTAACTCGCTATCGAGTAGTGGCACATGCAGGCTATAGTCGAAATCCACGCTCTCTCTCAGAACGGATAGACTCAAAATCCTCAATCTCTCGCACAATGGTTGAAAACTCACAACGACCTCGGGACCACCGTTAACCCCAAAAGGTTCCCAACAACACTAGCACTGGTCTAAACACAGCTACTAGACTCCACTCAACCCCCAGGCACGAGTGCAACAATAAAACTACCTGCCTGAATAAACCCAATCAAATGAACGGTATAAAACCCGGTACTGCCTGCCCAAACTATCTCAAGTATCTGCTCACAAATCGGTACTCACTGACCGATACTCACTGTCTGGCACTCACTGGACAATAGGTCTGGCGCTCACTGACCAATATGTCAACTGCCTACTCCGGAGTGGCCTCGATGGGAGCGACCCGCACGAGTAAAGTAACCATGTCACCAACATCACAAGCATCATAATATAGCAGGACTGGATCACGACTCTGATCAAAGTGGAAAAACCCATCCACTAAAGGAAAACCCGATCCCCAAACTGATACAAGGGTAAACAATAAGTGGAAAACTCCATCCACTAAAGGGAAACCCAATACCCAATCTGATGCACAAGGACATATCCGGTCAACCGCCCAATATCCGCGGTCGCCGCAATACCCACAACCCACAATCAAGTCCAACCTGCCCCAGACTTGAAGTCGCGACTACACTATTCCAAACCCCTGCTCAACTCGAGCAACAAGAAACGCCTGACTAACGAATAAGGAGAAAAGAAGCAAACATGGTTTCTTCTAAGTCAAGTTCCAATATAATAGTATAGCAGTAAAAGATGGCCTATCTAGATGTCCATATAAGCATGCAAATGTCCTCAGGTAAGAATAAAGATAAGATAACGAATAGTAGCATCAACTAGAAATAACCACATGCCCGAAAATCAAGGATGAACTACCCCTGCCCATAATCCATAAAAACTCCTCAGAGTAATCCCCGCACATAGATAAATCATCCTACTCCATCAAGTAAACCCAATCCCATGGAAGTCTATGTGCTAACCTGGCATGCTAGTAACTTGCTACTATAATCAATCGATCTCGCATAAAGATGTCAATAATAATCAAGCTTGATCTCCATCTCATCAAGTATATAATAAATACAATCATCTACCATATGCTAGATCTCAAATCCTTTAAGCATGTACAATAATCAAGTAAGCATCAATCAATTAATTAAGGCCATTTTCTATGCTTACATCTCAAATCTATTAATTGTACATTTAATCATGCATGCTTTCTAACATATAGAATTAGAGAACCGTCCACCGGTTCTGGGGACAAGGCAACCCACCTGAAACGCTTTCCGCAGGTAAAGCCGAAATCGGTGAAGTATGCAGTCACACGCAATCCAAAATCTGCCGAAACCGCACCCTCAGTACACAATCAAGTCCACTGTTCCAACAAACAACACAACAATCACAACCCCAAACACACAAAATAGCACATGCTATTTTCTCCAACTAGCACAGTAAATAAGGGATTTTCACCTGCGTGCAGTCTTCCAAAAATTCCAGAAAAATCACGGTCGCAATCCTCGCGACGAGTAGCCCCAAAATGAGTATTTATACACCTCAATCCGACACCTATAGGCCAAGAAACAATTAGAACAACGTTGGAAGCCACTTCCTCAAGAACACAATCCTGCTGGAAAAATAGTAGCAAAGAAGCTTAATTCTCACCTTCGAAACAACTTCAGAAAAATCCAATAAAAATACGGGTGCATTCCTCTCGAAGCGTATATATCAATCCTTAAACGCCTCATTCCGATGCTCGTAGACCGAGAAAATCCAACAATACTCCACCGCCGTCCCAAATCTCACAACAGTACAATGGGTCAAAGTTTGCCTCGGGAACCATGCCAAAAACCCAAAATGAGATGAAGTGATCAGCACAAAAATCGAAGGCGTACCTCTTGTGAACGCGCTGCCGTAAAAATCAGCTCAAAATACCATTGGGGTGATCCAGGGTATCTCGCACACTGAAATGCAACGGTAGAAGCCAAAAGTGAAGGAACGTCAAAGTGCGCCGCGTCGCAGAAAACATCGATGCCGCGACCTCCAAAAATTTCGGGAATCCATCATGAGATGCCCCACAAAATGATGAACAATCTTCCTTAAGGCCTCACAGAGAGATGAGCTCGAGAAGAAGGCCAAAACGGGCTGCAAAGAAGGCTTTATATAGTCAAAACCCAACAATTCAATTAATACCGAATGGGTCCCCTGTTTCGGGCGCCCGAAAAGATTCGGGTGCACACAGTACCGCACAGTGCACCCGAATCCTGGCCGTCCATCAGCGCCTGAATCCACCAGATGCTGCCACGTCACCCCAAAACAGTAAACAGCAAACACCGTCATTCGCGCTGCGCCACGTCGCCCGCGCCGAACAGCAAACAGCGGCGCCGGCCACCTCGGCTGTGCCGCGTGGCACCCCCGCGCCTGCCCCGCGCACGTCGCCCGGCTGACCCGCGAGTACGGCCACCTACCCGCCGGTACGGCCACCTGCCCCGGCCACCAACTCCGCTCCTCGCGTGGACCGCGTGCACCAGACCGCTCCAACCACCAGCTGCCACGTGTCCCCCGCCGGTTCATGCACCAGGCCGCGCGTCCCATGGACCACACGCGCGTGCGCCCGCCACTCCCGGGCCGCCACGCGTCCTGCCCTCGGTGCACGCCAGCCCCGTGGACAGAGCGGCCCGCGCCTCTGCCCGCCGCCGAGCTCCGCCGCTGCCCGCGTCGCCGGCGCTGCCCCCCGGCCGCTAGAACAGTAATCTTGCCTCGAAAATCGTGTTTTGGCATCCGGGCTTCGAAAAATACAAGTAAATAGTCCATTTTGATTATTTTCGCGCGCTGAATCTAAATCTGCTGTCCATTTTGCTAAATTTCATTTCTAAAAATTGCCAAAGGCATCCGGAAAGGTGTTCTTAATCCAAATTTTCGCGCTGAGTCTAATTTTGATATCCGTTTCACGCGAAACCACTTCTAAACATTCGACGGGGGCATCTGATTACCCACGTGATCCATTTAATACTCGAAGTCCATCACTCGTGTCTAAATTGTGTACAAACACCACCGACACACCACACAGGCCTCCATAAGCTGCCAATCAACCAGTAATCTCATAGCGGGGATCCGGGTCCTCACAAAATCTTTATTGGATGAGCAATGGAGTCCACAATCTTTAAGTCTGTAATAAAATTTCTAAGGCAAATAGCCTGCAATGTGGTCTTATAACATATAATGTACTCTGCAGCCATGGCCGGCCAGCTTACTGGTCCCTACAGACTTTAAGAGAGAAGGTGTGTATGGGATACCCGCACTAGGCCAACTGGAAAGGGCGGAGGTTCAACAAACTCTCGGTTGAGGTAACCGAGAGCATAGACCGGCCAGGGTCGTATGAAAGGAACCGCTGACTCAGGCCCCACTTGGGCGTGAGGGCTGAGGGTCGGGCAAAAAAAGGCTGACCAGGAGAACCTTTCGGCTAACACAATCGAGGCCGAAAGCGGATGGAGGACCCGATCGATCAAAAAGGCCGAGGGCGAGAATCCTTATTCCGATGGGGGGAATCAGAAAGCAAGGCATTCCAATTAGCTAAAAAGCATCGGATGAGGAATGTGCGAATTTTGGCCAAAAATGCTTGATTACACTCGAGTCTACCAAAGCCGAATGTAATGCACATGCAACAAACATATCGGAAAGCGATCAGCCGATGAAGAAGATACCTGAAATACAACTATCGATTTTGGAGGACGTGGAGCAAAAATATAAGAACAACTTCACATTTAACATACCGATGTACATACAGCTCGAAAGAAGAGCAAAATACAAAAGTGTTTCAGAAGAGAAAGAGGCAGGGTCGGAACACTCGGTTGTGGGTCGAAGTACATGGCCACCGTCAAGTTGGCAGCGATAAGAAAAGATCCAAAGCTGCAGGATCAAACACTTTCTTTTGAAATTTGAGATACCCGACCACCATTGGAGCTGACGGAAGAGGAGATAAAGAAGATAAAGTCACTGCGTCTAATGGGAGGAGATCATGCGGTTCCTCCTCGAGAAGAAGACGCTCGACCTCGCAGAAGAGCTGGAGAAAAAGATGCTCGACCTCGCAGAGGCCAATTGTTTAAGCGGCTCGAACTCCTCCAGCTCCTAGAGATGGAGGCAAAAGGCCAGCCTTCTCCCTGAGGGATCTTCTTAGTGATGACCATCCAGAAGTAGCCGAAAATTGGCTAGACTGCCGGACGTAAGATCCCGGATCGGTATGTCACGCACAGGAGCTACCTCAGAAGAAACCCAATTGGGAGCCCGAGGTGAGAAGAGTCGTTCATCACCCAGCGACGCGATGTCACTAAGGTTAGATTTAAAGACCACCTCAAAAGCACCCTCAAGGACGAAAAAGCTACGACCAGAGCACCATTGTAGCAGGAGCATGATAAACGTCATGAGTGAAGAAAGAGATGTAAAGAAAGCAGCAAGTAGTGGCCCTACTTATAGGCCTACGAGGAGGAACGACATAATGACAGTCATCCCTCGGAAAGCAGTAGCATCTAACAGGGAGAACGGCGAAGGACAGTTTCGCCGAATATCAAGGAAGATTGGCACCTATTCGTGAATCTCTCGGACAGTGAGAAAATATCTTGCCAAGATAAGAGGATAATCGTTGAACAGTGTTATTCGTGCCAGAAGTTGACTCAATTTCGATAATCGCCCGAACGGCCTATCAGGCGATTGCCGAGGGGACATTGTTGAGACAAGAATTTTTGCCACTTGAGGGAGTGACACGTGGCGTCAACCGAAGGGGGTTTGAGTCAGCAAAACGGGACTCGCGTCTCGATCGAGACCGATCTCGGTCGCAAAAGAAAATAGCTCGCAACATGTGCCATCGGCCAAAGACATCAGCCGTTGAAGGAAGAGGGATTTGCGTCCTGATCCGGGCCGATCTCAATTGCGTAAGAATGCGGCATGCAGCATAGGATATCGGCTAAAAGCATCAACCGATAGGAGGAGAAGAAGCTGACGAAGAGGACCAATGCCTCGTTCAGGACTAACTTCGGTGGCCACCAGGCATCGAACCGCCCCGATCAGGCGACGAAGCAGGCGGAGTCGGAATCAACCTTCGGTTGATCAAGCCGAAGAAGGAAAGACCCACGTCTTGTTCCAGACCGAATTTAGGTGTGTAGTAGTACAGTACGATGCGCACGTCATCTGACGAAGACACCAGCTGACGGAAGGACGGGTCAGCCTTAGAAGGGTCTGCGTCCCGATTCGGGCCAATTTCGGTCACATAAAGGCACAAGACGCAACGAATGTCATCGGCTGAAGGCGCTAGCCAATATAGGAGTCAGCCGATAAGAGAAGCGGGTAACAGGAGGATTATCGTCTCATCCAAGACCGTATCTCAGTCGAAGGTAGATACACGATCGCCTCAGTCAAGCAACGGAAAAGGCGAAGTCAAGGTCAATCTTCAGCTGCTCGAAGCTGCAGAAGGAAAGATCTTGAACAGAATAGTGCGAGATTGGGGCGCAAATCTCGCAGTTGACCCGGAACCGCAAGCAGCTTCCAGCATTGGAAAGCGCCGAGAATTATGTTCCAGCACGACAATCAAGGGATGAACCTAGACGGGAAAACGACCACTATCCCTTTGAGGATAATCGACTCAAAAGGAGATGGTTGAGGAATGCACGGTGATTCCCCTTCGATTACGCCAATTTCTAAATCGGCGACTATACACCTTGGTTCGATACTGTATAAATAAGCGAAACAACGAAGAAAAAGGGGTCCGGCAACCTTGTAAGCCCGGTACCACCCCAGCTTCTTCATATCTAGGAGTAGGTTAACTTAACTTTTCATACCTGCATTTACCACTTTCTTTTACTGTTTTTCTAGGAGTAGGCTTACTTGTAATCTCTCTATCCCTACCTCCTTTCTTGTATCCCATTCCCAAGCAATACAAAGTTATAATCGACCAATCAGTCGTGTCTTTATTGTTCTTGTTCTATAAAGCTATAATCGGCTCCTTAGACGTGTCTTTATCATTATCTCTATACCTGGTTCGGCTATCCTAAGTCAAACCTAGCAACCTCTCTCAACCTCCGTAAACTCGATTCGGTTATTTTAAGCCGAACGGTCGTGAGAGTTACTAGAGGAGAACCCGGCCGAGCTGAACCCCCCTCGACCCGATTGCTTGATCTATTGGCACGTAGTGCATTCGACATCTCTGAGGGTCACCCCCAAGGGTCGATCGCAGTGCAGCCATTTTTTGGCCCCAAAAACTGCATTCACTGTCGTAGTATGAGCAGAGGCAGGGACGGTGGTTTCAATGCGGACAGTCAGGACATTTCCAAGCAGAGTGCCCCCGAGCAGTACTCTCGGTACTACCGCTTGCGTTGGCACCGCCATTGACCCTTCAGGTAGTAGGAGCTCCTCCGATTTAATGTCAGGCAGATAGGGCTATGACGTCGAGGCAGGCAGAGTGATGACTATTATACCTCGAGACCGCCAATTTGAAATGTTCGGGCACGCTAATAGACCCGCCAATCGGGCATGGCCTCTCTATACCCGAAAAGAACGGTCACATCCATATCAACACAAAGAAGTATATGTGGAAGAGTAAAAATCAGAGTATAAAAACTAATAACTAAAACTTTCATTCATTTAAACAAAAAGTTTAAACATGCAAATGAAAGTAAATACATGAGTGAACCCCCAAAAATAAAAAGTAAATTACATCTTTCTTTTATTAAACTTGGATGTTATGTTGTACAATGGTTTTAGTCGTGCATGTATAGGGGAGACTTTATTTGTTTGGATAGAGCAACCTTATTCGTGTGGCAGGCGCCCGAAACGTGCGGAGGTTGACATGGTTTTGTCGTAAATTGGAGATTTTTTCGGGGGCAAATGGGTCATTTCACACCCCTTTCACCCCTGCCTACCCTATGACCAAAACCTATTTTAAAACTCCTTCTCTCTCTCTCCCTCTCTCACACTCCATTTCTCCTCTCTCTGTCCCAGCATTTTTCTCCAAAGAAGAAGAAGCAGCAACAAAGGGTGGGGGAAACCACTATGGAGGGCTTGTGCTAAGGGTTTGATCTCCAAAATAGCTTGGAGAAGTTAGATAGGACTTTAAGGAAGACTTTGAAGAGAAGAAGAAACCCTTTCCTATCCCTTTTGCTTGGGAGCTCAAGAAAGGTATGTGAAAAAAATTTAGGGTTTCGAAGTTTTTGAGTTTTACGGATCCTGAGGGAGATAGAATAACCTCTTATGAGTTTTATCCCATTTTAGAAAATTTCGTGGTGATTCAAGTGATCAAGCCCATCCTTCTTACAAAAGAGAATTGAAGGTAGGGGATTTCACCGAAAAGGCAAACTCTTCTCTTTTCCTTTGCTTTCTTCAATTTTCGAAGTATTGTTGTAAGAGTAAAACCCTAGAACATTTGTGCAATCGGTTAAAATTAGGGTTTAACCCTAAGTGGTATAAAAGAGAAAATTCAAGATTTAGCCTTGCATGAAAGTGTAAACCTAGTTGTAGGTTGAGATTGCATGGAAATGAACTTAAGAGAAAACCTAGGTTGAAATGTGTAGTCATATGGACTTAAGGAAAAACCTAGGTCAAGTTGTGATATGTGTGGCATGAAATCTGGGAGAAAATCTAGGTTAAATTGAGTGGCATTTAATTTAAGGAAAACCTAAGGTGGAAATGTAGAGTTTTAACATAGAGTCATTGAACTATAAGGTTAGAGTGATATGTTGATATTTTGGTGTCCTTGGGGCATCTTGTAACCCTAAAGTAAAGAACTTAGGGCGAATGTGCAAATTGAGTAAACAAAAGAACTCTAACCTAAATTGGTGTCCTTAGGGCATCCTAACTATTCTAGAGTTAATAACCTAGGGTAAAAGAGCAAAGTAAAGAGATTACAGCTTCTGGAAACGAGAGAAAAGTGCAACGAAAGATACGAGCATATTTTGACTCCCAGGGGAAGTGAGCGAGAGCAAAACTCGGCTTCCTGAGTGAATGAGTGCATATTTTGACACGTGTCAAGGTGCCTTAAACTCATTCAAGGTAAGTGGGAGAGTGAGCGAGCAAAACTCGGCTCTCCGTGGAAAGATGGCTCAAAAAGGGTCCCAAGCAACTGCCGAAGCACAGCTATGAAATTTAAATTATAATATGGCTAGAGTGGCCGGGTGCGATCGGGTTAGGTGTAACCCTTGTATAGCGGCATAATGACCAAGATATAGTTTAGTAGCGTAGTGTGGTATGGCATAGTAGCAGAGTGGCACTGGTTATGGACTAATAGTGTAGTGATTTGCATATCAGCATGCCAATATAGTATTTACAGTTTTTCATATATATATCTTGCTACTAATGCTTCCATTGGACCAAAAGGTGTAGAATATATTTTTCGATGAATGAACCCACTGGGAATTATTCGTAGTTCTCATATTCTGTGGTTTACATCTTTTTACAGATCCAGATGCCACCAGTGAGGCACATGACAGGGGTAAGAACCCAGCAGCATAGAGACCTAGAGAGTCTAGTGGTATTTACCATTTTTGTATCTTAGAGTGAACGTTATATTTTGGTGAGAATAAATAAAAGAAAATTGTAACTAATTGTTATATGGCAAATGTTAATTCTAGTATTTTATTTCAGCTTTATTTAGTTGTATTTATGTTTAAAGTTGAATATTTAGTTTCATAGCAGTTTTACTCTAATATACATGTATTCTCATTGCGTGCTCGCTATTTGAGATGATTGTCGTTTCTTTTGAGTATAGAGAGGTCATGTCTGATTGGCGGGTCTGTTAGTGTGCCCGAGCTGACCAAATTGACGGTCACGGAGCATAACAATTACTAAGTTTGACTTATATCAAGCTGACCCAATTATACTGATTTGGAATAAATTTGATTTGTGGTGGGCCTATTCAAGTTCACTTAATTTAGGAGAAATTCGAACTCATTCAATTTTGTGGGCCTCATTTAAATTATCCCGATTGAAATTTATTGTTACCCCCATTCAAATTTGTGGGCCTCATTTAAGTTAGCCCAGCAAAAATTTATTATTTTTACCCATTCAACCCTGTAGCCCTTATTTAAGCTAAGCTCAATTGGATTGGCATAAATTTGGGCCTATTCAATTCTGTGGGCCATATGTAAATCAACTTGATTTAGCCCAATTAAAATGATTTATGATAAATTTCGGCCTATTCAATATAGGTCTCACTTAAGGGTTGGAATAAATTTTGGCCCATTAAATTACACATACCTATTTTATAAAAATAATATTCTCATTCATATCATATCCATATCCCATTACGTTTCCTCAATCAATGCAAAAATTATCTCAAAATATCTCTCAACTATCACTATTTTCGATATCTAGTTCCGAATTAAATTTAAAACTTTTAAAATATTATTATGGTCCCTCCGTTTATTCTTCAACCGATTCCCGTATTATCCCTTCACCATTCTCCCTATCAATAAATAAACAACGTAAAAGAAAAGAGATATGTATGTATATACAAAAAATTCACTTATAAAAAAAAAAATTTTCTCACGGTAGACTCGCACCATTTGACTTTCCATCCGATTCTATCATTCGACTACTTAACTTTATCGGGTAAATAAATAAAAAATATCATTTAAAAAAAAAATTTCTTTTCTCCTTCTATCTCTTAATTCCTTTCTTTTTCCTTTTTTAGTACTGTAGCAAAGGGGGAATCCTATTCCTCCCTACTTATAAGAAAAAAAAAAAAGAAAGAAAGAAAAGAAGGAAAAAAAAAAAAGAGACATTTTTCTCCTATTGCTTACGTGACAGAAGAGAGGGGATGAGCCTCCCTCCTCCTTACCCTACAGCGCAGCAGAAGAGGACGGAGGCAAAAGTCAAATTCGATTAATCCTAATACATATATTTAGGACTTAATTAATTTTTCACTCTGTAAGTTTATGGATCCCCAAGGATCTAAATAGGTTCTATCAAACACCTAGAGGGGGGTTGAATAGGTGCAATATCCAAAATACCAATCTCAGTGCAATTTAAAAATAAATGCGAAAAATAAAAACAGCACACCGAGATTTACGTGAAAAACTCCATCACAGGAGTAAAAACCACGGGACCAACACGCAATAACAATCCACTAAGAATTTGAAAGATAACAAGGTCATTACCGACTCCACGGACTCCAACCCCACCTTCAACTTCTCCGGATCTTGCGCTCACGGACTGCAGGTCCAATGCACACGTCCGAATCCACGAACGCCACTCGAATCCACGAGCAACACGTTTTGAATCCACAAAACGCCTTCAACACATCGAATCCACGATGCCACGTCAACTCCTTGACGCAAACTCAGCCGTTACGAAAGTATAGGCTTCGATGGTGATCCTTTGCTTAGAATATCATTAGAGAACTATGAAAGAAATCTCTAAGCAAATATTAGATCAATTCGACAAAAAGCATCTCTTCAAAGAACCGTTGAATTGACCTAAAAGATGCTAAAAGATGAACGATAAAAACCTAGCCTCTAGGGTTGCTCTCAAGTGTTTCTGGTTTGGTCGGTCGTTCTTGAGAAACCCTAAGTATCTATTTATAACCTTTGGAAATCAATCAAAGTCGGTTTAGCATTCTTATCACGACTTAACATTGCGTACCGGTACTAAATGGCTGGTTCCGGTACTCAATGGCGCAATAGACAAAATTTTCTATTGCGTACTGGTACTCAAAGTCAAGTTTCGGTACTCAATGCAATTTCCAGAAAATCTTGTGTCGGATTTTGAGGAACTCCAAGTGGGGTTCCGGCACTCAATGTAAAATACAGAATTTTTCAGAGATAAGTTTAACAAAACAAACCATGTATCGGAATCCAAACTTAAAATAAGTTATGAGTTAAAATCCAAGTTCCCAAAACCTATTCTAAACCCAATTTCAATAAAATCATGATTCTAAAGATTGTAAATATACTTAAATCACCATAATTACTATAATCATATATGAGTGTCAACTTGAGCTCTTGTTGAATCTTCTCCGAGTCTTCGAATGCTGATTTGACAATTTGATCACTTCAAGACTCCGACTCAAATCACGAAATATGCAAACATAAAAAGCCGTAACAATCTCCCCCTTTGGTAATTTCGTGACAAAATCCAAAAATACATAAAACGCTCAGGACACTCATCTTAAACCAAAATATCGAAATTCAATGTCATCACCAAAACATTGACTTTCCTTGCGTGAAAGATCCAATAAACAAAAATACATTTGAACCAGTTCTAGAACAAACTCTATGACTTAGGACTTGGAGTCTTAAAGTGCTGTTTATCCTGCAAAACAAAACTCCAAACAAAATCAAAAGTCAATCGTTAGAAATTAAATGTAAGTCCTACATTTGATTCGTCCTTTTGGTTCTTTTTTATTTTCGGCTCCTTTTTCATCATCTCCCCCTATCTCGAATCATCTCCCCCTATCTTGATCATCTCATCTCCGTCATTTCTCTTCTCCCCCTTTTTGTCACAAATTGTCAAGCAGTGAAAATACAAGACAATAGGAAAGTAACCTATTTATAGGTTAGACATCTTTTGGAAAGAGATAAGAATTAAAAACTGATTTAACAGAATTTCTTTTTCGCACGGCAGTCCGGAGTGGATTTGGCTGATCCGGACTGTCATCTTTTTCCAGAGAATTTCCTGAAAAAAAAAAAAAATGTTCGGGGTCCGGACTAGATTTGGCCTGATCCGGACTGTTCATGCGATAGAATAAACACAGAGTTCGGGGTCCGGACTGAAAACCAAATTCTGGGAAATTGGTTCCGATACCAAAATGTGAGTACCCACACTCTAGAGTAAAAATCAAAAAATTTCTTGAAATAAATCCAAATTTTGAAATCTTTCAAATACCGATTTGCGTGCCATCAAGAAAATCAATTTAAATGCATGAAAATTGCGAGATCAGTGAGATGTCGTTCAATCCAATTAATTTTATAAAAATTAAAAATATTTACTCCAAAATCATGAAAAAAAAATAAAATATTATAATCGTTTTTCATTTTATATACGTCAAACACAAGTCATGAAAAATAATCTAGAGATCCGAACTCTATCAAGATGTAATCGATTATCAAAAATGGCTTACAGAGATTTTCAAATGACATCAATTTGATCAATACCCTTTCAAATTTAAGATAAGCACTAAAATACTTAAGGGTGGCTCTTTGAGCATCTTTCAACTATCCCACCTTAACCAACCAGGAGATTGTTCAAAATATAGGAAATTTGAATATGAATCTCCGAATGCTTCATCTAAAGATTTTACCAAAAATATTATCACGCATCCAAAAACATGTGGTATTTCTTTCCAACATGTGGTGGTAGTTTTCACACTCCTTTACGGATGTAACTCTTTCCACATCTTTTCAACTCTTTTAATTACTCTTGTAAGAATACAATCTCTTACGTGAAAGAATTAAATCCCAAATTTTAGTCTATTCGTTGTCTCATATTTATCACAATGAATTCACACAACCGATATAGGTTAAGCACCTTAAGATAACACATGATTACTAAAATTTGATAAATATAAATACCAAAAACTCCTATAATATAATATCTTCAAAGATGATGATTATGTAGTAAAGTTGATAATTAATATGAAATTAATTATGAGTGAATGAAAGTAACCCTTTTGATATTCTGTCACGCCCCGAGTTTTAAAAATCCGGTAATTTTTTTTTTTTTTTTTTTCTAAATCAGAGTGTGCAAAACAGGCGTAACAGACCGCCACACATATAGGAAACTCTCTATTCCGCGAACAGAGACTCCCCTATATATGCACGGCTAGGCTAGTAATCAGCAACAGATATCTCAGTACAACTACTAATCTAGTCAGCAGGAATAATTCAAAATATCATACTATCATCAATCTGAAGTATCTAAATAACTAGAAACTGAAATAACATAAATAAAAGTCAACTACATGTAAGAATTTGAATTTTTGAAAATAATTAAATAAATAAAATAATTAGAGCCAAGTTGAATTTGGACCATGAAAAGCATAAGTAGACTAAGTGCCCCTTTTCCGCAGTGTAAATGGCACAGTTAGTGGGCTAGAAATATCACTTTTCAATCCGAGCCTGATCTCAAAGATCCGAGACCACTAGTGCGACCGTCTCGTCGAACTGAGTGAAATACATATTAAGCTCGTTCAGATCCGACGGTCGGATCTTCCAGAAATCAGCGCTGAAGTCGGCGGGACCCGCGACTTAAGTCGCGGTACAAGTGAACAGTAAACCCTATTTCTCGAGCCCTCACGCGCCAACGTTGAACCAATTCACTGTCCAGAAGCCGAACATAGCACTTCAAATAGTGGATTTTAACGGTTTCGTCGTTCTGGACGCAATGGCGCTGACGGAATTTCCGTTAGACGACCCGAAGTCTCGAAAAACGCGAAAACAGTATTTCAGAGCTGTATTTTATGGATCGAAAGTTTATCCGGTCACTGTTTCGAAAAACAAAGATCGCTACCTGATAGGATTCGTCGAGCCGGACGTCTCGGCGAAGTCCGTTTTTCGATCTGACGCTCGGATCACCTCGAATTGCGTAAAATACAATGAAAAATGCAGTTTTTGCACTTTAAACCCTAGATTTGTTGCCTCGTAATGCGTGCCACTCATGGGAGAAGGGCCTAGATGTGAATAAAAGCCACTGTGAGGGATCTGAACCTAAAATGCCAAGTAAGGGAGGACTGCTTCGCAAATGTTGCGATTTCAAAGTTTTGAAATTCAAAACTTAACCGAGCCGTTTCTCCTCCTTCAAAACCTCCGCAGCCTCAGCTCGATACAGCAACAGACCCTCCTCTCCTCTCTGCGCACACCGCACAACCCGAGCCAGCGCCGGCCGCCACCACGTCGCCGGAAAAGAGAGGGATCAAGATATCTTCTTGGTCTCGGAGGGTTGGAAGAGAAGGCACTGGGGAGGGGCCTAGCTGATCAGGACCTCGTTGGAAGAGTCCCCTTGGAAGCCGCCGTCGGGCTGTAGAGGTCCTGTCCCCGGCCGCCGCCGCGGTGCGCCGCCGCAACCAACCCCATCTTCTTCCTTATATTCCGGCGAAGGTAAGTCTTGGAGTTTTCGTTTTCATTTCGGCATTTGGGCACAACCACGATGCTCCTGACATCCCCCATTTGCAGTAGTCCCTATATATTGCCGATAGAAGCTGCCGCGTAAAATCTCTAACCCGTCTATAGCATCTTTGGTGTTAGCAAACTCAAGATGCACCTGAGAGTTTCGTGCTAGACTAGAGTAGTTCTAGGATGGGTGACCCCTGGGAAGGGTGGCCGTCACAAGTTGGAATCAGAGCCATGCACCCGCCGGAAATGTGAGATGAGTCTCGGCTGAGCTAGGGTTATGTAGCGGGTAAGCGAGGCGCTGTACCCCTCTAATGAAACGCGTTGGTGGTGGAGTGCATCTCCCCACAAGGTCGGCTCCGGCTAGCGAGAACGATTCTCACTGTCGCCTGGTTCTGTGAGTGTGCTTGAGCTGCGTTGGACGTCAGGAGCTTACAGGTGGGAAGAATGTGCAACCCCGGAATTGATTGTCCTATTATCTCAAATATAATAGTACTAAATCTCTCACCCGGCTATACATCCTTGGGTGGTAGCAAAATCCAAGAGGAACATGAGAGGTAAGCGTGCTAGAGCTAGAGTATTTCTCGGATTGGGTGAAACCCCCGTTGGGAATGGGCTCACACGACGATGCTACATGACATCGAGGCCACCATCCCTGTGCAGCCTTAGCTCTACTGCCGCCGTCCTGGTTCCGCGTAAGCTTTGGGTCGCACGATTATTATTTTCCGTACGAACTCGGTCGCACACTGTCCTTCCACCGTTAACACCTGGATCAGACCTTGATCCTCTTCATTCTCGTCGACTGAGACCTTACTTCCCAACGCCTTAAGATCCTCGAAAGTGTTTCGAGAAGAACGAGCCTGCCCTAAGTCCGGGTGAAAGAGATCAACAACAACTAATGATGCCGAGGGTCTTGTTTTTTTGCCGTCCGTCTCCCGCCGTGCATCCCCGTCCCTGCCCACACGTCAGCAAGCTTTAGGACCACCGAGAGGAGTACCCCCCCCCCTTGATCCCATTGCGCCGGCCCAGACCTCGCCGGTCGATAAATGCCGTCATTAATGGTGGTCATGCCTCACCGAACTTTTGAAAAAATTGGTCTCCGTGCAACAAAGAAGATCGTCGGAGCTCCTTCAAGTGGGTTGACGCCTGTTACGGAATTTGAGTTGGCGTATTTCGTGAATGTTAAGTCTTGAAGATTGAAGATGAAGAAACTTTGGATCATATACCTCAATCTCAAGAAAGAAGAATTCAAAAGGATCAGGTACGTTTAACTAAATAATTTTGATGATCCGAATACTTCTTATAGTGTAGAAACACCTGGAAGAGGTTTTAATTGCTTATTCATCAAAAACTGGACATGGGACATGTTCAGGATCCGGATCGTGGCTTTCAATCCGGATCCCGAAAGGTGTTCGTTCATACATTGCTGCAATCCGGATCACAGCTTGTGCAATCCGGATCCCGAATGGGGTGTTTTGTGAAACTGTATGAACGATCCGGATCGTGCTTATGATCCGGATCCCGAACAGCGATTTTCTGGAAACTGCATTCTGTGCTTCTGCGATCCGGATCGTGGCTTATGCAATCCGGATCGCCGTCGGTAAAACTTTCCAGAAAAGTTTGTTTTTGATCCGAATATTCTTCCTAGGGTTTCTAACCTATAAATAGCCCTTCTATTTCATTTCTAGGGCATCCAAATGAGCCGTCATTTTCACAATATCATTTTTACGGCCTTAGATCCACATATAGAGAAGAAGGAAATCATTAGATCTATTCTAATGTTCTTCATCTATATTGATTAGTTTGATTCTAGGTTTTCATACTCACATCTTGAGTTGAATCAAACTAATGAATACTTAGATGGTATTTCCGATCTACTCTTGATCTAAGTATTCGGCGGATCATCACCACCCAAACAAACAACGATTTACCAAAATCGGCGCGTGGACTCGCGTGGCCTTGTGGATTCAAGGTGTTATCGCTCTCGTGGATTCGGAGCGAGGTGCGTTCGTGGATTCGAAGCGTACCATTGGGTGAAGACCGTGGATTCGGTTGGACGTCGTGGACTCGACGTTGGACGCTGTGGATTCAGCGTTGGGCGCGGATCGTGGATTCGAGAAGCGTCGTGGAGCGAGCGGGAAGATCTACTAGGAGCGTATGGTAAAAGGTTGAGTCGTCTGTGAGTACGTTATATCACCTTGTACGTGTGTTAATTCTAGTGGATTTCGCCGTGTTATCGGTCCCGTGGTTTTTTACTCCGGTTTGGAGTTTTTCCACGTAAAAATCTTGCGTGTTCTTTTATTTTTCCGCATTGGGTTTTATCGCGCAATGATTTTTTGAGTGTTTATTGTTTACACCTATTCACCCCCCTCTAGGTGTTTTTTCCCCCTATTTAGATCCTTATTAACCAAACCCAACAAGTGGTATCAGAGCGGGAATAGGGTTGTAAACAATGGTTGAAGGTGGAAACATCAATCGACCCCCTTTCTTTGATGGAACAAATTATGCGTACTGGAAAGTACGGATGAAAGCCTTCTTAATTTCCATCGACGAAAGGGTGTGGCAATCAATTGAATTAGGATGGTCTAATCCAACTGAAATTTTAGATGATGTTCGCACCTTAAAACCTAGGTCGAAATGGACCAAGGAAGAGATAGACTTATCTTCTTACAATGGCAAAGGGATTAATGCTCTATTTAATGCTTTGTCACAAACTGAGTTCTCTCGCGTCTCGGCATGTGAGACTGCGAAAGAAATCTGGGATGTTCTTCAAGTTACGCATGAGGGAACTAACTTAGTGAAGATTCAGAAACTGCAAATGCTTACGAGCAAGTTTGACTCTATCTCTATGGCAGAGAATGAATCCTTCACTGACTATTACACACGATTGCAAGACATCGTGAACTCATGTGCTAACTTGGGAGAGAAGATTCCAGAATTTAAAGTTGTAAGAAAAATTCTAAGAACTCTTCCTGAACGATTTCGCCCGAAGGTTGCAGCCATTGAAACAATTAAACACCCGGACGAAATGCGTGTAGAAGAATTAGTAGGTGCTTTACAAACTTATGAAATGACTTTCCTACTAACTATTCTTCTGGAAAGGCATCCTCTTCTAAGTCTTCAGGTTACGCATTGAAATCAACTAAAGAAGAAGACGCGGATTCATCCTCCTCGGACGACGACGAGAACATTTCTATGGAGGACTTTGAGAAGCAGCTCGCTCTCTTGACAAGGAAGTTTCGCCGCAACTTTCGAAGGGGAAATTCAAGCAAAACTCAATCCTTCGGAAAGTCGAAGAAAGGCAAAGAAA
>CM054935.1:4811489-4860459 GCA_029168755.2 Tillandsia fasciculata | reverse complement strand
GTTTTTTTTTTTTTTTTTTTTTTTTTTTTTTTTTTTTGAGTGTTATTTACACCTATTCACCCCCCTCTAGTGTGTTTTTCCCTATTAGATCCTTATGAACCTAAAACCCAACAAGTGGATCAGAGCGGGAATAGGGTTGTAAACAATGGGTGAAGGGCTTGGGGGTGGGAAAACAATCGACCCCCTTTCTTTGATGGAACAATTATGCGTACTGGAAAGTACCGGATGAAAAGCGTTCTTAATTTCCATCGACGAAAGGGTGTGGCAATCAATTGAATTAGGATGGTCTAATCCAACTGAAATTTAGATGATGTTCGCACCTTAAAACCTAGGTCGAAATGGACCAAGGAAGAGATAGACTTATCTTCTTACAATCGGCAAAGGGATTAATGCTCTATTTAATGCTTTGTCACAAACTGAGTTCTCTCGCGTCTCGGCATGTGAGACTGCGAAAGAAATCTGGAATGTTTTTGCAAGTTACGCATGAGGGAACTAACTTAGTGAAGATTCAGAAACTGCAAATGCTCACGAGCAAGTTTGACTCTATCTCTATGGCAGAGAATGAATCCTTCACTGACTATTACACACGATTGCAAGATATCGTGAACTCATGTGCTAACTTGGGAGAGAAGATTCCAGAATTTAAAGTTGTAAGAAAAATTCTAAGAACTCTTCCTGAACGATTTCGCCCGAAGGTTGCAGCCATTGAAACAATTAAACACCCGGACGAAATGCGTGTAGAAGAATTAGTAGGTGCTTTACAAACTTATGAAATGACTTTCCTACTAACTATTCTTCTGGGAAAGGCATCCTCTTCTAAGTCTTCAGGTTACGCATTGAAATCACACTTAAAGAAGAAGACGCGGATTCATCCTCCTCGGACGACGACGAGAACATTTCTATGGAGGACTTTGAGAAGCAGCTCGCTCTCTTGACAAGGAAGTTTCGCCGCAACTTTCGAAGGGGGAATTCAAGCAAAACTCAATCCTTCGGACAAGTCAAAGAAAGGCAAGGGTTTCTTTCAAGTTACACAAGTCAAGAAGCCAGGAGAAACTTCTCAAAGGATAAGAAAAGTTCTGAGGGACAAGTTCAGTGTTCAAATGTCGAGGCTACCGGCCACATACGGCAACGGAATGTCCCAACAAGAATCAGGCTAAGAAGAAAGCGATGCAAGTAGTTACTTGGGATGACAACTCCACGTCAAATGAGTCATCGTTCAAGTGATGAAGAAGACAAACGCGACAGCTTTCCACGCGTCCACCACATCTTCTCCTTCATGTGCTTAATGGCGTAGTACATCCGATCACTGTCCAACTCCACTGGTGGAAAAGATTGCAACGGACGATGAGTCAGATGATTCGGAAGGTGAAGATTTTGTTTTAGCCTACCATAAGCTTTTGAGGGATTCAAAGAAATTGGCTAAAGCAAAACAAGGGGTTGAAAGAGAGATTACTGGATCTTGAAGATGAATTAAAAAGAGTTAACCTCTATTCTCAACCGATCTTGAAGTGGAAAGGGAACATCTGGTTTAAGAACAAATGTTTTCCATTCAAGAGTCCAATGAGCAATTCGAGAAGAATTTATATGATATGGGGAACAAAGCGAATTACTTCTTGAAGCTCAACGGCGAGGCCCGACAAGGAAAAATCTTGAAATGACAGAGACCATACGCCAACTAAAGGATGACTTACAGAGATTGACTTCTGGAAGGAGTAAGTTGGACAGACTTCTTGGTCTCGGTCAAAGAAACAATAAGTTCGGCCTCGGATGGTTACACTCAAACTGGAGACATTCCAAGTTCGAGTGGTACGGTATTTGTGCCTCGTCGGTATCTCCTCCTCCGACACCGGTGTTTCACGCCAAGCAACGACAACGAACCTACTACATTTCTCTCGGGAATCGACAAGAGACCAAGGTATGTTTTCGTTGTGGCATTTCAGGGCACATCAGAAGAGAAAATGCCAAGACTGGAAGCCAAATGCACACCTCAAGAACATCTTGCACCAATACCAAAAGGGCTATTCCTCGGAAAAACAACTCCACTGAAAAATTGACGGAAAAGAGCCTTGGTAGTACACGCTCAAGACGACATCATTCAAGGAGCAGCAATTCTTCAAGCAAGACGCTCTCACCTAGGAAATCAACTTCACGAACATTACAGACGCATACCAAAAAGGTTTGGGTGCGCAAAGGTGAGATCTTTCCCTCTTTTTTGACCACTTGTTTCCTTGCATGCATATGATAGTTCGTCTTGGTACCTGGATAGAGGGTGTTCCCGTCATATGACCGGTGATAAAAACTGTTTTCAAACATTTGAGAAAAACTCCGGAGGACTTGTGTTTTCGGAGATGGTCGGTCTTCCAAAATTGTTGGAAGGGAACGGTAGCTATTCCAGATGGCCCGGTTCTAGATAATGTATTATTTGTTCATGGCCTACAAGACTAACCTCATAAGCATAAGCTAACTTGTGTGATAGTGGTTATTCAGTTAATTTTTCATCTGATAAATGCACTGTAACTGACTGAAACCATGCTTTCTTTTTAAGGGGGTTAGATCAGAAAATACTTTGTTATGTAGTTTCTTCTAAAATTTCTGAAAAATGTAACCTAGCATCTTTGAAAAACGAAAACACTTTGGCATGAAAGGCTAGGTCACATAAACTTTAAGGAACTTTCTAGAATTTCAAATAAAGATGTGGTCAAGGGGGTTCCGAAACTTTCTTTTGAACAAAACCGTTGTGTTTGGCGGTTGCCAAAAGGGAAAACAGTCTAGGACTGCACACAAGAATTTGAACCACATAGGTACAAAACGGCCTTTGGAACTTTTGCATATGGACTTAATGGGGCCAACTCGTCAACCATCTCTGGGAGGTAAATGGTATATTTTTTTTGGTGGTTGATGATTTTTCTAGATATACTTGGGTAGCCTTTTTAAAAGAAAAAGCTGATACTTTTTGATTTCGTTTCTGAAATCTGCAATCGTATTATGATTGAAAAGAATGAACGGATTACTCGAGTGAGGAGTGAAGAGGTCGGTGGGGAATTCATAAATTCCAAATTCATTGAGTTTTGCTTTCTAATGGCATTAAACATGAATTCTCTGCACCTTACACACCTCAACAAAATGGTGTAGTCGAGCGCAATAACAGGGTCGTACAGGAGATGGCTAGTGTTATGCTTCATAGCCGGAACCTTCCTTTATCACTTTTGGGCTGAAGCGGTGAACCACGGCTGTCTTATGTTATCAATCGAGTGTACTTGCGCGGGGACTTTTTAATACACCATATGAACTATGGTTTAGTAGAAAACCTAATATCAAATATTTTCGTATTTTCGGGAGTCGGTGTTTTATTTTGCGTGATCGAGAAAATCTTGGTAAATTTTGACTCTCGAAGTGACGAAGGGATTTTTTCTTAGGTTATTCTACAAACAGTAGAGCATATCGAGTTTTTAACTTGGAATCTAAGACGACTTAGAATCGATAAATGTTAAGGTAGATGAAGCTTTTCATTTTGAATCTGAAAAATCTACCCTCGATATCTCTCTGGATGATGATTCACCTGCTAATGCATCTTCTTCTAACAATTCTTTCGATAATAATGTTGATGCATCTAACGGTTCTTCAAGATCTTGCTCACTGCCGATGTGCAGGAATCATCTCGGTACCTCCGCCTACTCCCTACCTCAGACGTTACGCATCTCCAAGGATCACCCTGAAGTCGAACATAATTGGAGATCCACAAGAAGGAGTTAGAACACGGAGACAATTGGTTTGCGGATTGCATGTTATGTATCTCAAATCGAACCAAGGAATATTGATGAAGCTCTCCAAGATGATTATTGGATTAAAAGCAATGCAGGAAGAGCTCCATCAATTCGAGCGAAACAAAGTCTGGGAACTGTGACGAAGCCTCCGAAGCAACACATGTGATAGGTACCAAATGGATCTCTCAAGAACAAGAAAAACGAAGAAGGTACTATCATCCGGAACAAAGCAAGGTTAGTTGCTCAAGGCTACTCTCAAGTAGAAGGTATAGACTTTGATGATGAAACCTTCGCCCCTGTAGCTAGACTCGAGTCCATTCGTATATTGTTTGCGATCGCTTGTCATTTTCAAAATCAAATTATTTCAAATGGACGTTAAGAGCGCCTTTTTAAATGGTTTTTAAATGAGGAAGTTTATGTAGCTCAACCGAAAGGTTTTGTGGATCATAAACTACCTAACCATGTTTTTCGACTGAAAAAGGCTCTTTACGGTCTGAAACAAGCACCGCGAGCATGGTACGAAAGGGTGACAAAGCACCTTTTGGAAAAGGGCTATACTCGAGGGGGGAGCTGACAGGACTCTCTTTGTGAAGCATTATCAAAACAATTTCATAGTTGCTCAAATCTATGTTGATGACATTGTTTTTGGAGCAACGAGAAATACTGATGCTTCTAAATTCGCGGAGACCATGGAAAGCGAATTTGAGATGTCCATGATGGGCGAGTTGAATTATTTTCTTGGATTACAAGTTAAGCAGAAAGATGAAGGAATTCACTTGTGTCAATCCAAGTATGCACTGGAGTTGGTCAAAAAGTTTGACCTTGAAAATTCTAAAGATTTTCCAACTCCAATGGGAACTAGCCATAAGGGACTGGAAGTGAATCACAAAGTGAGAATGTAGACGAGAAAACTGTACCGCAGTATGATTGGAAGTCTACTATATCTCACGGCTAGTCGCCGGATATATCCTTCAGTGTTGGGATTTGTGCGAGATATCAATCAGCACCGAAGGAGGTTCACCTGGAAAGCGGTGAAAAACGGATCATCCGGTATCTCAAAGTACAATCAATTTCGGAATTTGGTATCCTATGGGAACGACTATGGATATTGTGGATACTCAGATGCCGATCCTGGGCTGGATCGGTGGATGACGGAAAAGCACGAGTGCGTGCATGCTTCTATCTCGGCCACTGCCTTGTTGCATGGCACAGTAAGAAACAGAACTGCATAGCACTCTCGACTGCCGAAGCGGAGTACATTTCTGCAGGAAGTTGCTCAACCCAATTGATTTGGATGAAGAGCGTGTTGAGGTGATTTCGAATTTCAACATCTTCGGTAACCATTTTATGTGGACAACACTAGTGCCATTAACATTTCTAAAAACCCTGTGTTGCACTCTAGAACAAAACATATTGACTAGATATCATTTTCTTAGAGGAGCTAGTTGAATCAAAAACCTTCTTCAACGTTTCATAATTTCAACTGAAGATCAATTAGCCGACATCTTAACAAAACCGTTGGATTCAAAAACGTTTCATTCACTTGCGAAAAGCAATTGGTATGCTTTCCTTTTGAAATAAACTCTTTTTGAAAAATTTGTTTAGGATTAGGTTTTTTGTTTTTGTTTCTTGTTTTTGTTTGGTTCTTTTATTTATTGTTCTGTACATAGCACACAAATTGAGCATATCATTAATCATAATTGACTTTAATTGCATCCTTTTATGCATTTAGAAACTTTATTATGTTTTGATGTTCATAATGTCTTCAATGTTGCAATGATCATTTTTACGTTAATTAAACCATTCTTTCTGTGATCAAAGTCAATTTCTCTTCAATGATTCTCTGGTATTAGTCATTCATCATATTTGATTGCTTAGTCGAGTATGAATCGAGATCAATGGTTTGGTGAATACTTTATATATTGAATAATTGCATAGCCAATTGCGGGGGAGTCAATGAAATGTGAAATGCTCAAAAGATGTGGAAAGAGTTACAATCCGTGAGGAGTGTGAAAACTACCACCACATGGAGAAACGGAAAGAAAAAGGAAAACTCCATGAATGAAAAGCAACTTTTGTTTGAAAATTGTTGATTAAAACTCATATTGAAATACTTGACTCAGTCATATTTCATGGTTGGTATAAGGTGGGATTTTTTGATTTAAGATGCTCAAAGAGCCACTCCTTCAACAGTTGTCTAGATATATTATTTAACTTATCTGGGATTTCAAACATCTATTGATCTTGGTACTTCATTTTCTTTACTGAAATGATGATTTGATAAAGACATTACACATAGGATCAAGATAGATGTAATTGAAGTTGTTCAACTTTAAGTGTTTTAACTTTCGTAAATCTTCGTTTCATTTTTGGATATTATTGATAGATTTTTCATAATCTATTTCTTGTTGTGTGAAACGATGTCATTTGTTTAAAGTTGACATGATAATGTGCTTACATACTTTTTCTGGATTTTATGTATTTTTCTTAATTTTTCTGAAGAAAAAGGTGTAGCCGATCCGGATCGTGGCAAGTGATCCGGATCCCGAACGCAGGATTTTTCCCGCGTGTGGCCGGTCCGGATCACATTCTCGGCCGATCCGGATCGCGGCTAGGGTTCTATATAGAAACTTTCAGATTCGAGATTTCTTTACCCTAATTTCTTGGTTTTTCAAGCTTCTAGAGTTTCTCTCTCTAGATTTCTTGCTTCCTGGTGCTTCAAAACTCAAAGTTCTTTGGATTCAAGTAAGTTTTCATGATCAAAACTCGGTTTTTTTTACAGTTTTTCTGTTTTTTTCATCAAACGTGAGTTGAAAAGTTGGATTTTTTTTTTGTTTTTTCTTCGTTTGTGAATGGTTTTTGATCAAAATTCTTTTGAAATAAGAACTCTGGATCAATTAGTTTTACTTTTATTGCTGGGATTTCACTTGTTTAACGTGTTTTTAGGCTTCGATTTTCTAAAAATTCGGTATAAGGGCATAAAAGAGGAATTTTTGTAAATCATGGATTTGATCTATTTTTAAAATTCTTTTTGGAAAACTAATTTGATTCTTGGCTTCTCTATATGATTATGATTGTCTAGGTGCAAATTTTTCAAATTTTTTCAAAATTGACGATTTTTCATATATTCTTGAGTTGGTCTTCACAGGACATTTTTCTAAAAAACTCAAAGCACTGACAAAATGGTGATCACCTGGATTTTTCATTTTCCTGCTCACTGCCATGGTTCATGTGAAGGACTCTGCAAAGCCGAAGAGAAAAAGCAAGAGGACAAAAAGAGCAAAAGCTGACTCCGATACTGAATCGGAAACTGAATCGATTGACTGGGACACAATTGAAGTTGAAGGGCTGTCCCAAATGCTGCAAAGGGGAAGGCTCCTGCTGAAGCTCCCAAATCTACAACCTCCTCCTACTGCAGCTGAGAAAGGAAAGGCGCCAATGGGAGCCTCCGGAAAAAGGGAGTGAAACCTCGGCAAGGAACAGGAAAAGAAGTGGTGCCCAAGGCATTTCAATCAATGAACCTATGGACAACCTTTCTGCCACCATTTCAGGGATTCGTCAGCTCCACACGAATCAAAGATTTTGAAAAGAGGGAATGCATAGGAGAACGACATGTCAATGTACAAACAGAGAGGATAGATTGCAGAGTTTGGAGCTCTGTTTGATCAAGTTGGGTCTTGGTCCGATCTGCAACTTTTCTGAGAACAACCCTGGGACTGTCCACATCAGTTCGGATCTTCTATCAGAATGCAGCAGGTCTTATTGATGAAGCTGATGGACGCCGAGAATTTCATACCTTTGTAAAAGGTATCAAGATCAAAGTCACTCCTCCAACTGATTGGAGAGAGGTGCTCGGTATGACAGCCATCTCGGACGGAGTTCTTATTTGAAGACTCAGGTTTCTTCACAGCCAAATCTGGAGGAATAGTAGTAAATGGAACCTGCTCTCCGGATTTACTAGTCTGCCGGAAATTCAGTTTACTCCAGGGAACTCAAGAAGGAGTACAAGTACTTAACTTCATTATTTGCTACACATTCTTCCCAACATGAACACGAAAATCGTCCGATGGGATAGGTGCTGCTATTTTTTATTCTTCTTGGAAATCATCCCTCCGACAATGGGAGCAAACATCATGAAATTCCCCTACCTCATTTGGATAGGATGACGCGGTATGTCGAACACTCACATCCCTCTGAGCGACTAACCATATCCAATGATTATAATGCGCATCCCCCTTCCTTAGGGATTTAAGGTGGATACGAGCGCGAGTTCGTATTTGTATTAGTTTGGGGACAATAAATGAGACAACCTTTGTCAAGTCTTTGACAACAAAGCAGGATGATCCCCCTTCTCCTCCAATTGGCCAACGAGTTCGAACTCATGCAACTTCTTCCATTGCCCCAGTGAATCCGAAACAGAAGGCACCTGCATCTAATTTCGGACGATGATGTTATATTCATTTTCCGTTAACTTTGCTTTTTGCATTCTGTCTTTGCAGGTTGACGAATGCATGTGTGTTATGTTGTTACTCTCCTTACATATTGTAGCTCATGCTACGTTTTGGCTTTGTTTTGTGACAAAAAGGGGGAGAGAGTTAGCGAAAACAATGAACAATGATGAATTTGAAACTTTGAACAATGATGTGAATTCGATGATATCAAGGTAAGTAATCAAGGTAATATGAATCTCAACTCAACTTGGTTTTCTTTTGTGATTTTGACATGCTTCTATACTAACTATTTGACTAACTATTTGGGCATGTAATATGACTAACAAGTTGGTTGGGACTAACATACTTTGACATTTGGTTTTTCAACTGTTTAGAAGATATGTTGGTTTTAACTGTGTTTCTTTTACATATCTGATTCTTTTAAATGTCATGGTGAGATCAAACTCTATCTCTGCACTTGTTTTTTTCTATGTTCCAATTCTTGAGGTATCTAACGAATTTGTTTGTCAAGAATGTTTTCTGTGTGCAGAGGTTACAGATGTCTAAGTCTAGAGTCTGTCTTAGGAGTTTATCTCATGTTTTTAATTTCTGGAACTCTTTTGTAAATTTTTGTTGTATGGTGATAGCAACAAAAATATCTTTTTGAATTTTCTTTGTGGATCTGTGTTTTGTCACGAAACCGCCAAAGGGGGAGATTGTTACGGAATTTGAGTTGGCGTATTTCGTGATTGTTTAAGTCTTGAGGATTGAAGATGAAGAAACTGTGGATCATATACCTCAATCTCAAGAAAGAAGAATTCAAAAGGATCAGGTACGTTTAACTAAATAATTTTGATGATCCGAATACTTCTTATAGTGTAGAAACACTTGGAAGAGGTTTTAATTGCATATTCATCAAAAACTGACATGGGACATGTTCAGGATCCGGATCGTGGACTTTCAATCCGGATCCCGAAAGGTGTTCGTTCATACATTGCTGCAATCCGGATCAAGCTTGGGCAGTCCGGATCCCGAATGGGGTGTTTTGTGAAAATGTATGAACGATCCGGATCGTGGATTATGATCCGGATCCCGAACAGGCGATTTTCTGGAAACTGCATTCTGTGCGTCTGCGATCCGGATCGTGGCTTATGCAATCCGGATCGCCGTCGGTAAAACTTTCCAGAAAAGTTTGTTTTTGATCCGAATATTCTTCCTAGGGTTTCTAACCTATATATAGCCCTTCTATTTCATTTCTAGGGCATCGGAAAATAGAGCCGTCATTTTCAAATATCATTTTATACGGCCTTAGATCCACATATAGAGAAGAACGGAAATCATTAGATCTATTTAATGGTTCTTCATCTATATTGATTAGTTTGATTCTAGGATTTTCATACTCATATCTTGAGTTGAATCAAACTAATGAATACTTAGATGGTATTTCCGATCTACTCTTGATCTAAGTATTCGGCGGATCATCACCACCCAAACAACAACGATTTACCCCAAAATCGGCGCGTGGACTCGCGTGGCCTTGTGGATTCAAGGTGTTATCGCTTTCGTGGATTCGGAGCGAGGTGCGTTCGTGGATTCGAAGCGTACCATTGGGTGAAGACCGTGGATTCGGTTGGACGTCGTGGACTCGACGTTGGACGCTGTGGATTCAGCGTTGGGCGTGGATCGTGGATTCGAGAAGCGTCGTGGAGCGAGCGGGAAGATCAACTAGGGGCGTATGGTAAAAGGTTGAGTCGTCTGTGAGTACGCTATATCACCTTGTACGTGTGTTAACTCTAGTGGATTTCGCCGTGTTATCGGTCCCGTGGTTTTTTACTCCGGTTTGGAGTTTTTCCACGTAAAAATCTTGTGTGTTCTTTTATTTTTCCGCATTGGGTTTTATCGCACAATGATTTTTTGAGTGTTTATTGTTTACACCTATTCACCCCCCTCTAGGTGTTTTTTCCCCTATTAGATCCTTATTAACCTAAACCCAACACGGCCCGGGTATGATCCTTACACCTCTAAGATGCTCCCTATACTCTTGCATGCAAAACTTAACGTAGGTTTTTGTTTATCCTTGGTTGCACCCCAAAGGAGGTCCGAGCTCCACCGAGCTCCGTCGCCGGCGACTGCCGCTGCTCCGCACCGCCGGCAAGGGACCTGGGTAAGTTGGATTGGTCGGTTAGAGGCCATGCATGCTTGTGCAGGGGGCTAAATGTAAAGTTGATCCATCCTTGCTGTTGCACCTTGAAGCTTAGCCCGAGCTCATCTCCGGCCGCCGCCGCCGCCTTCGGGCGCCGGCCAAACCCCACAGGTAACCCCTAAAACTTGTAAGCTAGCTTCCCTTCCATCTTTGAAGTCCTAGATTGCCTCCTTACTGAGAATAAAACTCAGAAATTAACATCTAGTTAATGTTATATTGTGCCCGCATTATGTTCGATAAAATGCCACAATGAGATTTTAGTTGGATTTAGACTTGGACCTAAATATAAAAGTTGTTTAGAAACATCCCCTGAGCTCAGTGCTCACTACAGATCAAACTAGATCTGTGTGGATGTGTGTGTAGTTCTTTGTCTAAGTGCTAGAGAGCAAGGGATCCGGATCTGGTTGATCCAGCCATTTTGGACTAAAAATAGGGTGAGCCCTGGGGTCCTCGCACTGTCCAGAGACACTTGCATATACAAAGTTTTTCGGTTGGGTGATCGGATTAAAAGTTGTAGTGTAAACAACCTTAAAATGTAATATTTGAACAAAATAATGTTCCGGGCGGTTGGCGAAGCCGTGACAGTGTATTCCTAGCTATTTTGGGGTCACTGGACGCGATGCTCGTGTTAGATTTTGGTTTTGAAGAGCCGGAGAAACAAAAATACTATTTGGCTATGTTGGAGAGGAATTTTATGAGCCAAAGTTTTCCTCGGGTCTCGTGCTGCTCCCAAATGGTGGGCACGAGCTTCGTCTCGTCGTTTTGGACACGCTGGAACTTACGGCGTCATCGTCGGATTCCCGGATTGCAAGAACCAGCTGAAACAGTAATTAACTAAAGGATATTTATGCAAATTTAAAAGCCATTAGGGACCTAAATGCAATTTAGACACATATGCTGACCTTAGACAGTGTTTTTACACCACTGGACATTTTGTTAGAGTCCCGTGGACTCTCGTTGACCGGGAATCGGATTTTGATCGATAAATCGACCTATTTGGCCCGTTTAAGCTTTCCGTAAATGTCGTGACGTCGGGAAAGGGTTGTGTGAGTTTATTACTGATCATATTTACTGATACAGGGCCCAGTTGTTCAGCACCAGCCTCCCAGTACCTGCGCGGGAGTTCGAGGATCTGCCGTCATCCAGGTGGGTTATCTTCGAACCGGGCCTCAGCTTTTTGGCCCTCTGGTTGCTTGAGTCCAGTCGGACACCTGTTCTTGACTTGCCCTGCTGATTTTACTATATGACTTAGCCTGACATATATTGATCTCTTTTGACATAGCATGATCCCTCTGATTGACATTGACCTGATTAGACCTGTAATTGAGATTTCTTGTCACGATCAGCCGATTATCATATACATACTCCCTGATTATTCCTGACTGATCCTGATTGATTGATATATAGATTTGCATGATCAGATGACACCTGTTGATTACTGCCATTGAGATACTTCTTGATATACGTCGATATGCATGATTGATTGATTCCGATTGATAGATATAGACTGATGACTCCCGGTTGGGATCTCGGCATGTTGCCGACTACCCGGTCACTAGACCGTGAGATTGATCATTATGACTTGCTATACACTGCTGTACTTCACGAACATGGCCGGGGTCGCTCCCCGTGGAGCTTGTTCTTTACCGGTAAAGTGGTCTGGTGATAGACCCGTGAGCCCCCAGTTAGGCACCCGTGGGGTGCGGGGTAGGTCAGCCGCGATGCCCTTTTTGCATTGAGACTGCTTGGCGTCTATGAAATGCAGGGTTATTGCCTGAGGTCCTATGAGACCAATAGTGGCGCATGATTGGGTACTTGGGTTTCCACCTTTGACGCATTACTGTTACCCTGTATTATTGCTCAGTTTACTTCTAGTATCATTATCTGTAGACATGCTTATATTACCTGCAGTTCCTTATGCATGATTATTGTGGATACCTTTTGATTTAGCATATATGATCTACCGCTTTCATGATTGTTTATCTCTGATATACCCTGATTGATAGTATCCCTAGCTGCTGTATTCTCCTGATTATTGGTAGACATCTATATGCTTCCAGCTTTTCCTATAGATCCTTACTATCCGCAGATTTTAGTACCCAGTAGGTACGATTAGCTGATCCTCGGCTCGTCGTGCCCACTGGGATACATGTACAGTGTATCTCACACCCCCTGGGTGACCATTTTCCAGGTCCGTCGGGTGGGGAGATAGCGGGACGATCCAGTGAGCCGGTTACGATAGAGCTGTCCCCATGATCGTAGATATTGAGCCCTGATGATCTATGCAGACTTTTATTTTCCACATTTTATTTCAGTTCTATTTGATTTAGACTTAGACATTTAAAATATTGATGTAATAACTGATTTTGAATTATTCCTGCTGACTAGATTAGTAGTTGTACTGAGATATCTGTTGCTGATTACTAGCCTAGCCGTGCATATATAGGGAAGCCTCTGTTCGCGGAATAGAGGGTTTCCTATATGTGTGGCGGTCTGTTACGCCTGTTTTGCAAACTCTGATTTAAACAACAAAAAAAAAAAAAAAAAAAATATTTAGACCGGATTTTTAAAACTCGGGGCGTGACACTACAGATAATCAGGGATCTCAATCATCGATCTATGTCATCAGGGGGACAGCTCTATCGTGACAAGCTCACTGGATCGTCCCGACATCTCACCACCCGACAGACCTGAAAAATGGTCACCCAGGGGGTGTGAGATACACTGTACATGTATCCCAGTGGGCACGATGAGCCGAGGATCAGCTAATCGTACCTACTGGGTACTAAAATCTGCGGATAGTAAGAGTCAATAGGAAAAGCTGAAAGGTATAGATGTCTACTGATAATCAGAATCCACAGATAGGCAGATAATCACTAAAAGAACTGCAGGTATGAATACTGTAAATCAGGGTATACAATGATAATCAATCATACAAACTGTAGATCATACATGCTAGAAATCGGGAGATATCGGCAATAATCAGGCATAAAGGACTACAAGTGATAAAAGCATGTCTACAGGCAATAACACTGGAATAACTGAGCAACATTACAAAGTACAAGTAATGCGTCAAAGGTAAAACCCAAGTACCCAATCATGCGCCATATTGGTCTCGCATGACCTCAGGCAATGCCACTGTTCGGCACCCTTTTCGGCTGACATACCCTGTCGAGGGCTCACGGGTCTATCATCAGACCACTTTACCGGTAAAGAACAATCTCCACGGGGAGCTACCCCGGCCATGTTCGTGAAGTACAGCAGTGCATGGCAAATCATAATGATCAATCTCACGGTCTAGTGACCGGGTAGTCGGCAACATGCCGAGATCCCAACAGGGAATCATCTGTCTATGTCTATCAGTCGGAATCAATCAATCATGCATATCGACAATCTATCAAATAACATCTCAATGACTGGAATCAACAGGTATCCTCTAATCATGCAAATCTATATACAGGGATATAACAGATGACAAGCAAGTATATATATCACATGTCTCAAAAAGATCAGGATCTATCGGAAACAATCATGGAGCATGCATATCGTAATCAGACGAATCATGGACAGGTAATCTCAAGTACAAGTCTAATCGAGTCAATATCAATCAGAGGGATCATGATATGTCCAAAGTAATCAGCATAGGTCAAGTGAGGTCATATAATCAGCAGGGAAATCAAAAATAGGGGTCCGACAAACTAAGCAACCAGAGGGCCAAAAAGCTGAGGCCCGGTTCGAAAGTAACCCACCTGGATGAAGGCAGACTCTCGAACTCCCTCGCAGCTACGGGGAGGCTGGTGCTCAACAACTGGGCCCTGTATCAGAAGATCTGGTCAGTAATAGACTCACATAACCCTTTCCCGACGACGCTACACTAACGGAAAGTTTAAACGGGTCGAATCGGTCGATTTATTAATCAATGTCTGATTCCTGGTCAACGAGGACCATCGGAACCCTAACAAAATGACCAGGTGGTGCGTAAACACTGTCTAAAGTCAGCATGTGTGTCTAATCTGCAAGTTGGTCCATAATGTTTCTTAAATTGCATAAAATATTGAATTAATTCACTGTTTCGACTCGTTCTTGAAATCCGGGGGTCCAAACGCTGCGCCGTAACTTTCAGCGCGTTTGTTACGACGAGACCCATGCCGTGCTCACAAGGATTGGGCCGAGACCAAGCCCATTTACAATTTGGCCCATAAACATTTAGGGTTCAATTTATAATGATGTTGCAACTTAATATATGCTTGATCTACAAGTGATCTAACTGGAGCATGATGCTTAGTAGGGGTTGTAGACAGTGGGGCTCACCTGAGTCTTGCCTGAGAATGGCCGGAGGAGTGGCCGGAGCAACACCCAAGGGGAACTCAAGCTCGGTTTGGGGTGATCTTGGAGCAAACTTGGTTCGGACCTGTTACAGAGGGAAGCACCTGTGAGCATGGGGTCCTAGAAGATCTCGGGTCCAAACTGGGTCGAGCCCCGGCGGCCGGAGGCGGCGGCGGCCGGAGGTCAGCCCGATTTGCTAAGCTCGGGTGCAACACTTTGGATCTTGCAACAGGGGCTACTCTGTCCTAAAACAAATTCATGGGGTTCACAGTAGGGGTGTTTAGACCTTACCTGGGTAGTTGCCGGAGTCCCGAGTCGCCGGAGTTGGCCGGAGGTGAGCACGAGGGTAGACTCGGGTGCAACTGCAGTGACGGGAAACCCTACGTTAAGGGGGACATGCAAGGCCATAATCGGGCTTAGGACAGTGAGATAAGCCTACCTGCAAAGTTTCCCGGCGTCCGGAGGCGGCGGCGTGGCGTGGCGGCGGAGCTCGGGAAAGCTTCAATGGCCAACAATGGCGGATTCCGGCGCGGCGGTTCCGGGCGGGAGCTACCTGGACCAAAAGGTTCTACTCCCCACCACAAAGCTCGGTGCAGTGGTGGCCGGCGCCGGGGGCCGCGGCGGCGCCGGACGGCGGCGGTCGGGTTAAGTGCCAAAACGATGGTTTCTAGGGCTGGCTCGCGCGCCGCGGGTCCTTGTCCGATCGAGCTCCAATCTTGTGGGGATGTTGCAGTCGACGAAAGGAGGAAGATCAACGGCGTTGATCTTGATCTTGACGACCGGATGAAGCCCGCGCCCGTGATCGGTGAAGAAAGGATAATCCGGCAATAATGGCCCCCCGCCGGAGATCGGGACGACGGCGCCGGCTGGGCCTGCACCAGGAGGATCTCCTCGATATCAGGAGAGAGATGGAAGGGTTCAAGGCTCGGTTTAAAACAATAAATTTCACGAACCTACCTTCGCCGGAGATAAGGAAGGAGAAGGAGAGGGTTGCGGCGGCGCGCGGCGGTGGTAGGGGCCGGGATCACCTCTGCTCGGCTTCTGCTACACGAGGGACCCTACAGGTGGGTTCCTGATCGATCAAAACTCTCCCGAGCACCCTCCTTTTCCAGCACCCGAGAGAGGGTGGTTTCTTGCAACTCGTCTTCTCCGGCGACTGGGGAGGCGGCGGCCGGTGCGGCTGGGTCCAAGGAAAGCGGCAGAGGCAAGGGTTCTGTTGGTGCTGGCGGCTAGGGCTAAGGTATTGAGGAGGTAGGGTTTAGGGCTATAGTAACCTAACATGTATATATATATATATATATATATATATATATACACATATGACCACAATCGCAACTTAGTCCCTTTAGCTTTAATATTTCCGGGCCAGTCCCTCCCAGCAGCTTACATTCACACTTAGGTCCTTCTCCAATTAGTGGCACGCAAACCGAGGCAAGAAATATAGGGGTTTTTATGTAAAAAGCTGTGTTTTTATCGCGTTTCACGCTTTTCGAGGCGATCCGATCGTCAGATCGAGAAACGGACTTCGCCAGGACGTCCGGCTCGACGAATCCTATCAGGTAGCGATTTTTGTTTTTCGTGAAACTGCCCGGATTAATCCTCGGTCCATAAAATACTGTGTCACCATACAGTTATCGCGCTTTTCGAGACTCTACACTCGTCAAACGGAAATTCCGTCAGCGCCATTGCGTCCAGAACGTCGAAAATAGCTAGAATTGACTACTCGAATCACTATATTAGGAGTCCAGATAGTAAATTGGCCAACATTAGCTGTAAAGGGATTCGAAAATAGGGTTGACTGTTCAGTTGTACCCGCGACTTAAGTCGCGGGTCCCGCCAGCTTCAACGCTGATTTCTGGAAAATCCGACCGTCAGATCTGAACAAGCTTAATATGGTTTTCGCTCAGTTCGTCGTGACGGTCGCACTCGTGGTCTCGGATCTTCGAGATCAGGCTCGGATTGAAAAGTGATATTTCTGACCCACTAACTGTGCAATTTATACTGCAGAAAAGGGGTACTTAGCCTACTCGTTCTTTTCTTGATCCAAATTCAACTTGGCTTAAATCAATTTCATTTCTTTATTTATTTTCAAAAATTCAAATTCTTACATATTCAATGCACTTGTTCGTTAAAACCCTTTTGTTTGAAAGCAAAACATGAAAACGACAAGCATTGAAATCATGTAATGCAAATATCAAGATAAATAAGAAGAGAAAACCGATCAAAGCATTACATACAGTCAAAAGCAATTTAAAACTTAAGACAAGGAAAGATATCACCTTTCCAAAACCGTCGGATTTTGGGTTGTCTTGCTTCGTTGTGGCCGGGGGTTGTTTGTTTTGACTGTTGATCCACCTTAGGTTCCCGCGTTGCAAATGCCCACTTGAATAACCGATGTTGTGGCTCGAACCTTTGGTGAATTGAGGGAACTCCATTGAATTGATGTTGCTTTTGAATCCGTAGAGTCCGCTCCGTAGATGAAGATGCCGAAGAATTTTTCTTCCTATTTTTCGGGCACGTCTTCATCATGTGTCCTTCAATTCCACATTGATGACATGTTCTTCCTTTCAATATAGTTGTGGAACTTGAAGCCTTCACAGTTTGTTTCCGTTTATATCCCAAACCAACTTTGCTCGTTTAACCTAATCCGGACATACCGTCAAATTTCTTGGAACCGGTTGAAAGAGTTTGTATGCCGGATTTGAGTTGATGAACTTGCTTGGTCAAAACTTGGTTGGCGTCATGAATTTCCTCAAACTATTTTTCAAGAAAAACAATCTTGTCCATATGAGAATTAACGATGTTTCCGATTGGTTTAGTTTTTCTTGGAGGACTTTATTATTGCTCAATACAAGTCCTCGTTCCTCCTCGAGATCATGAATTTTGATCTTTAAAGTACAATTCTCGTCTTCAACCTCAAGTCGTTGTTTCCTCAACTTCTGGATGTGCTTGGTCATCTTCTTTGATTCCGTAAGAAGTTGTTGATAAGCCTCAACGAGTTCTTCTTCGTCCGACTCCCCCTCAATTGACGACTCTCCGTCGGATGTAGATGATTCATGTAAAATCAAGGAAGTAGAGTCAGTAATTAACGATGACAAGCAAACATTAGAGGAGGGAACTAGAGAAGTATGAAAAGCAACAACATTATCCTTTTCCTCTTTACTTGAGGTCGATTCATCGGAAGTAGAATCGTCTCAAGTTTTTACTTGCAAAGCCTTCTTTTTATATGATTTCTTAGAAGGACAATCCATTGAAATATGGCCGAAGCCTTTGCATCTGTAGCATTGGATTTTCCCTTTGAATTCATCTTTTTCTTTTTCTTTAGAAGGTTTTACAAATCTTTTGAGTTTAGAGGATTTAGAACCCGATGATCCATTAGATGAACTTTTCGGTTTCGAGGATGAAGATCTATCGGTTTGATTCTTCCAAAAATTTCGACGAAATTTCTTCGTGATCTGCGCGAGTTGTTCTTCAAAATCGGCAAAAGAAATTTCATCGTCGGAGTCTGAGTCGCTATCTCTTTCCTTTGTTGATTTGAATCCAATTTCTGCACGCTTAGAAGAAGACTTGGAAGAAATTGATTAGTAGCAAAAGTCATTTCATATGTTTGCAAAGCACCTACTAATTCCTCTATTCTCATGTCATCCGGATGATTGACGGTTTCAATGGCGGCAACCTTTGCCTAAAAGCGTTCTGGAAGAGTCCGAAGAATATTTCTTACAACTTTTGATTCCGGGATCTTTTCTCCTAAATTAACACATGTATTGATTATATCTTGAAGTCTGGTATAATAATCAGTAAACAATTCATGCTCATCCATATGAATAGAGTCAAATTGACTCGTAAGCATCTAGAGCTTTTGAATTTTTACTAGACTAGTACCCTCATGTGTAATTTGAAGAATATCCCAAATCTCCTTTGCAGTTTCACATGCGGAAATACGTGTAAACTCGATCGAGGAAAGAGAATTAAATAAAGCGTTCATACCTTTCCCGTTGTAAGAAGATTTTTCGATCTCCTCTCTGGACCATCTAGAGCGAGGTTTTAGGGTAGTAGTATTTCCTACTTCCTCAATTGGATGCACCCAACCGAATTCAACGGTTTGCCATACCCGCTCATCAATTGCGATGAGAAAAGCTCTCATCCGGACTTTCCAATAGGCATAATTGGTCCCATCGAAAAGAGGAGGTCTATTAATATTACCACCTTCACCCGACATGATAGAAAAACCTAAAACCTGCTCCGATACCAATTGTAGGTTTATGGATCCCCAAGGATCTAAATAGGTTCTATCAAATACCTAGAGAGGGGGTGAATAGGTGCAATATCCAAAATACCAATCTCAGTGTAATTTAAAAATAAATGCAGAAAATAAAAACAGCACACTGAGATTTACGTGGAAAACTCCATCACCGGAGTAAAAACCACGGGACCAACACGCAATAACAATCCACTAAGAATTTGAAAGATAACAAGGTGATTACCAACTCCACGGACTCCAACCCCACCTTCAACTTCTCCGGATCTTGAGCTCACCGACTGCAGGTCCAATGCACACGTCCGAATCCACGAATGCCACTAGAATCCACGAGCAACACGTTTCGAATCCGTGAAACGCCTTCAACACATCGAATCCACGATGCCACGTCAACTCCTTGACGCAAACTCAGCCGTAACAAAAGTATAGGCTTCGATGGTGATCCTTTGCTTAGAATATCATTAGAAAACCATGGAAGAAATCTCTAAGCAAAGATTACATCAATTCGACAAAAAGCATCTCTTCAAAGAACCGTCGAATTGACCTAAAAGAGGCTAAAAGATGAACGATAAAAACCTAGCCTCTAGGGTTGCTCTTAAGTGTTTCTGGTTTGGTCGGCCGTTCTTGAGAAACCCTAAGTATCTATTTATAACCTTTGGAAATCAATCAAAGTCGGTTTAGCATTCTTATCACGACTTAACATTGTGTACCGATACTAAATGGCTGGTTCCGGTACTCAATGGTGCAATAGACAAAATTTTTTATTGCGTACCGGTACTCAAAGTCAGGTTCCGGTACTCAATGCAATTTCCAGAAAATCTTGTGTCGGGTTTTGAGGAACTCAAAGTGGGATTCCGGTACTCAATGTAAAATACAGAATTTTTCAAAGATAAGTTTAACAAAACAAATCGTGTACCGGAATCCAAACTTAAAATAAATTATGAGTTAAAATCCAAGTTCCCAAAACCTATTCTAAACCCGATTTCAATAAAATCATGATTCCAAAGATTGTAAATATACTTAAATTACCATGATTACTTTAATCATACATGAGTGTCAACTTGAGCTCTTGTTGAATCTTCTCCGAGTCTTCGAATGCTGATATAACAATTTGATCACTTCAAGACTCCGACTCAAATCACGAAATATGCCAACATAAAAAGCCGTAACACACTCTGCCTCTATCTCATATAACTAAAGTGAAAAACAAATTAAAACTAGCTAATCCTAACATATGTATTTAAAATCTACACATCTTCTACCTTCGGATAAAATTAAATCTAACTAACGCAAATACATATATTTAGGACTTAATCAACTTTGTGACTCTCCATCTTTCGGGGGCTATCCATCCTAGAAATACTGTAGCCCTAAACTCACTAAACCCTCTCAACCTCTTAGGCCTAATCACCACCCAAAATACTATAATCAGATTAAAAAATTTAACCTTTACTATTATACCTTATATAGAAAAACTACAAATTCTGTAGGTGTCACAAACTTTTTGCTCTAGCACATATAACTAGAGTTGAAAACAAATGAAACCCAATTAATCCTATCACATATATTTAGAATCTAGCTATCTTCTATCTTTGGATGAAATTAAATCAAATCCAACTAACCTCAATACTTATACTTAGGATTTGGTCACATTGTCATCTTACAACATACAACTAAGGTGAAGCAGAATATGATTGGGCTCTAAAACATATACTTAGAGCCAATTAAAATTAATTAGACTCTAACACATATACATAAGGAACGTTTTGTTTGCAGTTTTATGGCATAGCAATCAAAATCGGAATGAACGATTCTGTGAGAAACCGAACTGACTAAGAAGAACAAATCCCTTAGGGTGGAGGTACAGATGCCGTTTCGGCTCATTACCGGGTGAATCGGCTCACTTTGGTCAACGAGTCCTTTGTGTGATTTCAGCAAATCAGAGGGACTAAGATGGGATTGTAGCGGCTCATTAATATAGACAAAGATTGTGGCGAGTCGTGCACATCAACTCTGTCACGCCATGTCGTGGTGTCATATATACTACAATCATGACATTTGGTGGCGACAAAAGTCGCCACCATAAGCCAAAAAGTCGCCACCATAGCTTTGGCGGCGACTAAATGTCGCCACCTCAAAGCATGTCGCCAAAAGTATATAGCGGCGACAACTTTAGCGGCGACAGAAAAGGTGGCGACAATTGTCGCCACCAAATGTATGAAGAATCGGTGGCGACAATTGTCGCCACCGAATGTATGAAGAAACGGTGGCGACAATTGTCGCCACCAAATGTATGAAGAAACGGTGGCGACAATTGTCGCCACCAAATGTAGAAGAATCGGTGGCGACAATTGTCGCCACCGATTGTATGAATAAACGGTGGCGACGATTGTCGCCACCGAATGTATGAAGAAACGGTGGCAACAACTGTAGAAGAATCGGTGGCGACAATTGTCGCCACCGAATGTATGAAGAAACGGTGGCGACAATTGTCGCCACCGAATGTATAAAGAAACGGTGGCGACACTTGCCGCCGCCAAATGTATGAAGAAACGGCGCCAACTGCCGCCACCAAATGTCTGGAGAAACGGTGGCGATAAATGTCGCCACCAAATATCCAGATTAAAGGTGGCAGCGGCTGTCGCCAGCAAATGTAAGCGAGTAGCGATTCCAGTCACAAATGGCAGCGGCTATCGCCAGCAATTCTTTACGACCAGATGACGCAAATGATTTTGGCCTGGGTTAAATACGAAAGATCCAAAATGTCACAATAAAAATTCTTTTCAAAAACCTCTGCCATAAATTACTTCCGTGATTCATCATCAACCAAGCCAAGGACATAGTCGGTAGTTATTTATGAAGGAAATATATTTTGAATTAACAAACAACGGAATAAAAATCAAATTCTACCATAAAATTGCTCTAAACAATTTCAGCCCACTAATCACTCGCGGTAAACCAAACACAACCAAATCAAGGGATTGATGTAGCAGCAATTTCAACATTTATTCATTTATTTTTTCCGTTTCTCCTAACAATACAGCTCATACTACTGTTCAAAATTTCACAGATCATATATCAGTAAAACAATCAACAGTTGGAAGATCATGACAGAAAAATAATAATAATAATAATAGAAGATTATTTACCAGTGCCACACTATCCTAATTCACAGGAGTGTTGTTTTATTAACACAGGAATGCAAAACCTTTCTTCAAACACCAGTAGTTCCTATCGACTCGATCACTGCTGCATTATCACTAGCACTAGCAAGCTTGCGTCGCTGCTTGTTTCGCTATCACTAGCAATTCCGACGTCCATTGAGCTGCAGCTACACGAAAATGAATATAATGTCTTAGAATATAGTCATAAAATTATGATAAGTGGGTAAAATGATCTGAGTAGACGAGCTATCAGCACAACCGGCTATTTACCCCCCGGAATTAATGATTTTATAAGAGAACTTAGCCTACCAGACCTAGCGCTATACTTGGCCTATAATATAAACTACTATTCAGAAACTACTATTCAGAACTTAGCCTACTATTCAGAAAATAGTAATTTACTCAAATGCGCCCTTTCAAAGTTCACCTATGAGAATCCATAATAAATTTTCCCAACAAGTCAAATGGTATAATATATGAGAATCTGCATTAAATCACGTAAACAAAACACACTATCAGTTTATTTTGTTAACCTAGTGCTGGCACAATTAAGTTGCCATCAAATCACAAACCCTCATTTACAGACACATAAGGACTCATGCTCCACTCGTCTCCAACTTAATTTAGCTCTCCGGAAAAAGAATATGTTGTTATCTATCATGATTTGAACGTTTAATAAACTATAAGCATATCTTCAGCACAATAAAAGAGACTGGTCTGGAACCTTCTTAGTAGATGTGAAAGGACTAGAAAGAAGAAACAAACAGAAATGTGCAACCACCTTTGAAGGCGAAGCTGATGATGAGTCTGTAGTGTTGGGCGCCTTCCCAGCTACCGCAGGGGCAACAGCGTGTCCGTTGTGGTTGCTCTGCTGTTCATTTGTCGGCAGAGGGTTTTCGGGCCGGTTATGGGGTGGCGGCGTTAAAGGGATGCTAGTGTCAATATCACGACCTGTATTTAATGTAGAAATTGATAAGCCATAATAGCACATTATGTAGTCAATGCACTTCATGAGGAAGGCATGATTTATTTAGGGAACAAGTTATTCTAGTTATAGCCAATTAATACGTTGATCAAAGATAATCAAAGAACGCTACACAGAATGTGGTCTAATTCCAAAACAGGCAGTTTAAATCATTGCAGCGGTACTGGATAGCTTGCAAACTGACATTAATGAGGATAACAGGATAACTTACAATCAGATCGTGACCATCCTAGCTTCGAATTTTCTCTATCAAAGACCATATGATATCCCGTCATGAAATTTTCTGCATTCACAATTGAGTTCTGAATAATAAAGTGTTGGAAAAATCCGGTACTCGCACCGGTACCAGATTCTCTGAATCCGCAACCCGCTTCGATACCGCAATCCACACCGGTACCGCCTAGTGTTGGGATTCCGCAGCGGAAACGTCAAATCGGATTTTTACCAAAAACCCGTCCTCTCAATATAACTGGAATTAGCACAACCACAAAGAGACGAAAAACAAAACAGAAAATATGCGGGTGAAATAAGATTCATTAACCAAGAAAAGAATTACACCGACTCATCTTTTCTTCTGCAATAGAGTAGCTTCAATCCGAGCCCTCCTCATGAATCTCTCTCACCCTTCTCTCGTCTTCTATAAACCTAGAAGACTCCCTTGTCTCGTCTTCTATAAACCTAGAAGACTATGGGTGTGGCTAAATCCTAGCCCCCACCACCTCCTTGGGTGTTACCACCACCGTGGGTGTAGATACCACTATATGGGTGTGGCTAAATCCTAGCCCCCACCACCTTCATGGGTATTACCACCATCGTGGGTATATCCTCCTTAACACCACATTAAAATAATAACACATATGATATATTTATAGCTTACATCAAACGCTATCCAAATCCTAGTTAAAATAGATTTTTATTCTAATTAATATTTAAATCTTAACAAACTTATCTCTTTAAGATTTAAATATTAATCTTAATCCAACTAGGATTCAGTTACAAATCTAATCAAATCCTAACATAAAGGAGCAAACACAATAAGACTAGGAAAGAAGTGATACGGTTAGGATAGCGCGGGGATGCTCACGCCCAATAGTCGTCAGATTTTCTTCTGATGACTGTAGAGCTAGGCAAAATCCAGTAAGCTCTCCCTGTAATAACACAAATTTCTTATACAATTTAATCAAATAATTCATGCCTACTGAATTATTGAAGGCTAATGTTAAGACAGTCCAGATAGCAGTGAAGCTGATAAAATGATTAACAATAGCATCCAAGGAGAAAGCCGCATCTTTGATTCGTGCACTTTCCTACAACAGAAGATTAAATGTATGGCATACCTCTTTGCCATAATAAGAAAAAAAGGATTGGTAACCACGAAGCTCTTGTTCACAGCAAACATAAGCGTCACAGTTGGAATCTCAGGTAATTCAAGAGGACTGCACGTATAGAAGCAACAGAGGTAAAAACACTAAGATAAAGCACAGCAAATTTTCCTTTGAAGATATATAGGTTTACCTGGCTTTGTAGCAGTACTCCCATGGATATCCATCAAAGGGATGCTTTGAATAGTTAACTTGCCTGTCAACTAAAAAAAAATAAAGGTAACTCGATGTCTACAAAGAGATGCCAATACCCCCCGGAAGCCATCGCAACCAAGAATGATGAACTGCTCCTTTTCCGAAAGTTCACAGCTATTGTTCAGTATAATAAAACTGGGTCTGTGTTTAGCTGATACCACTTATTTTGGAGATATTGTATTGATCCCCACTATTTGAAAGAGCTTTGTTAAACTTTCATGTGGTTGTTTGTTTATGACCTTTTTGTTTTTTGGGTCTCTCTGCTCTTGTCTTGTTCTATGTCTCTTATCATGATGGGGAAGCTCTAGTCTCTAATAATTGCTTGTTACTGTTGAGTGCAGCAAGTTGAAGCATTGATGGCATAACATATAGATCTTAAGTTATACTTTATATATAATGAGTGAAATTTCATCGCTAGAAATTTTATGTAATTCTAGTTGATGTCAAAATACAAATCAGTTCAGATCAAATACCACGTGTTAGTACAAAGCATTAATGAGCTATGTTTTTTGGAAACCGATGTGAAGACAACAAAGTAATCTCTAAAAGCAGAGCACATAACACCTACATAGATAATCTGAGAAATTAAGGAGGACAAACCTTCTATCATTGGTCAACTTGCCACCTGAATGAGGACTGAGTCTTCTACTTCACTCTAACATGCAACAGTCAAAGATTTTGTCATGAGAAGAGAAAAGGTAACATTCTTAATTTGTCACAGCATCTGCCTGAAATTCACATTCAAGAGAAAAAGAAGAAGAAGAAGCCGATGAATGAGGGGAGTACTAACTGAATTAAGTCAACGGTAATTATTGGTAGTTCTCATAGTTAAAGCTTAAAAGGAGTTAAATGCACCATAATGTGAAAAGATATAATCTTATCTACTTATCATATTTTTAAGCTTGATATTTGAAAAAGGTATAATCTTATCTACCCACTCACATTTTTAAGTAAAAATATGATAAGTTTCTATTTTTCAGGGAAAACAGATGCAGTTTTCAAAGACAAAACAACCAGACACAGAATTCGTAGTTACATTCCTTTTAATTAGACACTGCAAAACGTATTAGATGCATATATATATATATATATTATATATATATATATATATATATATATATATATATATATATATATATATATATTATATATATATATATATTAATTGTAAAATTTAAATTTATACTTTTAAATTTTTAAAATTTAAATTTTATCTTAAATTTAAAATTTTTAAACTTATAATTTCTGATTTGAAATTTAAAATTTAAATATTAAGTTTTAAAATTTTAAGTTTAATATCTAAATTTTAAATTTAAAAATTAAATTTAACGGATAAAATTTAAAATTAAAAAATTTAAATAAGTTTAAAATTCGAATCTAAAAGGAAAATATAAGTATTGGTGGAAACAAAATGTCGCCACCAATAATTAGTATTACTGGCGACAAAAATGTCGCCGCTATTACTTATCCCCTATTACTTATTTTAAATTTGAAATTTACAATTTTAAAATTAAAAAACTTATAATTCAAAACCTGATAGTTTAAAATTGTAAATTTTTAAATTTATACTTTTAAATTTTTAAAATTTAAATTTTATCTTAAATTTAAAATTTTAAATTTATAATTTCTGATTTGAAATTTAAAATTTAAATATTAAGTTTTAAAATTTAAATTTAATATCTAAATTTTAAATTTAAAAATTAAATTTAAACGGATAAAATTTAAATTAAAAAATTTAAATAAGTTTAAATTCGAATCTAAAAGGAAAATATTAAGTATTGGTGGCGACACAAATGTGGCCGCCAATAATAATTAGTATAGTGGCGACAATTTGTCGCCGCTATTACTTATCCACTATACTTATTTTAAATTTGAAATTTACAATTTTAAAATTAAAACTTATAATTCAAAACTTATAGTTTAAAATTGTAAAATTTTAAATTTATACTTTTAAATTTTTAAAATTTAAATTTTATCTTAAATTTAAAATTTTAAACTTATAATTTCTGATTTGAAATTTAAAATTTAAATATTAAGTTTTAAAATTTTAAGTTTAATATCTAAATTTTAAATTTAAAAATTAAATTTAACGGATAAAATTTAAAATTAAAAAATTTAAATAAGTTTAAAATTCGAATCTAAAAGGAAAATATTAAGTATTGGTGGCGACAAAAATGTCGCCACCAATAATTAGTATTAGTGGCGACAAAAATGTCGCCACCAATAATAAGTATTAGTGGCGACAAAAATGTCGCCGCTATTACTTATCCCCTATTACTTATTTTAAATTTGAAATTTACAATTTTAAAATTAAAACTTATAATTCAAAACTTATAGTTTAAAATTGTAAAATTTTAAATTTATACTTTTAAATTTTTAAAATTTAAATTTTATCTTAAATTTAAAATTTTAAATTTATAATTTCTGATTTAAATTTGAAATTTACAATTTTAAAATTAAAACTTATAATTCAAAACTTATAGTTTAAAATTGTAAAATTTTAATTTATACTTTTAATTTTTAAAATTTAAATTTTATCTTAAATTTAAAATTTTAAATTTATAATTTCTGATTTGAAATTTAAAATTTAAATATTAAGTTTTAAAATTTTAAATTTAATATCTAAATTTTAAATTTAAAAATTAAATTTAACGGATAAAATTTAAAATTAAAAAATTTAAATAAGTTTAAAATTCGAATCTAAAAGGAAAATATTAAGTATTGGTGGCGACACAAATGTCGCCGCCAATAATAATTAGTATTAGTGGCGACAATTTTGTCGCCGCTATTACTTATCCACTATTACTTATTTTAAATTTGAAATTTACAATTTTAAAATTAAAACTTATAATTCAAAACTTATAGTTTAAAATTGTAAAATTTTAAATTTATACTTTTAAATTTTTAAAATTTAAATTTTATCTTAAATTTAAAATTTTAAACTTATAATTTCTGATTTGAAATTTAAAATTTAAATATTAAGTTTTAAAATTTTAAGTTTAATATCTAAATTTTAAATTTAAAAATTAAATTTAACGGATAAAATTTAAAATTAAAAAATTTAAATAAGTTTAAAATTCGAATCTAAAAGGAAAATATTAAGTATTGGTGGCGACAAAAATGTCGCCACCAATAATTAGTATTAGTGGCGACAAAAATGTCGCCACCAATAATAAGTATTAGTGGCGACAAAAATGTCGCCGTATTACTTATCCCTATTACTTATTTTAAATTTGAAATTTACAATTTTAAAATTAAAACTTATAATTCAAAACTTATAGTTTAAAATTGTAAAATTTTAAATTTATACTTTTAAATTTTTAAAATTTAAATTTTATCTTAAATTTAAAATTTTAAATTTATAATTTCTGATTTAAATTTGAAATTTACAATTTTAAAATTAAAACTTATAATTCAAAACTTATAGTTTAAAATTGTAAAATTTTAAATTTATACTTTTAAATTTTTAAAATTTAAATTTTATCTTAAATTTAAAATTTTAAATTTATAATTTCTGATTTGAAATTTAAAATTTAAATATTAAGTTTTAAAATTTTAAATTTAATATCTAAATTTTAAATTTAAAAATTAAATTTAACGGATAAAATTTAAAATTAAAAAATTTAAATAAGTTTAAAATTCGAATCTAAAAGGAAAATATTAAGTATTGGTGGCGACACAAATGTCGCCGCCAATAATAAGTATTAGTGGCGACAATTTGATTCAGTTACAAATCTAACTAGGATTCAACTAGGATTCAGTTACAAATCTAATCAAATCCTAACAAATCTCCACCTTGATTTGATTTGTAATATTCAAGATTTAAGATTTAAATATTAATCTTAATCCAACTAGGATTCAGTTACAAATCTAATCAAATCCTAACAAATCTCCACCTTGATTTGATTTGTAATATTCAATCGCTACATCGAGCTCTCCTCCGCTCCACCTTGAGCGACTGCATCTCCGATCTCGCTTTTGGACTCTCTAACTCCACCTGAAGCCGAAAAATTACATACCTTCGAGTCCAACACGCCTAGCGAGATCAAATTGTGATCGCCTCCCGTGATGATCGGTAATCCAGTACTCTGATGTCGATATCTCCTGAGGATCGCCAACCTTTAGCTCTGATACCAATTGTTGGAAAAATCCGGTACTCGCCTCGATACCAGATTCTCTGAATCCGCAACCCGCTTCGATACCGCAATCCACACCGGTACCGCCTAGTGTTGGGATTCCGCAGCGGAAACGTCAAATCAGATTTTTACCAAAAATCCGTCCTCTCAATATAACTGGAATTAGCACAACCACAAAGAGACGAAAAACAAAACAGAAAATATGCGGGTGAAATAAGATTCATTAACCAAGAAAAGAATTACACCGACTCATCTTTTCTTCTGCAATAGAGTAGCTTCAACCCGAGCCCTCCTCATGAATCTCTCTCACCCTTCTCTCGTCTTCTATAAACCTAGAAGACTCCCTTCTCTCGTCTTCTATAAACCTAGAAGACTATGGGTGTGGCTAAATCCTAGCCCCCACCACCTCCTTGGGTGTTACCACCACCGTGGGTGTAGATACCACTACATGGGTGTGGCTAAATCCTAGCCCCCACCACCTTCATGGGTATTACCACCATCGTGGGTATATCTTCCTTAACACCACATTAAAATAATAACACATATGATATATTTATAGCTTACATCAAACGCTATCCAATCCTAGTTAAAATAGATTTTTATTCTAATTAATATTTAAATCTTAACAAACTTATCTCTTTAAGATTTAAATATTAATCTTAATCCAACTAGGATTCAGTTACAAATCTAATCAAATCCTAACATAAAGGAGGAAACACAATAAAAGACTAGGAAAAGAAGTGATACGGTTAGGATAGCGCGGGGATGCTCACGCCCAATAGTCGCCAGATTTTCTTCTGATGACTGTAGAGCTAGGCAAAATCCAGTAAGCTCTCCCTGTAATAACACAAAATTTCTTATACAATTTAATCAAATAATTCATGCCTACTGAATTATTGAAGGCTAATGTTAAGACAGTCCAGATAGCAGTGAAGCTGATAAAATGATTAACAATAGCATCCAAGGAGAAGCCGCATCTTTTGATTCGTGCACTTTCCTACAACAGAAGATTTAAATGTATGGCATACCTCTTTGCCATAAATAAGAAAAACAGGATTGGTAACCACGAAGCTCTTGTTCACAGCAAACATAAGCGTCACAGTTGGAATCTCAGGTAATTCAAGAGGACTGCACGTATAGAAGCAACAGAGGTAAAAACACTAAGATAAAGCACAGCAAATTTTCCTTTGAATGATATATAGGTTTACCTGGCTTTGTAGCAGTACTCCATGGATATCCATCAAAGGGATGCTTTGAATAGTTAACTTGCCTGTCAAACTAAAAAAAATAAAGGTAACTCGATGTCTACAAAGAGATGCCAATACCCCCGGAAGCCATCGCAACCAAGAATGATGAACTGCTCCTTTTCCGAAAGTTCACAGCTATTGTTCAGTATAATAAAACTGGGTCTGTGTTTAGCTGATACCACTTATTTTTGGAGATATTGTATTGATCCCCACTATTTGAAAGAGCTTTGTTAAACTGGTCATGTGGTTGTTTGTTTATGACCTTTTTGTTTTTTGGGTCTCTCTGCTCTTGTTCTTGTTCTATGTCTCTTATCATGATGGGGAAGCTCTAGTCTCTAATAATTGCTTGTTACTGTTTGAGTGCAGCAAGTTGAAGCATTGATGGCATAACATATAGATCTTAAGTTATACATTATATATAATGAGTGAAATTTCATCGCTAGAAATTTTATGTAATTCTAGTTGATGTCAAAATACAAATCAGTTCAGATCAAATACCACGTGTTAGTACAAAGCATTAATGAGCTATGTTTTTTGGAAACCGATGTGAAGACAACAAAGTAATCTCTAAAAGCAGAGCACATAACACCTACATAGATAATCTGAGAAATTAAGGAGGACAAACCTTCTATCATTGGTCAACTTGCCACCTGAATGAGGACTGAGTCTTCTACTTCACTCTAACATGCAACAGTCAAAGATTTTGTCATAAGAAGAGAAAAGGTAACATTCTTAATTTGTCACAGCATCTGCCTGAAATTCACATTCAAGAAGAAAAAGAAGAAGAAGAAGCCGATGAACGAGGGGAGTACTAACTGAATTAAGTCAACGGTAATTTATTGGTAGTTCTCATAGTTATAAAGCTTAAAAGGAGTTAAATGCACCATAATGTGAAAAGATATAATCTTATCTACTTATCATATTTTTAAGCTTGATATTTGAAAAGGTATAATCTTATCTACCCACTCACATTTTTAAGTAAAAATATGATAAGTTTCTATTTTTCAGGGAAAACGGATGCAGTTTTCAAAGACAAAACAACCAGACACAGAATTCGTAGTTACATTCCTTTTAATTAGACACTGCAAAACGTATTAGATGCATATATATATATATATATATATATATATATATATATATATATATATATATATATATATATATATATATATATATATATATATATATCTATATATATATATATATATATATATATATATATATATATATATATATATCTATATATATATATATATATATATATATATATATATATATATATATATATATGCATTAATCAAACTATAGTCCCTGCATGTAGCGAGAAAATTTGTACCACAATCTCCATGCATTATGAAATACGAAATGCGAGTTTCAAGCTACAGGTGCAACTGTTTACACGGCGCACTTCAGCGACTTTAGCGATCCAAATAGTCATTCTATTCATAGTGATCAGATTTCTTATAACAAAATGAAGAAAAAGAGAAAGTTCCAAGAATTCGGTCAAAATGTTAGATAAAGCGCGGGTTTTTTTCATCCTCTTTGTATAATGATCTGCAGTTTTTTTCATGATTCAAAAAAAAAAAAAAAATTGAGAAAAAGAAATCCAGGTATATGGGTTGATTGAAATTATGAAATAAAATAGAATACATAAGGCTAATAATCTTTTAGATATATATACAGATAGATAACTATAGGTGCACTAGAATTTTTAAAATTTAAAATTAAAAAATTTAAATAAGTTTAAAATTCGAATCTAAAAGGAAAATATTAAGTATTGGTGGCGACACAAATGTCGCCACCAATAATAAGTATTGGTGGCGACAAAAATGTCGCCACCAATAATAAGTATTAGTGGCGACAAAAATGTCGCCGCGATTACTTATCCCCTATTACTTATTTTAAATTTGAAATTTACAATTTTAAAATTAAAACTTATAATTCAAAACTTATAGTTTAAAATTGTAAAATTTTAAATTTATACTTTTAAATTTTTAAAATTTAAATTTTATCTTAAATTTAAAATTTTAAATTTATAATTTCTGATTTGAAATTTAAATTTATACTTATCCCCTATTAAGTTTTACACAAATGTCGCCACCAATAATTAGTATTAGTGGCGACCTAAATGTCGCCACCAATATTAAGTATTGGTGGCGACAAAAATGTCGCCACCAATAATAAGTATTAGTGGCGACATTATAATGTCGCCGCTGTATATTCTTTATTGGTGGCGACAAAAGTCGCCACTATATATTTATCTTTTCACGGCGACAAAGTCGCCGCTAATTACTAAGTATTAGTGGCGACATTTAAAAGTCGCCGCTATATCTTACTTATTGGTGGCGACAAATATATGTCGCCACTGTATCTTATTTATCGGTGGCGACAATTAAATGTCGCCACTATATCTTTACAATTAGTGGCCAAATTGTCGCCACCAAAAATCCTTTTTCTTGTAGTGATATATATATATCTGCATTGGGTAGTCACATCAACTCTTCTCTCCATTTGATTTTTTTATAAATGGAGGAGAAATCGAGTCTACCCGGAGGGAATCCAAAGGAGAGAATTAGCTAGCTCAAGCTGAGGAGTGCCAGGAAATACCAGAAAATGAGACAAGCATGAGAGAGGAGGACCTTACCCTTCTTCCGAGTTGGCTCTCAACGAGGAGAAGGTTACCTACGTTGATCTTAGGGATCGAGAGTCACCCTACAACAAGCAAGTTCGACTAGAATTAGATAATATCACCAAGTAGGGGTGATCTCTTACTTTGTCTATTGTTCTTGAGATTTACTATATCATGTTTAGTTTTCTTTACCACTAAATAATGAGTTGAACTATCGGGAGTGTAATATAGAACTCCCTGAGTCTTGAGGATTTGACCTATAGAGGTTTAGGGACCTAAGAATCTATTATGTATGCTTGTGGACCTCAGGGTAGAACCGAGTTGGGTAAGGAAACTACTAGAGCGGTAGATTGTTGATGCTCAGCTTTGGACTTAGGTGTAGCCTAAGGAAAGCCTAGAGACGAGAGCTCTAGAATACATCTGAGTTAGATACCTAGCCTTTTAGGCTGATGAGATAAGTGAGCAGTTTCTGACTGGGGAGATGGTCGAACGTTTTCGATTCTCTAGGAAATAGGTGTACAAGCCAATGATGGGAAAGGCGACATGAGCATGACTAGGCCCTCATGTGTAGTTGTGATAATAGCCCACCGGAGAGCGACGTGAGCAAGCCTCGATTCTCCAAGCACCGCAGATATTGTGGGTATAGCCCACCGAGAGCAACGTGGGCAGGACTCAGCTCTCCCAACAGCAAAATTGTTTAACTAGATGGTGGAGTTGTAACGACCCGGTTCACTAGTAATAATAACTCATTTGGCCCAAACCACAGCCCAAAATGCTTAAGCCCAGTTATTATTATTAGTGTCTATGTTTCTTATATACCCAAATATAATCCTATTTACATCCGATGTGGGAGTATTGGGGTGTCACAATAGACCCTCCCCGTTTAAGCCTGACGTCCTCGTCAATCCAAACACACGCACAGCCCAAAATCACCAGGCGATGTGAGATTTGTCTCACTAGCCCTGTCATCTAGACCCAGACTCAGTCGAGACTCGTCACACACTTTCGGTTGGTTATTGGCTCTGATACCAAATATAATGACCCCGACTCACTAGCAATAATAACTCGTTGGGCCCAAACCACAGTCCAAAATGCTTAAGCCTAGTTATTATTACTAGTGTCCATGTCTCTTGTATACCTAAATATAATCCCATTTACATCCGATGTGGGAGTATTGGGGTGTCACAATAGGAGTAGTGCGATTCTCCTTCGACTCCCCACTTGACACCCATGGACTAATAAGGTGGAGAGTAGTTCGAGCACCCCTCGTGTCACGCCCCGGGGTCGAAACTGCGCCTTTTGGATTGACTAATGCCCCTGCCACTTTTATGGATTTGATGAACAGGATCTTTCGACCTTACCTAGATCGGTTTGTCGTAGTATTAATCGATGATATTCTGGTATACTCCCGGAGTGATGCAGTGCATGAGGAGCATTTGAGGATCGTGCTGCAACTTCTGCGAGAGAGGAAGTTGTATGCCAAGTTGTCAAAATTCGAGTTTTGGCTTCGAGAGGTAGTTTTCTTGGGCCATGTCCGCCGCAGGAGTGGCAGTGGACCCAGCGAAGATCGAGGCAGTCCGAGATTGACCCCAATCGACGACGGTATCAGAGGTTCGCAGCTTTATGGGTTTGGCTGGTTATTACCGTCAGTTTGTGGAGGGTTTTGCGAAACTCTCCACACCCCTCACTCGTCTGACGCGTAAAGGAATTAAGTTTATCTGGAGTGAGGATTGCCAGAGGAGCTTCGAGGACTTGAAGAACAGATTAATGTCGGCTCCTATCCTTTCCCTCCCTGTTATGGGGAAAGGATATGTGGTTTACAGTGATGCATCGCACAGTGGACTTGGTTGCGTGCTGATACAGGAGGGTAAGGTAATTGCTTATGCATCTCGACAACTTAAGGATTACGAAAAGAATTACCCTACCCATGACTTGGAGCTTGCTGCTGTGGTTTTTGCACTAAAGTTGTGGCGCCACTGCCTGTATGGGGAACACTGCGAGATTTACACCGACCACAAGAGCTTGAAGTACCTGTTTACACAAAAGGAGCTCAACTTGAGACAGCGCAGATGGTTGGAACTGTTAAAGGACTATGATGTGGACATACTTTACAATCCTGGCAAGGCCAACGTGGTCGCTGATGCCCTGAGTAGGAGAGCAGTGCAGAGCCTATCCATGATGATTACTGACTAGGCGCCTCAAGAGCCACTACTTGAGGAGATGAGGCGGCTTGAGCTAGAGGTTGTGTCCCCTGGGGTCTCTGCTCGACTGACATCTATGGTCGTGCAACCCACTCTGCTGGATAGGATCAGAGAGAGACAGAGTGAGGACCCCCACTTGACCCGGATTAGAGATTAGATTTTGAGTGATCAGCCTAGGGACTTTACAATTGATGCCTCGGGAGTACTACGATACAGGGACCGAGTGTGTGTGCCAGTGGATCCAGAGATTAGAGAGCAGATACTGAGAGAGGCCCATTATACACCTTACACCCTCCATCCTGGTGGGACTAAGATGTATAAGAACCTCAAGGCACATTTTTGGTGGAATGGTATGAAGAGGGATATCGAGAGATTTGTAGCGCAGTGTTTGACTTGCCAGCAGGTAAAATCTGAGCACCGGGTGCCGGCTGGTAAGTTACAGAGTCTCCCAATTCCTGAGTGGAAATGGGACCACATCACGATGGATTTTGTGGTCGGATTACTGAGGACCCAAGGAGGAGCAGATGCCATATGGGTGATTGTTGATCGACTCACTAAGTCCGCTCACTTCTTGCTGATGCAGACTACTTGGTCACTTGAGCGGCTGGCGCAGTTGTACTTAGATGAGGTTGTGAGGTTACATGGAGTACCCGCCTCCATTGTGTCTGATCGAGACCCGAGATTCGTTTCACGCTTTTGGAGAAGCCTACAGGCCACTTTGGGGACGCAGCTCAGTTTCAGCACAGCGTTTCACCGACAGACAGACGGGCAGTCAGAGCGTACCATACAGATTCTTGAGGACATGCTTAGAGCTTGCACTTTGGACTTTGGTGGGGGTTGGGTTCGACACTTGTCACTGGCAAAGTTTGCGTACAACAATAGCTTTCAAGCGAGCATTCAGATGGCTCCGTTTGAAGCATTGTATGGACGCAAGTGTCGATCCCCACTTTATTGGAGCGATGTGGGTGAAAGGCGGACTCTGGGGCCAGAGTTACTGCGAGAGGCAGAGGAAAAGGTCAGGGTAATCAGACAGCACCTACAGACCGCCCAGAGCAGGCAGAGGAGTTACGCAGACGTGCGGAGACGAGACCTGGAGTTCTTGGTTGGAGATCATATCTTTTTGAAGGTCTCGCCGTCCAAGGGGATAAGGAGATTTGGCATTCGCGGGAAGCTCAGCCCTCGTTATATTGGACCTTTCGAGGTATTGGAGCGTATAGCGCCAGTTGCCTACAGGCTTGCACTTCCTCCCAGACTTGCTGGTGTTCACGATGTGTTTCATGTATCCACCCTGAGGAGATATGTTTATGATCCGTCACACGTTATCGACTTCACCCCATTAGAGATCACCGAGGACTTGAGCTATGTTGAGCGGCCGTTGCGGGTGCTAGATAAAGAGGTGAGGGAGCTACGCAGTCGGGCCATTACTTATGTGAAGATCTTGTGGAGCAACCATGGCGAGCGCGAGGCTACCTGGGAGCTAGAGTCGACGATGATGGACGCCCACCCCCACTTGTTCGAGGCCCCGGCTTGAGGTATGACTTTTGTTTCGAGGACGAAACTTTTCTAGTAGGGGAGGATGTAGTGGTCCAGTCCCCATGCAGTCTTTCCCGTGAATCCACTGAGTAAAACACCTATTGATGGTGTGTCTGGCCCATAGAGCATCAAAGGGATGCCACAGATGGACCCAGAGGGGTATCTTTAGCTGGATTGGCTTTCGGCTGCTTTTGCCAAATTTTTGAAAAGGTTTTGGGCCAAACAGAGGTTAGATTTGGATTCAGCGCGGAAAAACGCTCGAAAATAGCTATTTTCTTGTTAAAATCTAAGGCCGGATCCCAAAAGCGGACTCCCAGAAGTTTTCTGTGGATTCGGGCGCATGGGGGAGATCGTGGACCGGCCTGGAGCCACGTGGCGGCCTGTCATTGGCCGGCTCACGCAGCGCGGTCCACGGGGAGGCGCGGAGGGGTGCATAGACCGGAGGGCGGGACACATGGCGTTTCCTGAATGGCTGGCGCATGCGGTGCGGACCTTAGAACCCGCACGGTTACCGTGAACCGGGCGCAGGGACACGTGGCGGCCTGGCACTGGCCGGCTCACGTAGTCCGGTCCACGGGGGCACGGAGGAGCGCCTCGGGGCGCGTGCATAGCAGGCGGTCAGGCGGCGCGGTCGGGCGCACGTGACCCGCGCTCGAGTGCGGGCCACGTGGCGCACCGCCATTCGTGGTCCCCACCTACCCGGGTTGACCGGGAGGGGCGACGTGGCCGCGCCTGAGCCGCCCCGCACACGCTGTCCGCTGTGCGTGACGCGTGGCAGGAGCAGGTTGATTCGGGCGTTGGTCGGACCGCGGGATCGGGCGCGTTTCTTGCAACCCGCGGATTCGGGCGCCCGGAATCCGCGCCCGAATCCGGCCCCAAGTGGGTTTGCGGGTTGGCCCTATAAATAGACCCCTTAGGCCACCCTTTTGACACTTTTCTGGATCTTTTCTCACAGAAGGCCCTTCAGGGAGTTTCTTCGTTAGGCAGTGCTGCATCTTTTGGGAGACTTCTGGGATTTTTGGAGGACCCGACTCCGGCATTTACTGCGGTTTGGCGCACAGCGACGCTCCTCCACCGGCGACCGATTTCGTCGTGTTTAGGTGCGCGGGCTCCCCCGGCCTACTCCGACCATCTTTTTTGGCGATTCTTGTGCCGTTGGCTTCACGACAGATAGGGATACGACTTTTGTGTTTTGTGCTCCCCCTCTTTTCGAGTTTTTATTAGAGTTTCCGAGCTTTCTTTTGATCCATTTTCTCTGGCGAAGTTTTGGACAGCGCCACAGTTTTTCGGCGATATCTTTGCGCTCGGACATCAGTTTTGGACACTCAAGTACTCGTTTTGCATCTATACATCGCAAGGAACGTCCTCAAATTTTCCTGGATTTTTCTGAGTTTTCCTCGAAGGTGAAAAATCACTTTTTCCAGAGCAAAGTGCTACAGATTTTTGTACAGGATTCTTTTGAGAGGGTCACCTTGTCGAATTTTTATCTTGATGTACGAAGCTCGGTTTGGGACGTGCAGGTACTCGTTTCGATCTGCTCGCCGCGACGGTCGCGGCGGTATTTTTTCTGGAATTTTCCGAGCTTATCTCGCAAGTGAAAATGGCACAGTTCTGGACTATTTATTTAGTGACAGCATGTTCTTGAGGGCACTTGTATGTTTAATTGTGTGTATATTAGGGTATTTTGTACAGTGATAGTGGCGGTTGACCTGTTTGGGTGAGGACATTGTTTGGACGGGGATTTAGCGATCGAGGTGGGTGTTGTTGTGTACTCCTCATTTTGACTACTCACTGGGCCTAACAGAATGTTTTTTTATGATGAAACGACGATTGCTCACTTTATGTACAATTTGTATGCTTGGGGAAAAAGGGGGCCATGTTAGAACTTGCATGCTAGGTGAAAAGATCACAAAATTGATAATTATACAAAGAGGGACTGTGAATTAATTTAAGGGATTTTATTTATATGTCTAGGCCAGTTTATGATTGATTAGCAAGTCGGGTATTTTAATGGTCACTATCATTTGCAATAATCATTTCTATGCAAGCCAACATTTTGGAAACTTGTACTTCTTTTGCTATGTAAAGGACCTTGCATGCTTGTATAGACACCTAGTTAGGCCACTATTTTCTGCTACACTATCATGCTGGAACTGACATAGGAGAAACCATGCTTTTATTTCTTCCTCCTGTTATCTAGACTTAGGGGATAGTGTAGTCAGGTTTCTGGGGATTTAGGATAGGCAGGGCTTGATGGCAGGGTATTGCGGCGACCACGAACTTTGGGCGGTTGACCGGACTGTTATTATTGCATCAGATTGGGGGAGAGGGATCGGGCTTTCCTTAGTAGATGGTTTTTCCCACTTTGATCAGAGTCGTGATCCAGTCCTGCTATATCAGGTTACTTATGGCTACTTACTTTACTCGTGTGGGTCGTTCCCTCGAGTGCCACTCCGGAGTGTGCGACAGACAGGCTTTGAGTCCTTGAGACTCCTTTTCCCTATCGGTGTTATGCGTTGGCCAGCATACCCGATTTGGTAGGCACAGCAGGCAGTACCAGTGTTTACTGGTGTTTAGATTGGGTTTATTTAGGCAGGCATTTATATTCTGATGCATACATTTAGCTATTCTTTTAGCTTGGTATTTTAGAGGCATACTAGTAGTAGCTTTTCATCAGTAGTTATCTTCATAGCATACCTACCACCTTTGTTTCCTTTTCGCCTCTGGTAGACCTAGTGGGCATGTCAGAGTTTGAGGCTTAACCCACTAGGGGAGGCTACTATTCTTATAGTAGTTCTCACCCCCATTGTACTTTTCCCTTTTTCCCCCTTTGTTTTGCAGAGTCCTCTGCGGGAGTTGCTGGACCTTCCTCGGCGGATCGAGGTAAGAGGATAGCGGATTAGATAGCCGTCTACTCTGTTCGAGAGCATAACAGTTTCTGATGTATCCCCTTATACACTCAGACAGTTGTATTTTCTATTTCTTTTGGGTCTGGCTTCGGCCAGCTAGTTGTATATTTTTGGTAAGCTGGGAGAGACACTTGTATTATTTTGTGAGAGATGTTGTACTTTATTTTCCAGCTTTAGTCTGAGATGTATTAGTTTTAATTCAGCTCTATTTTTATGCTCCTTTATATTATCTCTTGTATCTGAGCAGGTTACCAGCGCTTCGTGTACACGAAAAATTCTGTGTGCACGGCGGATCTGTGAACGGGCCCGGATTCTAGGTTACACCCGGGGCGTGACAAATAGTGTACTGGTGATAGCAAGACCTTGAACCCAGAATCTTTTTGGACACATATGATTTTAGTAAATCAATGTTTTCTTTCCAAATGTCGAAGGGTCGCCAGAGCCTGTTCTTGTTTGATAATTGGGCGAAGGCATTAGTCTTTCGGGGTTTGGGAATAAAACTTATTTTCTAACTGATTTTTCTAAAAGAGCAAAAATTCATTAAAATTGATTTTCTTAAATCAAGATGGTTTTACAAAAAATAACTACTTTTAGTACTCACCTTGAGAGGGTTCGAGTGAAAATGGTTTTCAGTAATAAATATCACCTTTTCCTGAAAATTTCCTCACCCGAGAGGGTTCGAGTGATCTAGTTTCTAAGGGCTATTTCTTTTTTGGGTCGAGAACAACAAGTGGCTATGCCTAGAGCCTGTTCTTATTTGATTTGTGTTGTAGGTTCTAGTCTTTCGGGGTTTTGGACCCTTTGTTGTCGTCGGCTGTGGAGTATCTCCAGCTAGTGAGTTATAACATGTTGAGTTTGATGTCCTGTTTTGGGAGCCGCTCGATTGACGGCGGTCCTGGCTGTTGAGTACCTCCGGCCAGTGGGTTAGTGTTATGAGTTGGTTATTGTCGATCTAATTGATCGTAGATTTGGATCATAGCCTGCATGAGCCAGTTTGAGCTCAACAGAGATGCGCAGATACTTTCCTCGGTGGGGTCGCTCCCCTCTAGTGCCGCTCCGGAGCTGCGCCTGTTACTTTGCCATCGCGACTTGTCGACGCAGTCCGTGTGGGACGCCCTACATAAGTCCAGTCCTCGTGGATGTAATGGTAGTAGGTGGGCGCAGGTTAGGCTGGACCCTTTGTGGCCGTCAGTGTGATTGACTAGATTGAGTATACTGGGATAGAGTTAATGCATCATTTTTGTCTGTATCACCCATTGAGCATAGTAGATAGAGGCATGGTAGCTGTAGAGTTATTTCCAACTTTCCTTTCTTCAGTATTCTGTTATCTTATGCCTCTAGTTGACTTAGTAGGCAGACAGTTGGTCTTGGAGACGGTACCCACTGAGAACTACAGTAGAATGTAATTCTCACACCCTCTGTCGGTGACAGCTTCTGCAGAGGTTTACCCTTCCGTTCCTGCTCTAGCTGGCTTGATGGACCGAGGATAGGGAGTCACGAGATAGATCCCTACTAGGATAGTTTATTTTGGTGAGATAGATGTACCATCCCGGACTGTGGAATTTACTGTACACTGTTGTATTTATTATTTTAATTTACCTCCCTTTTTGGATTCATAGATGTTGTACAGGTGGATTCTACTTGTATTGTTATCTTGGGAGATGGATATTATACCTTTATTTCGGTTGTACAGTGGTTTCAGATTTTATTTACAGCAGTTATTTTCAGTTCTGATATATGTATAGTTTGTAGTATTATCTTTTGCAGGTTAGACGCTTCGTTTATGCAGGGCTTCCCGTATGGACGGCGGATCTGTTGGCTAGCCTGGGTCGCAGTTTCGACCCCGGGGCGTGACAAGTTAGAGTGTATCAGAGCCTAGGATATAAGTCATTGTGGACTTAGAAACCCTAGGCTTGTGGTTGGACCTTATGATGACTTACGTGAGAGTCGTGACTTATAGCCTGAGTTCTTATTGAGTTTTATACCTCTCCCAATGGACGGGATGAGTGATTGGCATGTTTATTCTCCTAAGCGATTATGTTTGCTATAGACAACATAATGATATGGAATGGATGGCATGTCCTAGACTTTTGCTGGATTGGGTCGAGTGTTTGTTGTGTGTTTTGTCGTGCGGTTTTGTCGTGGTGAGCGGTGTCTCCCCGATGTTGTGTTCCAACCCGCGTGCACCCGTCTTGGCAGAGGAGTCAGAGTAGGCAGATCTGGGCTGGATACCCAGGTTGAGGTCAGAGAGCTCCGGACCCAAATGACAGGATTGTCAGTGGCATACCAGCGGCGGAGTGAGCAGCTGGATAGGATGATACAGTTGTTGGAGCAGTAGGCACCCCGACAGTCCTTCCCATCGAGACCACGCCGGATGCAGTATCCTCTGTTGCTGTATTTCCAGTGGTGCCGATTGAGCGAGTAGGCCCCTTCGTGTCGTCGATTAATGCTGAGGCACCGAGGCAGGGTGGATAGCTGACAGTAGATGAGCTGTGGAACATCATTGATCGATTGAGCCAGTTCTGGTAGTTTGACTCACCCCGATTCGTAGGATTGAGTTTGGAGCCTTGGGAGGCAGAGTCGTGGGCGGCGGTGATGGAGAGACTGTTTGAGAGCCTCTTTGTGCCAAAGAGTTTACACAGCATGATGGAGGATGCCATGGTAGCAGACTATGCCGTCGCACAGCAGTTGCATCTCTGCATGGACTAGAGGTAGGACCATTACCACGTGCACTTGAGGTATAGATTCCTAGTCATGTTGTGCATGTGGAAGAGGCTAGAGGATCATGTCCAGTGCAGTTGAGGCCGTGGATTATACCGGCAGACTTGTTGGCCTTGCGATAGCCCCCGGACCTTGTCGGAGTGTTATGGATTGGTAGGCATGGTATCATGCATTGATGGACGACGGGGAGAGGACCGTGACCTTCTGCGAGCCGAACAGGGGGAGTATAACCTATAGAGGCAGCCTGGGTACACTGCATCCAGTGGCAGTTTCATCGGCGAGAGACAGTCAGATAATGAGCCGAGGATGTATTGCCCTTTTCTGCGACAGTGTTAGAGATGCCTCGATGGAGCAGGTGCTGTATATGGAGTGTGGCGCTGCAGTTCCTTTAGACATGGATTTGCCGCCAGGGGCGAGTTCTGGATAGAGGCGCCCGGTGCCAGATAATGGAGGACAGATCAGCAGACAGAGGCCTTCCCGGTTCCTTCCCCAGCGTCGTGGATTTTTTAAGTGCCAGAGGTCGGGTGGACCCCGACGGCAGCATCAGCAGCAGTATTAGCAGCGACAGTAGCAGAGGTGCCTACGGCGGCACCGGAACTCGAGGATATCTCTATTGCCCGCGAGTTTCCGGATGTGAGTCCACGAGAGCTGATGATGATGCTGCCAGACAAGGAGATGAGTTTGAGAATGATGTGGTACCAGGAACTGCGCCAATCTTGAAGACACCTTATTGGATGGCACCAGTAAAGCAGAGAGACCTGATGGCACAGTTGTTAGAACTGATGGATAAAGGGTTGTTAGACCCTGAGTCTCGCCTTGGGGAGCACCTTCATTATTGTAGAGGAGATAGTGGATAATTTCGCTTGTCAGCAGAGGTTGAGCTATAGTGACGCCCGACAGCGGCCTTGGATGTGTACGGATGCCTTGGACAGGACGGCAGTGCAGAGCTTGAGCCTGATGATCGCGTGACAGACACCGCTACTGGAGCTGATGTGACGACTAGTGTTAGTGGTTGTGTCCCTAGGAGTCGTAGTTAGATTGTAGTCTATGTTTGTGTTGCCACAGTAGGAACAGTTTCAATACTTCTCTCCCTTTTCACATCTATACGCCAAGGATCGCGAACGGGCCGAAAACTTCGAAAGGCTACTATAGAAATAGAGACTGTGCCGGAGCCTGTTCTTATTTGATTGGGGTAAAGGCACTGGCCTTTCGGAATTTTCGAACTTTTCGCTATTGTGAGCGATTTTTTTATAAATTGAGAGTTGGGGTTGATGATGTTCATGATGTTGGGCTTTTCCCTTCTTGTTTGGTCGTGTGGGTGCACTTTGAGTCGTTATGGTCGAGTTTGTATCGAAGGATTGATCTTTGGAGCTTCTTGCCCTTGTTGTTCCCCCCGCGAGTTGTTAGGATTCTTGTTGTTTTTCGCATCTCAGCTGAGAGGCATTATATTTTGGATCCCTCGCCCGTGGTTGACTCGCCCCATTTGTGATCTGTGAGTGTCTGGAGTATGAGGGACTCCCGTTGTGAATTCTGGCTCGAAAGATTAGGGAATTGCGCAACTTGGCCATACCATACATGTCGATGTTGATGTTGAGGAGTAGTCACGGGGAGCGAGTAGCGATTTGAGAGCTAGTGATAGAGGTAATGATACCCACCCTTTTGGTTTGAGACTCCCGTTGAGGTTTGTTAGTTTCGAGGACGAAACTATCTTTTAGTAGGGAATGATGTGATAATCCGAATTTCCACGGAGGTTTTACAGTGTGAATAATGGCTTCTAGAGGCCTATTTTGTGTGATAGAGATGGTTGTGCGCAAATCGGACCCCAGGATTGGACACAGTGTGAAAATTGAACCAAGTTTACCAATCTGGAGGCCTTCATTGAAATTTAGAAGTGAATTTTGGTAAAACGGACATCGGATTTGGATTCAGCGCGCGAAAACGATGAAAACCGGCTATGTACTTGTATTTTTCGAAATCCGGATGCCCAAAAAGGACTTAAGGCACTTTGGTACTGTTCCGGGCAAGTTGGGCAGCGCCCGCAGCGGCGGATAGGCGGCGGAGAGCGGGCAGGAGCAGGCAGGCGCGGGCAGAGCGGGCAGGCGCGGGCAGGCGCGGAGGCGCGGGTAGGCCGGTCCACAGCCCAGGCACGTGCACCGGGACCAAGGAGTAGGTGCACGTGCCACGTGGCAGCACAGGATAGGCCGGGCCGCACCAATCGCGGTGTTTTTGATGCATCAATTGAGCATGCTCGATGGATTGACCGAGGATCAGTGATCATGTCCGAGAGGGACGGAGAGCGAGGGACCAGCTCCAGAGAGAGACGTCCAGTATCGCCTGATTTTTGGGATAGTCGAGTGGATCGAGGTTGCCATGATTCCAGTCACAGGATCATGGGTCTCAAAGGAGACAGAGACCAGGAGGTTCTCGATAGTCGAGGCACCAGCAATAGTGTCAGGATGAGTGTGCCATTTGCGGTGGGTCGCATTCATCGCCATAGTGTGACCTCAGGCAGGGGCGATGCTTTTCATGTGGATAGTCAGGACATTTTCAGGTAGAGTGTCCCAGAGTAGTGCTCATGGTTTTGCCGCTTGCGATGGCACCCCCACTACCCCTTCAGGATGAAGAGGTTCATCCAACTTACCGGTAGGCTGATAGAGCCGTGATGCCGAGGCAGATAGAGCGATGGCCACCAGCATCTAGTGGGTGAGATTGTGCAGCCTGTTAGAGGGCGCCAGGATAGTGGATCGCGTCTTACCAGGTGTGGTTTTCTTTATGGTCGTCGGAGTTAGAGCATGTTTGATGCCGACACCGCTTGTGCGTGTGTTAGTAGAGCAGGGGTAGCTTTGCGTGGGCCAGAGATGGGACTGTTGGCTTGTGCACGTGAGGATCAGGTTCCGGTTCACGTATAGCACATGGATGAGTGTTGCCAGTCCTGCCCAGTGCAGTTAGGACCTTGGATTGGATCCTTGAGTTGTTAGTCCTACATCAGCTCCGAGATGTTGATATGAGGTTGGATAGGGATTGGTTATCCCAATGTTATGCTATCATGGATTGTCGAGAGAGGACAATGACCCTCCGTGGACCTGGTCAGGAGGAGTGTGTTTATAGAGGATGCTAGAGTGTTATGGCTTTTTATGTTGGCATATTTCGTGAGTTGAGTTGGAGCCTTGAAGTGATCAAATTGTCAATCAGCAATCGAAGACTCAGAGAAGATTCAACAAGAGCTCAAGTTGACACTCAGTGTTTTGAGTCTTGAAAATTAAAGATGAAGAATTGTGGATCAACTACATCAATCTCAAGAAGAATGGATTCAGAATGATCAGGTGCGTTTAACTAAATAATTTAGGTGATCCGAATATATTTGTGTAGTTTAGAAATACTTGGATAAGTTTTCATTGCATAAAAATCAAAAACTCCTGTTCCAGTCCGGACCCCGAACATAGTTTAGTTCATGCGGAATTCCAATCCGTACCTCCCCTGTTTCAGTCCGGACCCCGAACATTGATTCTGCAGAAATTGCATGAACAGTCCGGACTGCCCACATTTCAGTCCGGACCCCGAACATATTTTTCTGGAAAAGTTCTGTTTAATGACAACAGTCCGGACCCTACTTATTCCAGTCCGGACCGTTGACCCGAAAATTCCAGATAAGGTAGTTTTTTTATGCTTATCTACTTCCAAGTGTTTCTAACCTATAAATAAACCCTAATATTCATCTTTTTAGGGTTAAGGTTTTAAAGATAAATCCACATATAGAGAAGAAAGGAAAACACGATTAATTCATGTTTCTTCGTCTATATTGATCAATTTGATTCTAGGGTTTCCAAACTCCTAATTCTTGTAGAATCAAATTGATGAATACTTAGATGGTGTTTTCTGATCTATCCTTGATCTAAGTATTTGGCGGATTATCATCACCAAGAAAAACAACGATTTCCCAAAATCGGCATCGTGGATTCGATGTGTTGAAGGCGTTTCGTGGATTCGAAACGTGTTGCTCGTGGATTCGAGTAGCGTTCGTGGATTCGAACGTGTGCAGTGGACGTTCAGTCGGTGAGCGTAAGATCCGAAGAAGTTGAAGGAGGGGTTGAAGTCCGTGGAGTCGGTAATCACCTTGTTATTCTTCTATTCTTAGTGGATTGTTATTGCGTGTTGGTCCCGTTGTTTTTACTCCTGTGATGGAGTTTTCCACGTAAATCTCGATGTGCTGTTTTTATTTTCCACATTGGTTTTTAATTTGCATTGAGATTGGTATTTTGTATATTACACCTATTCACCCCCCTCTAGGTGTTTGATAGTACCATTTAGATCCTTGTGGATCCTTAAAACCAACATAGAGCACGACAGAGGTTGAGTCGTGGTCGTATCGCTTTGTTAGCGACTGTAGAAGAGGTGCCTACGGCGGCTCCGGGACTAAAGAATATCCTTATCGCCCGTGTGATCCCGAGTGAGAGTTTACCTGATATGGTATTGAAGCCGCCGTTTAGTGAGATTGAAATCGAGATGGTGATTGACGTGGTTTTGGAAACCGCGCTGACTTCGGCAGCACCTCTTGGAGTATCACCTGTGAGACAGAGAGAGAGAGCTGATAGCGCAGTTGCGGGATCTGATGGATCGAGAGGTCTGTGTGACCCAGTACCACGTCGTGGGAATACGACAGTGAGGATCCGAGAGATTGATATTTGGGTATGATGCCACACCGTTGATACACGGTGGTGATGCCATGCCGTTGGTACACGACAGTGATGCCACGTTGTGGGTACACAACGGTGAGGGTTCTATGATGGTTCGAGCACAGACAGGTTTGGATTGTATTTCGGCAGATGCCCTTTTGTGAGATTGATAGCTTTATGGAACCATACGGCCGAGGGCTGTGCCCAGATAGTGTTCAGAACCCGGTATGGGCATTATGAGCTTACAGCGTGGTCAAGTGGATTGACTAATGCCCTGCCGCCTTTAGGATTTGAGGAATTGTGTGTTCCAGCTGTGTTTGGACGGGTTGGTAGTAGTACCCGTCGTGAGTATTTGGATTTATTTCCGAGGAGACATTGAGCACGAGGAGCACTTGAGGATAGTGCTGCAACTTCTAAGAGAGAATTAGTTATTTGCCAAATTGAGGGAGTATCCATTTTGACTTCGGAAGGTTTTGTTGTTAGGCCATGTGATTTCAGCTGCAAGAGTGACAGTGAGCCCAACGATGAGTGATGCCGTTTGGGAATAGCTTAAGCCTACGATTGTGACAGAGGTCCGAAGCTTTTGGAGTAAGTAGTGCCAGTGTAGCTTCGAGGAGATAAAGCTGAGGATGATACCAGCATTGAAGTGGATGATTGCCGGTGGACAGAGTTATTCGAGATGTAGGATTGACCTTGTAGTTTTATCCCGGCGAGGATATTATGGTCATGGACGCCTTGATTAGGCAAGCAGTGCAACCTTGGAATGAGGTGATCGATCAATGGATGCCACTTTTGGAACTTGGAAATTAAGAGTTGAAAATTGAGGAATGATCCTGATGACAGACTCCCTTCCCCGGTTGGTGGATTTGAGAGTGTATTTGAGGAGTTCTGAACAGTTGGTTGAGAGTTAGGGGTTGAGCGTTGTTCCCGATGTGGAACTTCTTCCCCTGTGGATGGATGTGAGAGTGTAATTGTGGAGCTTTAAGCATATTGGTTGCTAAGGGCAACGGAGGAGTTATGCCAATTGGAGGCTTGGAGTCTTGGATTTGGAGACCTTGATCTGTGGAAGCCGCTATCCGCAGGGATATATAGATTTGAGTTTACGCAGGGAGTTTGGTCCGCGAGTATTTATCTGGCTGGAAGAAGTATATTTGATCCCTGGCATGTTTTGGATTTCACTTCCTTGGAGTTGGACGAGGATGTGAGTTATCAAGAGCAGCCGATGCAAATTCTTGCTCGTGAAGCTAAAGAATTGTGCAGTCAGGTCATACCTTGGTGAGGGTCCCGTGGAGCTTTTGTTGAGTGAGAACGGCCACCTAAGAGCCTGAGGATGAGTTGAGTATCTCCTATCCCCATTGGATTGAAACACCCTCCTGAGTTATGGATTTATTCTGGTTTCGAGGACGAAACCCTTTTAAGGATGGGAGAGTGTAGAGTACCGGGACTTCCTATAGTGCATCGACCTCGCAAGATGGCGTGGCGTGGAGAAATCGCTTTGGGCGTGTTCCATTTGTGTTTATAGATGAGTTTGGGTTGATTCGGATCGACGCGGAAGCCCCAGCTTGAATCTGCATTTTCGGGGCATTGTGTACTTGTAGAGTACTGGATTGGATAGTGTACCGGCTCCGCAGTTGTGCACAGAAAAAATTGGAGAATATTTGGGACATGTGTATTTTATGTTTACAGTGGAGTTCGGGAGGTTTCAGAGTGATGCGGAAGTTTCCGGGGCAAAAAGTGGGTTGTCGGCGAGGATTAATGAAGCTTCAGCTGAGATTTTGGCTTTGGAGGGCTTGAGTTCCGGAACTGGAACCTTAGTTCCGGAACTGGAGGGTTGGTTTCGGAACCAAACCCTGTGTTCCGGAACCCAGCGCAATGATCGGCGCGTGGACCACGTGGGCCACGTGGCGAGCCAACAGCGTCCGAAAAACCCAGCGCAATGACCGGCGCGTGGACCGCGTGGGCCACGTGGCGCGCTTCCATTGGCTGGTGCAAGCCGCCGCGTGTGCGCGGGCGCACGGAGCACAAATGAGCGGGACGCGTGGCAGCCATCCAGCAGCTAGCGGGGGAGCGTGGGGACGTGGATGCGTGCCGCGTGGCGGCCCGGGTCGCGGGTGATTGGCCGGACCGTTACTGTAGCAACAACAAGGCATTTCTCCTTCTTCTTCCCTTCAATGCTTTTAAAAAGGGATTTCTTCACCACCTTGAGCTCTTTTG
>CM054935.1:4660267-4811389 GCA_029168755.2 Tillandsia fasciculata | reverse complement strand
TTGTGTGTTTTATTTTTCCGCATTGGGTTTACGTTCCCCAATGATTTTTTGAGTGTTTATTGTTTACACCTATTCACCCCCCTCTAGGTGTTTTTCCCCTATTAGATCCTTATTAACCTACCCCCCAACAAGTGGTATCAGAGCGGGAATAGGGGTTGTAAACAATGGTTGAAGGTGGAAACATCAATCGACCCCCTTTCTTTGATGGAACTAATTATGCGTACTGGAAAGTACGGATGAAAGCTTTCTTAATTTCCATCGACGAAGGGTGTGGCAATCAATTGAATTAGGATGGTCCTAATCCAACTGAAATTCTAGATGATGTTCGCACCTTAAAACCTAGGTCGAAATGGACCAAGGAAGAGATAGACTTATCTTCTTACAATGGCAAAGGGCCCCATTAATGCTCTATTTAATGCTTTGTCACAAACTGAGTTCTCTCGCGTCTCGGCATGTGAGACTGCGAAAGCAATCTGGAATGTTCTGCAAGTTACGCATGAGGGAACTAACTTAGTGAAGATTCAGAAACTGCAAATGCTCACGAGCAAGTTTGACTCAATCTCTATGGCAGAGAATGCATCCTTTCACTGACTACTACACACGATTGCAAGACATCGTGAACTCATGTGCTAACTTGGGAGAGAAGATTCCAGAATTTAAAGTTGTAAGAAAAATTCTAAGAACTCTTCCTGAACGATTTGCCGGCCGAAGGTTGCAGCCATTGAAACAATTAAACACCCGGACGAAATGCGCTGCTAGAAGAATTAGTAGGTGCCGCTTACAAACTTATGAAATGACTTTTCCTACTAACTATTCTTCTGGAAAGGCATCCTCTTCTAAGTCTTCAGGTTACGCATTGAAATCAACTAAAGAAGAAGACGCGGATTCTTCCTCCTGGATGACGACGAGATATTTCTATGGAGGACTTTGAGAAGCAGCTTGCTCTCTTGACAAGGAAGTTTCGCCGCAACTTTCCCGAAGGGGAAATTCAAGCAAACCCCATCCTTCGGAAGCGTCGAAGAAGGTAAGGGTACTTCAAGTTACAAGTCAAGAAGCCAGGAGAACTTCTCAAAGGATCCGAAAAGCTCTGAGGGCACAGTCCAGTGTTTCAAATGTCGAGGCTACGGCCACATAGCAACGGAATGTCCTACAAGAATCCGGCAAAGAAGAAGGCAATGCAAGTAGTTCCTGGGATGACAACTCCACGTCAAATGAGTCATCGTCAAGTGATGAAGAAGACAACGCGACAGCTTTCCGCCCGTACCAAACGTTCATCCTTCATGTGCTTAATGGCAAGTACATCCGACTCACTGTCCAACTCCTCTGTGGAAAAGATTGCAACGGACGATGAGTCAGATAATTCGGAAGGTGAAGATTTTGTTTTAGCCTATCATAAGCTTTTGAGGGATTCAAAGAAATTGGCTAAACACAAACCAAGGGGTTGAAAGAGAGATTACTGGATCTTGAAGATGAATTAAAAAAAGTAACCTCTATCTCAACCGATCTTGAAGTGGAAAGGGACAATCTGATTAAGACAAATTTTCCCTTCAAGAGTCCAATGAGCATTTCGAGAAGAGTTATGTAGACATGGTGAACAAAGCGAATTACTTCTTGAAGCTCAACGGCGAGGCCCGACAGGAAAAATTGGAAATGACGGAGACCATACGCCAACTAAAGGATGACTTACAGAGATTTACTTCTGGAAGGAGCAAGTTGGACAGACTCCTTGGTCTCGGTCAAAGAAACAAGTTCGGCCTTGGATACACTCAAACTGGAGACATTCCAAGTTCGAGTGGTACGGTATTTGTGCCTTCGTCGGTATCTCCTCTCAGACACCCGGTGTTCACGCCAAGCAACGACAACGACCACTATATATCTTCTTCGGAATCGACAAGAATCAAGGTATGTTTTCGTTGTGGCATTTCAGGGCACATCAGAAGAAACTGCAAGACTGGAGCCAAACGCACACCTCAAGCACATCTTGCAACAACTACCAAAAGGGCTATTCCTCGGGAAACAACTCCACCCAATTGACGGAAAAAAGAGCCTTGGTAGTACACCGCTCAAGACGACAGCATCAAGGAGCAGCAATTCTTCAAGCAAGACGCTGTCACCTAGGAAATCAACGTCACGACCATTACCGACGTACTCCAAAAAGGTTTGGGTGCGCAAAGGTGAACTTTTCCCTGTCTTGCTACCAATGTTTCTTTGCATGCATATGATGGTTCGTCTTGGTACCTGGATAGCGGGTGTTCCCGTCATATGCGCCCGGTGATAAAAATTGTTTTCCAAACCTTTGAGCACAACCCTCCGGAGGGCTTGTTGTTTTCGGAGATGGCCGGTCTTCCAAAATTGTTGGAAAGGGAACGGTAGCTATTCCAGATGGCCCGGTTCTAGATAATGTATTATTTGTTCATGGCCTAAAGACTAACCTCATAAGCATAAGTCAACTGTGTGATAATGGTTATTCAGTTAATTTTTCATCTGATAAATGCACTGTAACTGACTTGAACCATGCTTTCTTTTTAAAGGGGGTTAGATCAGAAAATAACTGTTATGTAGTTCCTTCTAAGATTTCTGAAAAATGTAACCTAGCATCTTTAAAAAACGAAACTCTTTGGCATGAAAGGCTAGGTCACATAAACTTTAAGGAACTTGCTAGAATTTCAAATAAAGATGTGGTCAAAGGGGTTCCGAAACTTTCTCTTGAACAAAACCTTGTGTGTGGTGGTTGCCAAAAGGGAAAACAGTCTAGGACTGCACACAAGAATTTGAACCACATAGGTACAAAACGGCCTTTGGAACTTTTGCATATGGACTTAATGGGGCCAACTCGTCAACCATCTCTGGGAGGTAAATGGTATATTTTCTTATTGGTTGATGATTTTTCTAGATATGCTTGGGTAGCCTTTCTAAAGGAAAAAGCTGATACCTTTGACTCTTTTCTCGAAATCTGCAATCGTATTATGATAGAAAAGAATGAAAGGATTACTCGAGTGAGGAGTGATAGAGGTGGTGAATTCATTAATTCTAGATTCATTGATTTTTGTGTTTCTAATGGTATTAAACATGAATTCTCCGCACCTTACACACCTCAACAAAATGGTGTAGTCGAGCGCAAGAACAGGGTCGTACAGGAGATGGCTCGTGTTATGCTTCATAGCCGGAACCTTCCTTTATATTTTTGGGCTGAAGCGGTGAACACGGCTGTCTATGTTATCAATAGAGTGTACTTGTGCCCGGGGACTTTTTACACCATATGAACTATGGTTTAGTAGAAAACCTAATATCAAATATTTTCGTATTTTCGGGAGTCGGTGTTTCATTTTGCGTGATCGCGAAAATCTTGGTAAATTTGACTCTCGAAGTGACGAAGGGATTTTCTTAGGTTATTCTACAAACAGTAGAGCATATCGAGTTTTTAACTTGGAATCTAAGACGATTGTAGAATCGATAAATGTTAAGGTAGATGAAGCTTTTCATTTTGAATCTGAAAAATCTACCCTCGATATCTCTCTGGATGATGATACACCTGCTAATGCATCTTCTTCTAACAATTCTTTCGATAATAATGTTGATGCATCTAACGGTTCTTCAAGCTCACTGATGTGCAGGAATCATCTCGTGTACCTCCGCCTACTCCTCTACCTCAGACGTTACACGTTCCAAGGATCACCCTGAATCGAACATAATTGGAGATCCACAAGAAGGAGTTAGAACACGGAGACAATTGGTTTGCGGATTTGCATGCTATGTATCTCAAATCGAACCAAGGAATGTTGATGAAGCTCTCCAAGATGATTATGGATTAAAGCAATGCAGGAAGAGCTCCATCAATTCGAGCGAAACAAAGTCTGGGAACTGACGAAGCCTCCGAAGCAACACAATGTGATAGGTACCAAATGGATCTTCAAGAACAAGAAAAACGAAGAAGGTACTATCATCAGGAACAAAGCAAGGTTAGTTGCTCAAGGCTATTCTCAAGTAGAAGGTATAGACTTTGATGAAACTTTCGCCCCTGTAGCTAGACTCGAGTCCATTCGTATATTGTTTGCGATAGCTTGTCATTTCAAAATCAGATTATTTCAAATGGACGTTAAGAGCGCCTTTTTAAATGGATTTTTAAATGAGGAAGTTTATGTAGCTCAACCGAAAGGTTTTGTGGATCATAAACTACCTAACCATGTTTTTCGACTGAAAAAGGCTCTTTACGGTCTGAAACAAGCACCGCGAGCATGGTACGAAAGGTTGACAAAGCACCTTTTGGAAAAGGGCTACACTCGAGGGGGAGCTGACAGGACTCTCTTTGTGAAGCATTATCAAAACAATTTCATAGTTGCTCAAATCTATGTTGATGACATGTTTTTGGAGCAACGAGAGATAATGATGCTTCTAAATTCGCGGAGACCATGGAAAGCGAATTTGAGATGTCCATGATGGGCGAATTGACTTATTTTCTTGGATTACAAGTTAAACAAAACGATGAAGGAATTCACTTGTGTCAATCCAAGTATGCACTGGAGTTGGTCAAAAAGTTTGATCTTGAAAATTCTAAGGATTTTCCGACTCCAATGGGAACTAGCCATAAGGGACTTGGAAGTGAATCACAAAGTGAGAATGTAGACGAGAAACTGTACCGCAGTATGATTGGAAGTCTACTATATCTCACGGCTAGTCGCCCGGATATATCCTTCAGTGTTGGGATTTGTGCGAGATATCAATCAGCACCGAAGGAGGTTCACCTGAAAGCGGTGAAACGGATCATCCGATATATCAAAGGTACAATCAATTTCGGAATTTGGTATCCTATGGGAACGACTTTGGATATTGTTGGATACTCAGATGCCGATTGGGCTGGATCGGTGGATGACCGGAAAAGCACGAGTGGTGCATGCTTCTATCTTGGCCACTGCCTTGTTGCATGGCACAGTAAAAAGCAGAATTGCATAGCACTCTCGACTGCCGAAGCAGAGTACATTTCTGCCGGAAGTTGTTCAACCCAATTGATTTGGATGAAAAGCGTGTTGAACGATTTCTGGATTTCAACATCTTCGGTAACCATTTTATGTGACAACACTAGTGCCATTAACATTTCTAAAAACCCTGTGTTGCACTCTAGAACAAAACATATTGAACTTAGATATCATTTTCTTAGAGAGCTAGTTGAATCAAACATTCTTCAACTGTCATATATTTCAACTGAGGATCAATTAGCTGACATCTTAACAAAACCTTTGGATCAAAAACGTTTTATTCACTTGCGTAAAGCAATTGGTATGCTTTCCTTGAAATAAATTTTTTTTTTTTGAAACCTTTGCTTAGATTAGGTTTTGTTTTTGTTTTGTTCTTTATCTATGTTCTGTACATAGCACACTAATTGAGCATATATCATAATTGACTTTAATTGCATCCTTTTATGCATTTAGAAATTTATTATGTTTTTGATGTCATAATATTTCAATGTTGCAATGATCATTTACGTTAATTAAACCATCTTTTAAGTGATCAAAGTCAATTTCTCTCTCAATGATCTCTTGGTATAGTCATTATCATATTTGATTGCTTAGTCGAGTATGAATTCGAGATCAATGGTTTGGTTGAATACTTTATATATTAAATAATTGATAGCCAATTGAGGGGGAGTCAATGAAATGTGAAATGCTCAAAAGATGTGGAAAGAGTTACATCCCAATGAGGAGTGTGAAAACTACCACCACATGGAGAAAATGAAAGAAAAAGATACTCCATGAATGAAAAGCAAATTTTTGTTTGAAAATTGTTGATGAAATTCATATTGAAATACTTGACTCAGTCGTATTTCATGGTTGGTATAAGGTGGGATTTTTGATTAAAGATGCTCAAAGAGCCACTCCTTCAACAGATTGTCTAGATATATTATCTAACTTATCTGGGATTTCAAACATCTATTGATCTTGGTATTTCATTTTCTTTACTGAAATTGATGATTTGATAAAGACATTACACATAGGATCAGGATAGATGTAATTGAAGTTGTTCAACTTTAAGTGTTTTAACTTTCGTAAATCTTCGTTTCATTTTTGGATATTTTTGATAGATTTTCATAATCTATTTCTTGTTGTATGAAACGATGTCATTTGTTTAAAGTTGACATGGTAAAGTGCTTACATACTTTTTCTGGATTTTATGGATTTTTCTTAATTTTTCTGAAGAAAAAGGTGTAGCCGATCCGGATCGTGGCAAGTGATCCGGATCCCGAACGCAGGATTTTCCTGCGGGTAGCCGATCCGGATCACATTCTCGGCCGATCCGGATCACGGCTAGGGTTTTATATAGAACAAACAGATTCGAGATTTCTTTTACCCTAATTTCTGTTTCAAGCTTCTAGAGTTTCTCTCTCTAGATTTCTTGCTTCCTGGAGCTTCAAACTCAAAGTTCTTCGGATTCAAGTAAGTTTTCATGATCAAAACTCGGTTTTTCTCAGTTTTTATGGTTTTTCACCAAACGTGAGTTGAAAAGTTGGAACTTTCTCGTTTGTGAATGGTTTTTGATCAAATTTCTTTTGAAATAAGAACTCTGGGTCAATTAGTTTTGCTTTTATGCTGGGATTTCACTTGATTAACGAGTTTTTAGGCTTCGATTTCTAAAAATTCGGTTTTAGGGCATAAAAGAGGAATTTTTGAAAATCATGGATTTGATCTATTTTTAAAATTCTTTTTGGAAAACTAATTTGATTCTTGGCTTCTCTACATGATTATGATTGTCTAGGTACAATGTTTTCAAATTTTTCACACACTTCTTAAACTCAAAGCACTAGAATCAATGGCATTCTCCTGGTTGATCATCTTGCTGGTCGCAATGGTGCCACGGGGTTCATCTGTTAAAGAAGAACCAGGCGTCTCAACTCGAGACAAACCGAAGGAGCCAATGAAGACAGCTCGGATTACATAGTGAAGAATGGGACGAATTCTTCAAGGATGTTCAACGAAAAATTGATGAGGAAGAAAGGAAATTCACCAAAGGAAGAGACTTATGAAATCTGCCTCCACGACCGTACAATATACAAGAAGGAAAGTGTTCAAAGAAGTACAAGCCAGCATAGTGGGCCTCTAACCAGAGCACGCTCACTTTCTGGAATTTTGCAAACTGAATCACCATGGACTGCAGGACCTGATGCACCATCTGCATCCACAGCGTTCATCTTATTCAAAGACACGGACAACTGAGACAAAGATATTGGAATCGATTCGTCAGGAACAACAAAGAATCTCTGCTACACATGAAAGAATATCGAGAGAGCTTCAGCAAATCTCCTCTGAACACAAGAAGATCAAGAAAAAATATTCAAACCTTAAGAACTTGCTTAAGGGATTTTAAGCAAGCTGAGCTGTACTAGTTCTGACTCTTCAGATTGAGCAACAGAATTGGTCACCTTAGTTTGGGTTCTTAGTTCTCAGAACATTGTTTTTCTTTACTCTTTAAGTTTAGTTCTCAGTTTGTGCATACTTTTAGAACTCTATTTTTTTTCTCTCCTTACATATTGTAGCTCATGCTACATTTTGGCTTGTTTTTGTGACAAAAAGGGGGAGAGAGTTAGCGAAAACAATGAACAATGAATGTGATATCAGTGAACAATGATTGTGATATCAAGGTAAGTATGAATCTCAACTCAACTTTGGCTTTCTTTTGTGGATTGTGACATGCTTCTCTACTAACTATTCGACTAACTATTTGGGCATGTAATATGACTAACAAGTTGATGTTGGACTAACATACTTTGACATTTGGTTTTTGACTGCTTAGAAGATATGCTGGTTTTTAACTATGTTTCTTTCGCATATCTGATTCTTTTAAATGTCATGGTGAGATCAAACTCTATCTCTGCACTTAGTTTTTCTATGTTCCAATTCTTGAGGTATCTAACGAATTTGTTTGTCAAGAATGTTTTCTGTGTGCAGAGGTTACAGATGTCTAAGTCTAGAGTCTGTCTTAGGAGTTTATCTCATGTATTTAATTCCTGGAATTCTTTTGTACATTTTTGTTGTATGGTGATAGCAACAAAAATATCTTTTTGAATTTTCTTTTGTGAATCTGTGTTTTGTCACGAAACCGCCAAAGGGGAGATTGTTACGGAATTTGAGTTGGCGTATTTCGTGAATGTATTAAGTCTTGAAGATTGAAGATGAAGAAACTTTGGATCATATACCTCAATCTCAAGAAAGAAGAATTCAAAAGGATCAGGTACGTTTAACTAAATAATTTTGATGATCCGAATACTTCTTATAGTGTAGAAACACCTGGAAGAGGTTTTAATTGCTTATTCATCAAAAACTGGACATGGGACATGTTCAGGATCCGGATCGTGGATTTCAATCCGGATCCCGAAAGGTGTTCGTTCATACATTGCGGCAATCCGGATCACAGCTTGGGCAGATCCGGATCCCGAATGGGATGTTTTGTGAAAATGTATGAACGATCCGGATCGTGGATTATGATCCGGATCCCGAACAGGCGATTTTCTGGAAACTGCATTCTGTGCGTCTGCGATCCGGATCGTGGCTTATGCAATCCGGATCGCCGTCGGTAAAACTTTCCAGAAAAGTTTGTTTTTGATCCGAATATTCTTCCTAGGGTTTCTAACCTATAAATAGCCCTTCTATTTCATTTCTAGGGCATCGGAAAATAGAGCCGTCATTTTCAAATATCATTTTATACGGCCTTAGATCCACATATAGAGAAGAAAGAAATCAATTAGATCTATTTAATGTTCTTCATCTATATTGATTGTTTGATTCTAGGTTTTCATACTCACATCTTGAGTAGAATCAAACTAATGAATACTTAGATGGTATTTCCGATCTACTCTTGATCTAAGTATTCGGCGGATCATCACCACCCAAACAAACAACGATTTACCCCAAATCGGCGCGTGGACTCGCGTGGCCTTGTGGATTCAAGGTGCAACCGCTCTCGTGGATTCGGAGCGAGGTGCGTTCGTGGATTCGAAGCGTGCCATTGGGTGAAGACCGTGGATTCGGTTGGACGTCGTGGACTCGACGTTGGACGCTGTGGATTCAGCGTTGGGCGCGGATCGTGGATTCGAGAAGCGTCGTGGAGCGAGCGGGAAGATCGACTAGGAGCGTATGGTAAAAGGTTGAGTCGTCTGTGAGTACGCTATATCACCTTGTACGTGTGTTAACTCTAGTGGATTTCGCCGTGTTATCGGTCCCGTGGTTTTTTACTCCGGTTTGGAGTTTTCCACGTAAAAATCTTGTGTGTTCTTTTATTTTTCCGCATTGGGTTTTATCGCACAATGATTTTTTGAGTGTTTATTGTTTACACCTATTCACCCCCCTCTAGGTGTTTTTTCCCCTATTAGATCCTTATTAACCTAAACCCGACACCGGCTTGAGGTATGACTTTTGTTTCGAGGACGAAACTTTTCTAGTAGGGGAGGATGTAGTGGTCCAGTCCCCATGCAGTCTTTCCCGTGAATCCACTGAGTAAAACACCTATTGATGGTGTGTCTGGCCCATAGAGCATCAAAGGGATGCCACAGATGGACCCAGAGGGGTATCTTTAGCTGGATTGGCTTTCGGGTGCTTTTGCCAAATTTTTGAAAAGGTTTTGGGCCAAACAGAGGTTAGATTTGGATTCAGCGCGGAAAAACGCTCGAAAATGGCTATTTTCTTGTTAAAATCTAAGGCCGGATCCCAAAAGCGGACTCCCAGAAGTCTTCTGTGGATTCGGGCGCATGGGGGAGATCGTGGACCGGCCTGGAGCCACGTGGCGGCCTGTCATTGGCCGGCTCACGCAGCGCGGTCCACGGGGAGGCGCGGAGGGGTGCATAGACCGGAGGGCGGGACACGTGGCGTTTCCTGAATGGCTGGCGCATGCGGTGCGGACCTTAGAACCCGCACGGTTACCGTGAACCGGGCGCAGGGACACGTGGCGGCCTGGCACTGGCCGGCTCACGTAGTCCGGTCCACGGGGGCACGGAGGAGCGCCTCGGGGCGCGTGCATAGCAGGCGGTCAGGCGGCGCGGTCGGGCGCACGTGACCCGCGCTCGAGTGCAGGCCACGTGGCGCACCGCCATTCGTGGTCCCCACCTACCCGGGTTGACCGGGAGGGGCGACGTGGCCGCGCCTGAGCCGCCCCGCACACGCTGTCCGCTGTGCGTGACGCGTGGCAGGAGCAGGTTGATTCGGGCGTTGGTCGGACCGCGGGATCGGGCGCGTTTCTTGCAACCCGCGGATTCGGGCGCCCGGAATCCGCGCCCGAATCCGGCCCCAAGTGGGTTTGCGGGTTGGCCCTATAAATAGACCCCTTAGGCCACCCTTTTGACACTTTTCTGGATCTTTTCTCACAGAAGGCCCTTCAGGGAGTTTCTTCGTTAGGCAGTGCTGCATCTTTTGGGAGACTTCTGGGATTTTTGGAGGACCCGACTCCGGCATTTACTGCGGTTTGGCGCACAGCGACGCTCCTCCACCGGCGACCCATTTCGTCGTGTTTAGGTGCGCGGGCTCCCCCGGCCTACTCCGACCATCTTTTTTGGCGATTCTTGTGCCGTTGGCTTCACGACAGATAGGGATACGACTTTTGTGTTTTGTGCTCCCCCTCTTTTCGAGTTTTTATTAGAGTTTCCGAGCTTTCTTTTGATCCATTTTCTCTGGCGAAGTTTTGGACAGCGCCACAGTTTTTCGGCGATATCTTTGCGCTCGGACATCAGTTTTGGACACTCAAGTACTCGTTTTGCATCTATACATCGCAAGGAACGTCCTCAAATTTTCCTGGATTTTTCTGAGTTTTCCTCGAAGGTGAAAAATCACTTTTTCCAGAGCAAAGTGCTACAGATTTTTGTACAGGATTCTTTTGAGAGGGTCACCTTGTCGAATTTTTATCTTGATGTACGAAGCTCGGTTTGGGACGTGCAGGTACTCGTTTCGATCTGCTCGCCGCGACGGTCGCGGCGGTATTTTTTCTGGAATTTTCCGAGCTTATCTCGCAAGTGAAAATGGCACAGTTCTGGACTATTTATTTAGTGACAGCATGTTCTTGAGGGCACTTGTATGTTTAATTGTGTGTATATTAGGGTATTTTGTACAGTGATAGTGGCGGTTGACCTGTTTGGGTGAGGACATTGTTTGGACGGGGATTTAGCGATCGAGGTGGGTGTTGTTGTGTACTCCTCATTTTGACTACTCACTGGGCCTAACAGAATGTTTTTTTATGATGAAACGACGATTGCTCACTTTATGTACAATTTGTATGCTTGGGGAAAAAGGGGGCCATGTTAGAACTTGCATGCTAGGTGAAAAGATCACAAAATTGATAATTATACAAAGAGGGACTGTGAATTAATTTAAGGGATTTTATTTATATGTCTAGGCCAGTTTATGATTGATTAGCAAGTCGGGTATTTTAATGGTCACTATCATTTGCAATAATCATTTCTATGCAAGCCAACATTTTGGAAACTTGTACTTCTTTTGCTATGTAAAGGACCTTGCATGCTTGTATAGACACCTAGTTAGGCCACTATTTTCTGCTACACTATCATGCTGGAACTGACATAGGAGAAACCATGCTTTTATTTCTTCCTCCTGTTATCTAGACTTAGGGGATAGTGTAGTCAGGTTTCTGGGGATTTAGGATAGGCAGGGCTTGATGGCAGGGTATTGCGGCGACCACGAACTTTGGGCGGTTGACCGGACTGTTATTATTGTATCAGATTGGGGGAAAGGGATCGGGCTTTCCTTAGTAGATGGTTTTTCCCACTTTGATCAGAGTCGTGATCCAGTCCTGCTATATCAGGTTACTTATGGCTCCTTACTTTACTCGTGTGGGTCGTTCCCTCGAGTGCCACTCCGGAGTGTGCGACAGACAGGCTTTGAGTCCTTGAGACTCCTTTTCCCTATCGGTGTTATGCGTTGGCCAGCATACCCGATTTGGTAGGCACAGCAGGCAGTACCAGTGTTTACTGGTGTTTAGATTGGGTTTATTTAGGCAGGCATTTATATTCTGATGCATACATTTAGCTATTCTTTTAGCTTGGTATTTTAGAGGCATACTAGTAGTAGCTTTTCATCAGTAGTTATCTTCATAGCATACCACCTTTGTTTCCTTTTCGCCTCTGGTAGACCTAGTGGGCATGTCAGAGTTTGAGGCTTAACCCACTAGGGGAGGCTACTGTTCTTATAGTAGTTCTCACCCCCATTGTACTTTTCCCTTTTTCCCCCTTTGTTTTGCAGAGTCCTCTGCGGGAGTTGCTGGACCTTCCTCGGCGGATCGAGGTAAGAGGATAGCGGATTAGATAGCCGTCTACTCTGTTCGAGAGCATAACAGTTTCTGATGTATCCCCTTATACACTCAGACAGTTGTATTTTCTATTTCTTTTGGGTCTGGCTTCGGCCAGCTAGTTGTATATTTTTGGTAAGCTGGGAGAGACACTTGTATTATTTTGTGAGAGATGTTGTACTTTATTTTCCAGCTTTAGTCTGAGATGTATTAGTTTTAATTCAGCTCTATTTTTATGCTCCTTTATATTATCTCTTGTATCTGAGCAGGTTACCAGCGCTTCATGTACACGAAAAATTCTGTGTGCACGGCGGATCTGTGGACGGGCCCGGATTCTAGGTTACACCCGGGGCGTGACAAATAGTGTACTGGTGATAGCAAGACCTTGAACCCAGAATCTTTTTGGACACATATGATTTTAGTAAATCAATGTTTTCTTTCCAAATGTCGAAGGGTCGCCAGAGCCTGTTCTTGTTTGATAATTGGGCGAAGGCATTAGTCTTTCGGGGTTTGGGAATAAAACTTATTTTCTAACTGATTTTTCTAAAAGAGCAAAAATTCATTAAAATTGATTTTCTTAAATCAAGATGGTTTTACAAAAAATAACTACTTTTAGTACTCACCTTGAGAGGGTTCGAGTGAAAATGGTTTTCAGTAATAAATATCACCTTTTCCTGAAAATTTCCTCACCCGAGAGGGTTCGAGTGATCTAGTTTCTAAGGGCTATTTCTTTTTTGGGTCGAGAACAACAAGTGGCTATGCCTAGAGCCTGTTCTTATTTGATTTGTGTTGTAGGTTCTAGTCTTTCGGGGTTTTTGGACCCTTTGTTGTCGTCGGCTGTGGAGTATCTCCAGCTAGTGAGTTATAACATGTTGAGTTTGATGTCCTGTTTTGGGAGCCGCTCGATTGACGGCGGTCCTGGCTGTTGAGTACCTCCGGCCAGTGGGTTAGTGTTATGAGTTGGTTATTGTCGATCTAATTGATCGTAGATTTGGATCATAGCCTGCATGAGCCAGTTTGAGCTCAACAGAGATGCGCAGATACTTTCCTCGGTGGGGTCGCTCCCCTCTAGTGCCGCTCCGGAGCTGCGCCTGTTACTTTGCCATCGCGACTTGTCGACGCAGTCCGTGTGGGACGCCCTACATAAGTCCAGTCCTTCGTGGATGTAATGGTAGTAGGTGGGCGCAGGTTAGGCTGGACCCTTTGTGGCCGTCAGTGTGATTGACTAGATTGAGTATACTGGGATAGAGTTAATGCATCATTTTTGTCTGTATCACCCATTGAGCATAGTAGATAGAGGCATGGTAGCTGTAGAGTTATTTCCAACTTTCCTTTCTTCAGTATTCTGTTATCTTATGCCTCTAGTTGACTTAGTAGGCAGACAGTTGGTCTTGGAGACGGTACCCACTGAGAACTACAGTAGAATGTAATTCTCACACCCTCTGTCGGTGACAGCTTCTGCAGAGGTTTACCCTTCCGTTCCTGCTCTAGCTGGCTTGATGGACCGAGGATAGGGAGTCACGAGATAGATCCCTACTAGGATAGTTTATTTTGGTGAGATAGATGTACCATCCCGGACTGTGGAATTTACTGTACACTGTTGTATTTATTATTTTAATTTACCTCCCTTTTTGGATTCATAGATGTTGTACAGGTGGATTCTACTTGTATTGTTATCTTGGGAGATGGATATTATACCTTTATTTCGGTTGTACAGTGGTTTCAGATTTTATTTACAGCAGTTATTTTCAGTTCTGATATATGTATAGTTTGTAGTATTATCTTTTGCAGGTTAGACGCTTCGTTTATGCAGGGCTTCCCGTATGGACGGCGGATCTGTTGGCTAGCCTGGGTCGCAGTTTCGACCCCGGGGCGTGACAAGTTAGAGTGGTATCAGAGCCTAGGATATAAGTCATTGTGGACTTAGAAACCCTAGGCTTGTGGTTGGACCTTATGATGACTTACGTGAGAGTCGTGACTTATAGCCTGAGTTCTTATTGAGTTTTATACCTCTCCCAATGGACGGGATGAGTGATTGGCATGTTTATTCTCCTAAGCGATTATGTTTGCTATAGACAACATAATGATATGGAATGGATGGCATGTCCTAGACTTTTGCTGGATTGGGTCGAGTGTTTGTTGTGTGTTTTGTCGTGCGGTTTTGTCGTGGTGAGCGGTGTCTCCCCGATGTTGTGTTCCAACCCGCGTGCACCCGTCTTGGCAGAGGAGTCAGAGTAGGCAGATCTGGGATGGATACCCAGGTTGAGGTCAGAGAGCTCCGAACCCAAATGACAGGATTGTCAGTGGCATACCAGCGGCGGAGTGAGCAGCTGGATAGGATGATACAGTTGTTGGAGCAGTAGGCACCCCGACAGTCCTTCCCATCGAGACCACCCCGGATGCAGTATCCTCTGTTGCTGTATTTCCAGTGGTGCCGATTGAGCGAGTAGGCCCCTTCGTGTCGTCGATTAATGCTGAGGCACCGAGGCAGGGTGGATAGCTGACAGTAGATGAGCTGTGGAACATCATTGATCGATTGAGCCAGTTCTGGTAGTTTGACTCACCCCGATTCGTAGGATTGAGTTTGGAGCCTTGGGAGGCAGAGTCGTGGGCGGCGGTGATGGAGAGACTGTTTGAGAGCCTCTTTGTGCCAAAGAGTTTACACAGCATGATGGAGGATGCCATGGCAGCAGACTATGCCGTCGCACAGCAGTTGCATCTCTGCATGTTCTAGAGGTAGGACCATTACCACGTGCACTTGAGGTATAGATTCCTAGTCATGTTGTGCATGTGGAAGAGGCTAGAGGATCATGTCCAGTGCAGTTGAGGCCGTGGATTATATCGGCAGACTTGTTGGCCTTGAGATAGCCCCCGGACCTTGTCGGAGTGTTATGGATTGGTAGGCATGGTATCATGCATTGATGGACGACGGGGAGAGGACCGTGACCTTCTGCGAGCCGAACAGGGGGAGTATAACCTATAGAGGCAGCCTGGGTACACTGCATCCAGTGGCAGTTTCATCGGCGAGAGACAGTCAGATAATGAGCCGAGGATGTATTGCCCTTTTCTGCGACAGTGTTAGAGATGCCTCGATGGAGCAGGTGCTGTATATGGAGTGTGGCGCTGCAGTTCCTTTAGACATGGATTTGCCGCCAGGGGCGAGTTCTGGATAGAGGCGCCCGGTGCCAGATAATGGAGGACAGATCAGCAGACAGAGGCCTTCCCGGTTCCTTCCCCAGCGTCGTGGATTTTTTAAGCGCCAGAGGTCGGGTGGACCCCGACGGCAGCATCAGCAGCAGTATTAGCAGCGACAGTAGCAGAGGTGCCTACGGCGGCACCGGAACTCGAGGATATCTCTATTGCCCGCGAGTTTTCGGATGTGAGTCCACGAGAGCTGATGATGATGCTGTCAGACAAGGAGATGAGTTTGAGAATGATGTGGTACCAGGAACTGCGCCGATCTTGAAGACACCTTATTGGATGGCACCAGTAAAGCAGAGAGACCTGATGGCACAGTTGTTAGAACTGATGGATAAAGAGTTGTTAGACCCTGAGTCTCGCCTTGGGGAGCACCTTCATTATTGTAGAGGAGATAGTGGATAATTTCGCTTGTCAGCAGAGGTTGAGCTATAGTGACGCCCGACAGCGGCCTTGGATGTGTACGGATGCCTTGGACAGGACGGCAGTGCAGAGCTTGAGCCTGATGATCGCGTGACAGACACCGCTACTGGAGCTGATGTGACGACTAGTGTTAGTGGTTGTGTCCCTAGGAGTCGTAGTTAGATTGTAGTCTATGTTTGTGTTGCCACAGTAGGAACAGTTTCAATACTTCTCTCCCTTTTCACATCTATACGCCAAGGATCGCGAACGGACCGAAAACTTCGAAAGGCTGCTATAGAAATAGAGACTGTGCCGGAGCCTGTTCTTATTTGATTGGGGTAAAGGCACTGGCCTTTCGGAATTTTCGAACTTTTCGCTATTGTGAGCGATTTTTTTATAAATTGAGAGTTGGGGTTGATGATGTTCATGATGTTGGGCTTTTCCCTTCTTGTTTGGTCGTGTGGGTGCACTTTGAGTCGTTATGGTCGAGTTTGTATCGAAGGATTGATCTTTGGAGCTTCTTGCCCTTGTTGTTCCCCCCGCGAGTTGTTAGGATTCTTGTTGTTTTTCGCATCTCAGCTGAGAGGCATTATATTTTGGATCCCTCGCCCGTGGTTGACTCGCCCCATTTGTGATCTGTGAGTGTCTGGAGTATGAGGGACGCCCGTTGTGAATTCTGGCTCGAAAGATTAGGGAATTGCGCAACTTGGCCATACCATACATGTCGATGTTGATGTTGAGGAGTAGTCACGGGGAGCGAGTAGCGATTTGAGAGCTAGTGATAGAGGTAATGATACCCACCCTTTTGGTTTGAGACTCCCGTTGAGGTTTGTTAGTTTCGAGGACGAAACTATCTTTTAGTAGGGAATGATGTGATAATCCGGATTTCCACGGAGGTTTTACAGTGTGGATAATGGCTTCTAGAGGCCTATTTTGTGTGATAGAGATGGTTGTGCGCAAATCGGACCCCAGGATTAGACACAGTGTGAAAATTGAACCAAGTTTACCAATCTGGAGGCCTTCATTGAAATTTAGAAGTGAATTTTGGTAAAACGGACATCGGATTTGGATTCAGCGCGCGAAAACGATGAAAACCGGCTATGTACTTGTATTTTTCGAAATCCGGATGCCCAAAAAGGACTTAAGGCACTTTGGTACTGTTCCGGGCAAGTTGGGCAGCGCCCGCAGCGGCGGATAGGCGGCGGAGAGCGGGCAGGAGCAGGCAGGCGCGGGCAGAGCGGGCAGGCGCGGGCAGGCACGGAGGCGCGGGTAGGCCGGTCCACAGCCCAGGCGCGTGCACCGGGACCAAGGAGTAGGTGCACGTGCCACGTGGCAGCACAGGATAGGCCGGGGCCGCACCAATCGCGGTGTTTTTGATGCATCAATTGAGCATGCTCGATGGATTGACCGAGGATCAGTGATCATGTCCGAGAGGGACGGAGAGCGAGGGACCAGCTCCAGAGAGAGACGTCCAGTATCGCCTGATTTTTGGGATAGTCGAGTGGATCGAGGTTGCCATGATTCCAGTCACAGGATCATGGGTCTCAAAGGAGACAGAGACCAGGAGGTTCTCGATAGTCGAGGCACCAGCAATAGTGTCAGGATGAGTGTGCCATTTGCGGTGGGTCGCATTCATCGCCATAGTGTGACCTCAGGCAGGGGCGATGCTTTTCATGTGGATAGTCAGGACATTTTCAGGTAGAGTGTCCCAGAGTAGTGCTCATGGTTTTGCCGCTTGCGACGGCACCCCCACTACCCCTTCAGGATGAAGAGGTTCATCCAACTTACCGGTAGGCTGATAGAGCCGTGATGCCGAGGCAGATAGAGCGATGGCCACCAGCATCTAGTGGGTGAGATTGTGCAGCCGGTTAGAGGGCGCCAGGATAGTGGATCGCGTCTTACCAGGTGTGGTTTTCTTTATGGTCGTCGGAGTTAGAGCATGTTTGATGCCGACACCGCTTGTGCGTGTGTTAGTAGAGCAGGGGTAGCTTCGCGTGGGCCAGAGATGGGACTGTTGGCTTGTGCACGTGAGGATCAGGTTCCGGTTCACGTATAGCACATGGATGAGTGTTGCCAGTCCTGCCCAGTGCAGTTAGGACCTTGGATTGGATCCTTGAGTTGTTAGTCCTACATCAGCTCCGAGATGTTGATATGAGGTTGGATAGGGATTGGTTATCCCAATGTTATGCTATCATGGATTGTCGAGAGAGGACAATGACCCTCCGTGGACCTGGTCAGGAGGAGTGTGTTTATAGAGGATGCTAGAGTGTTATGGCTTTTTATGTTGGCATATTTCGTGAGTTGAGTTGGAGCCTTGAAGTGATCAAATTGTCAATCAGCAATCGAAGACTCAGAGAAGATTCAACAAGAGCTCAAGTTGACACTCAGTGTTTTGAGTCTTGAAGATTAAAGATGAAGAATTGTGGATCAACTACATCAATCTCAAGAAGAATGGATTCAGAATGATCAGGTGCGTTTAACTAAATAATTTAGGTGATCCGAATATATTTGTGTAGTTTAGAAATACTTGGATAAGTTTTCATTGCATAAAAATCAAAAACTCCTGTTCCAGTCCGGACCCCGAACATAGTTTAGTTCATGCGGAATTCCAATCCGTACCTCCCCTGTTTCAGTCCGGACCCCGAACATTGATTCTGCAGAAATTGCATGAACAGTCCGGACTGCCCACATTTCAGTCCGGACCCCGAACATATTTTTCTGGAAAAGTTCTGTTTAATGACAACAGTCCGGACCCTACTTATTCCAGTCCGGACCGTTGACCCGAAAATTCCAGATAAGGTAGTTTTTTATGCTTATCTACTTCCAAGTGTTTCTAACCTATAAATAAACCCTAATATTCATCTTTTTAGGGTTAAGGTTTTAAAGATAAATCCACATATAGAGAAGAAAGGAAAACACGATTAATTCATGTTTCTTCGTCTATATTGATCAATTTGATTCTAGGGTTTCCAAACTCCTAATTCTTGTAGAATCAAATTGATGAATACTTAGATGGTGTTTTCTGATCTATCCTTGATCTAAGTATTTGGCGGATTATCATCACCAAGAAAAACAACGATTTCCCAAAATCGGCATCGTGGATTCGATGTGTTGAAGGCGTTTCGTGGATTCGAAACGTGTTGCTCGTGGATTCGAGTAGCGTTCGTGGATTCGAACGTGTGCAGTGGACGTTCAGTCGGTGAGCGTAAGATCCGAAGAAGTTGAAGGAGGGGTTGAAGTCCGTGGAGTCGGTAATCACCTTGTTATTCTTCTATTCTTAGTGGATTGTTATTGCGTGTTGGTCCCGTTGTTTTTACTCCTGTGATGGAGTTTTCCACGTAAATCTCGATGTGCTGTTTTTATTTTCCACATTGGTTTTTAATTTGCATTGAGATTGGTATTTTGTATATTACACCTATTCACCCCCCTCTAGGTGTTTGATAGTACCTATTTAGATCCTTGTGGATCCTTAAAACCAACATAGAGCACGACAGAGGTTGAGTCGTGGTCGTATCGCTTTGTTAGCGACTGTAGAAGAGGTGCCTACGGCGGCTCCGGGACTAAAGAATATCCTTATCGCCCGTGTGATCCCGAGTGAGAGTTTACCTGATATGGTATTGAAGCCGCCGTTTAGTGAGATTGAAATCGAGATGGTGATTGACGTGGTTTTGGAAACCGCGCTGACTTCGGCAGCACCTCTTGGAGTATCACCTGTGAGACAGAGAGAGAGAGCTGATAGCGCAGTTGCGGGATCTGATGGATCGAGAGGTCTGTGTGACCCAGTACCACGTCGTGGGAATACGACAGTGAGGATCCGAGAGATTGATATTTGGGTATGATGCCACACCGTTGATACACGGTGGTGATGCCATGCCGTTGGTACACGGCAGTGATGCCACGTTGTGGGTACACAACGGTGAGGGTTCTATGATGGTTCGAGCACAGACAGGTTTGGATTGTATTTCGGCAGATGCCCTTTTGTGAGATTGATAGCTTTATGGAACCATACGGCCGAGGGCTGTGCCCAGATAGTGTTCAGAACCCGGTATGGGCATTATGAGCTTACAGCGTGGTCAAGTGGATTGACTAATGCCCTGCCGCCTTTAGGATTTGAAGAATTGTGTGTTCCAGCTGTGTTTGGACGGGTTGGTAGTAGTACCCGTCGTGAGTATTTGGATTTATTTTCGAGGAGACATTGAGCACGAGGAGCACTTGAGGATAGTGCTGCAACTTCTAAGAGAGAATTAGTTATTTGCCAAATTGAGGGAGTATCCATTTTGACTTCGGAAGGTTTTGTTGTTAGGCCATGTGATTTCAGCTGCAAGAGTGACAGTGAGCCCAACGATGAGTGATGCCGTTTGGGAATAGCTTAAGCCTACGATTGTGACAGAGGTCCGAAGCTTTTGGAGTAAGTAGTGCCAGTGTAGCTTCGAGGAGATAAAGCTGAGGATGATACCAGCATTGAAGTGGATGATTGCCGGTGGACAGAGTTATTCGAGATGTAGGATTGACCTTGTAGTTTTATCCCGGCGAGGATATTATGGTCATGGACGCCTTGATTAGGCGAGCAGTGCAACCTTGGAATGAGGTGATCGATCAATGGATGCCACTTTTGGAACTTGGAAATTAAGAGTTGAAAATTGAGGAATGATCCTGATGACAGACTCCCTTCCCCGGTTGGTGGATTTGAGAGTGTATTTGAGGAGTTCTGAACAGTTGGTTGAGAGTTAGGGGTTGAGCGTTGTTCCCGATGTGGAACTTCTTCCCCTGTGGATGGATGTGAGAGTGTAATTGTGGAGCTTTAAGCATATTGGTTGCTAAGGGCAACGGAGGAGTTATGCCAATTGGAGGCTTGGAGTCTTGGATTTGGCGACCTTGATCTGTGGAAGCCGCTATCCGCAGGGATATATAGATTTGAGTTTACGCAGGGAGTTTGGTCCGCGAGTATTTATCTGGCTGGAAGAAGTATATTTGATCCCTGGCATGTTTTGGATTTCACTTCCTTGGAGTTGGACGAGGATGTGAGTTATCAAGAGCAGCCGATGCAAATTCTTGCTCGTGAAGCTAAAGAATTGTGCAGTCAGGTCATACCTTGGTGAGGGTCCCGTGGAGCTTTTTGTTGAGTGAGAACGGCCACCTAAGAGCCTGAGGATGAGTTGAGTATCTCCTATCCCCATTGGATTGAGACACCCTCCTGAGTTATGGATTTATTCTGGTTTCGAGGACGAAACCCTTTTAAGGATGGGAGAGTGTAGAGTACCGGGACTTCCTATAGTGCATCGACCTCGCAAGATGGCGTGGCGTGGAGAAATCGCTTTGGGCGTGTTCCATTTGTGTTTATAGATGAGTTTGGGTTGATTCGGATCGACGCGGAAGCCCCAGCTTGAATCTGCATTTTCGGGGCATTGTGTACTTGTAGAGTACTGGATTGGATAGTGTACCGGCTCCGCAGTTGTGCACAGAAAAAATTGGAGAATATTTGGGACATGTGTATTTTATGTTTACAGTGGAGTTCGGGAGGTTTCAGAGTGATGCGGAAGTTTCCGGGGCAAAAAGTGGGTTGTCGGCGAGGATTAATGAAGCTTCAGCTGAGATTTTGGCTTTGGAGGGCTTGAGTTCCGGAACTGGAACCTTAGTTCCGGAACTGGAGGGTTGGTTTCGGAACCAAACCCTGTGTTCCGGAACACAGCGCAATGATCGGCGCGTGGACCACGTGGGCCACGTGGCGAGCCAACAGCGTCCGAAAAACCCAGCGCAATGACCGGCGCGTGGACCGCGTGGGCCACGTGGCGCGCTTCCATTGGCTGGTGCAAGCCGCCGCGTGTGCGCCGGGCGCACGGAGCACAAATGAGCGGGACGCGTGGCAGCCATCCAGCAGCTAGCGGGGGAGCGTGGGGACATGGATGCGTGCCGCGTGGCGGCCCGGGTCGCGGGTGATTGGCCGGCCCGTTACTGTAGCAACAACAAGGCATTTCTCCTTCTTCTTCCCTTCAATGCTTTTAAAAAGGGATTTCTTCACCACCTTTGAGCTCTTTTGGAGAGTGATTTTTCTGGGGGATTTCTACTAGGGCTCCATCTACATCTCCACTCCAGAGCTTGATTTTTTGGGGAATTTTGAAGGCTCTTTGATCATCTTCTTCATCAACCTTTGAGGACATCATCATTGTTGCATTCACAGCACACTTCGTCGTGTTTCGGTACAAAAATCCTACAGAGCTAACCAGAGGGAGTTTTAACCTGATTTTTGGTTCTGTGTATTCACAAGATGTAGGCCTACAACTTTGGTATCCAAATCTTCCCTTAGATTATGAGATTTTACAGAGTATTGAGGCCATCTTTGGGACCCTTTGTTTCAGCCTGGAATTATGGACAGTTTTCAGTGTTTTGGCTTTTCTGGACAGTAGGATGGGAGTTTTGGAATGACTTTGTGGGAAAATTTCCAGGACTCAAAGATCTACAACATTGGTATGTAACATTTCCTCTAGATCTGAGATTTTCTTGGCGTATAATTATCATCTTTGAAACTCTTGTGTTCTGGTTTAAGTATTGGACTGTTAAGATTGAGTTTTGGATAGTCTAAAGTAATTATGTAATTTCTCAGTGATCCGTGCATGGATTTTGGTGGTTCTTTGGCTCGATTTGCATCTACGCTTGAAGAGGAATCCATTGGTACCTTGCTTTCTGAATTTGGAGTTTGTTTGCTTAAGTAACTTTAACAATCTTTCAACCCTTGTGTTAAGGTTTACAGCAGATTTTAATTTGAGTGTTATTTTGATATTTGGACTTTGGGGATGATGAATTTGGTGTAATTTTTGGTTAATTTCGGGATTTTAAAGTTTGGGCATCTTTTTAAGATCAAGGTGAACATTTCTCCTTCTGATTTCAGTTTAAAATTTCTTACGGATTGGTCCCTATAATTTTTGGAAGTTGGTGCTAAAGTTTCAAGGTGACCCTTTGCTTATTTTGATTATTAAGGAGAATTAATGATGGATTTTTGGAGACTTGGAAATATTAATATGACTGATGACACTTTATTTTTACTGCTGGGAGCTTCAATTTGAGGTATTTAATGCTATGGGTGCATTTTATTTAGCTTTTGCATACTTACTGAAATTCTAGAATGTAATCACACCGTGTGCATTGTTTTAGTGATTGCGTCCAATCCGTGTGGCGGATTTAGATGATTTCGCAGCATCGGATTCCAGAGAGGATAAGGATTACTCACGCCAAAGATTCAGCTTGATTGGGCATTGGATCGATAGTTTCCATGTGGGTTGGTTTGATTTTCTCCAAACTGCGGATTTCCTACTAATTCTAGTATATTAGCTTTCAGCATGCTAGAATAGGTGCTAGTATTATTGTATCATGATATTTATAGAGTATTGGACTGTGACCTAGCACCCTGTCATATATTGTATGTGTAAACCGGACTAGTAGAGAACCCTCACTTTGGCCAGGTTCTTTTATGCTTTAGACATCCACACTTTACATCCTTATTCCTTGCATATAGTGTTTCCTCGCCCGGATAGTGGGCCGAGTGATCAGAATTTCTTTTAGTGTGGGATGCATGTTGCACTCGTGCTTGGGTGCCGAGTGGAGTCTGGTAGCTGTGGCTAGTCTTGTACTAGTATCGGGAGCCATTTGGGTAAACTGTGGACCCGGGTTGTCGAGTTTTCTTCGATCTATTTGTCGTCACGGTGTTCGTGGCAGTAGTGTACTGGTGATAACCTGGACCATGAACCCAAAATCTTTTTGGATACACATGGTTTTAGTAAACCAATGTTTTCTTTCCAAATGTCGAAGGGTCGCCAGAGCCTGTTCTTGTTTGATTGGGTGAAGGCTATGTCTTTCGGGGTTTGGGAATAAAAATTATTTTCTAACTGATTTTCCTAAAAGAGCTAAAATTTATTAAAATGGATTTTCTTAAATTAAGATGGTTTTATAAAAATGAACTACTTTTACTCCTCACCCCGAGGGGATTCGGGTGAAAATAGTTTTCAGTAATAAATATCACCTTTTCCTGTAAACTTCCTCACCCGAGAGGGTTCGAGTGATCTGGGTTCTAAGGGTTGTTTTCTTCTTTGGGTCAAGAACAACGATAGGCTATGCCTAGAGCCTGTTCTTGTTTAATTTGGGTTGTAAGTTTTAGTCTTTCTAGGTTTTCGGACCCTTTGTTGTCGCCGGCTGTGGAGTATCTCCAGCCAGTGAGTTATAGCATGTTGAGTTTGATGTCCTGTTTTGGGAGCCGTTGGGTTGACAGCGGTCCCAGCTATTGAGTACCTCGAGCCAGTGGGTTAGTGTTATGAATTGGACATTATCGATCTGATTGATCGTGGATTTGGATTATAGCATGCATGAGCCAGTCTGAGCTCGACAGAGATGCGCGGATACTTTCCTCGGTAGGGTCGCTCCCCTCGAGTGCTGCTCCGGAGCTGGGCCTGTTACTTTGCCATCGCGACTTGTCGACGCAGTCCGCGTGGGACGCCCTGCGTAAGTCCAGTCCTTTGTGGATGTAATGGCAGTAGGTGGGCGTAGGTTAGACTGGACCCTTTGTGGCAGTCAGTGTGATTGGGTTGATTGAGTATATTGGGATAGAGTCGATGCATCATTTTCATCTGTATCACCCATTGAGCATAGTAGATATAGGCATGATAACTGTAGAGTTATTTCCAGCTTTCCTTTCTTCAGTATTCTGTTATCTTATGCCTTTAGTAGACTTAGTGGGCAGACCATTGGTCTTGGAGACGGTATCCACTGAGAACTACTGTAGGATGTAGTTGTCACGCCCCGGGGTCGAACTGCGACCCGGGCTCGCCAACAGATCCGCCGTCTGTACGGAAACTACCGCACAGACGAAGCGTCTACCCTGCAAAAGATCTATAGCTAGACATGTATCAGAGCTGAAAAAGAACTAATAGCTACTGAAATCAACTGAACATCTGGTTAAATAAAAATCCTCAATACAAAGTCTGTCTAGCTATGAAAATAAATGCAATCCTCATAAGTCTCTCAGTATGTCCAGTACAAAAATGGAATCATAAAAATACCGGGTACATCTACCTCTGACTCTTAATGCTGGTAAGGAACTACTCGGCCACGTCCTCACCTCGATCAGCTGTCTCCGCGCAAGCTAAGCCGGAACAACAACCTCAGTAACCTGTCACCGCAGTGGGTGTGAGATCTACTACAGAAGGCAGATCTCAGTGGGTACCGTCCCAATATCCACGGTATGCCTACTAAGTCTACTGGAGGCAAAACAGATAGGTATGCAGATAGATAGATAATGGGTAAGCTGAAAGAAAACTACAGCTAAAAGTCTCAATCATAAAGCTCAAGAAACTCTACCGATAACATGATATGCATACACCCTCTACTTCTAAGATGCCTCAATGTCAATGCACAAAGGAAAGAAACCCATCTAAGAACATAATATGTAACCACCCGCTCATATCACTCAATCTCAATGACTGCCAAAACTGGCTCAGTCCAGCCTGCGCCTGTCGTCTAGGTACGCACCTGCCCACTACCACGCATCCACATGAGGACGAGATTTACGGGGGGCGTCCTAAACTGACTATCTCAATCTCACGCAAAGTGACCCCATGGTAACTCGGCCAGGGGTATCAAGCGACCACTAGTATATCAACTAGGCGCATCATCATTTCATCATCAACACGCACCCGGGGCGTAACTCGAGGGGAGCGACCCCAACGAGCTCAAGTATCTCATCAGTCTCAACTGTCTCAATAAGCGGCACATGCAGGCTATGATCCATGACCAAACAAATCGGAAACTCAATGCTCAAATAACACAACTCAGTCGAGAAACCCTCCACGACTTGATCAAGAAATGTCTAATAACCAAATAGCTAAAGTCGGAGAAACCCTCCACGACTCAATCTGATAATGCAAAACCCATAGCTAAGTCGGGAAACCTCCACGACTCGATCTGCCAGAACCCCAAAACTCTCATAGCTAAGTCGGAGAACCATCCCCACTACTCAATCAAAAATGCACAACTCATGAACTAGAATAATCTCATCAGAAGCTCAAAATTCACATGACACTATAACTCATATCACAAACTCAAAAGGAAACCCCTCGGCCCCCAGGCACGAGGTCAAGAGCACCCTGAACCTATGCCCTACCTCTGGCGAACTCATGACTTAAAATCCACTTTTAAAAATGCTGATTTTGCTAAAAATATATTTTCTCGATTTTTAAAACGATCAGGGTGCAAAAATAATGCAAACGGAACATGAAATCTAGTGTCATATAGGATCAGGAGTATACTAAAAATAATCCGGGGTTCCGGAGAATTTTCTGTAATTTTCTAGGCAACTATCAGATTTATCAGCAGTGAAAATATTACACTAAACATGCTCAAATTGCATTCAGAAGAATTAAAGGGCATTCCATACATTTTGGAAGAAAATCCAACCCACCTGGAACGCTTTCCGCAGGCAACGCTGAAGTCGGGGAAGCGCCGAACCCTCAAACTGGAGAAAATCCGAAAACCGCGCCGCGCGCGCGCACCCTGCCGCAAATCACGAAAAAATCCTCGGAAGCGGAAATAATTCCCTCGAGTCCACTACAAGAATCACGCGCGCAAACAACTCACCCCACTGCCAACATACTCCACAAATCCACCACCAAAGTCTCACAGCACCAATTAATAAAACCCACAACACAAATTCCATGCTCACAGCCCCACCAAAATACAAGCTTACATAAACCAAATTACCAAAAATCCATCAATACAGTCTACCAACTCCAATTACACACACAACATCCCACATCACACACACAAAACACATCCTCGATTACACTCACAAAATCCACAGCTAACTCACAGCCCAAATACAAATATGCAACCAACCCGGCTCCGCGCTCCAACTGCTCGCGCGGCGCCCCGCTCACCGCACGCACCAAACTGCTGATCCTAGCACAAAAGAGGAAAAGGAAAATCACATCAGTTATGTAGTGGCCCTAGTTCCCATGCAGCGTTCTTCCGATGAATCCACTGTTAGAACACCTAGTATTGGTGTATCTGGCCCACAGTGCCTCAATTGGATGCTACTGATGGACCCTGTGTGTTTCTACTTGTTGTGTTGACCTTCGGCTGGGTTTGCTGAAATTTTGAAAAGAATTAGGCCAAACAGAGGTCGGAAATGGATTCAGCACGGAAAAACGCTTGAAAACGACTTTTTGTTTGTTTGATTTGGAGTCCGGATGCCCAAAAACGGACACCCGAAAGTTTTTAGTGGTTTTTGGTGCATGGGAGGGGCCGTAGACCGCCGGGATGCCACGTGGCGGCCTGTCATTGGCCGGTTTACGGCGCGCGGTCCACAGAGCAGCGCGGCGGGGTGCACAGACCCGGCGCAGGGACACGTGGCACCGCCTGATTGGCGGGCTCAAGGCGCGCGGTCTACTGGGTGAGCGCGGCGGTGCATGGACCAAGGCGGGGGACACGTGGCAGCCTCCGGTTGGTCGGTGCACGCGGCGCGGTCCACGGAATTTCAAATGAGATGCGTGGACCGGGTGCATGGGACACGTGTCACTCCCTGATTGGCGGGTGCAGCATGCGCGGTGCACGGGGCGCGCGGTAGGTGCCTCGGGAAGCGTGCGCATGTGCGACCCACGTCGCGCGACCGGCGCGCACGTCGCGCGGTCGGCGGGTCAGCCGGGGACACGTGGCGCCCGCTCATTGGCGGGCGCAACCGCCTTACTGTGCTGGCGGGGTGGACACGTGGCGGTCGGTGAGTGGTCCCGCGTCGCTGTTCACTGTTCGGCGGGACACGTGGCGCTCATCGGCTGGCCTTACACCGGTGTTGCCTGTTCGGGGGGACACGTGGCAGCACGGGGAACTTTCGGGCGTGAACAGTGTTGGGCCGGGCCCAACACTGTAGGCGCCCGAAAGTGGGCCCGAAATCCATTTGACTTACTTTTTTGGGCTGTTTTCTTTGGAGGCCTATAAATAGGCCACTTGGGCCGCATTTTTTTGCCTTTTCCCGAGAGTTTTAGCTCTTGATCCCTTCATAAGATTTCTTCCTCTCCCTCTTGCGCACCTTCTGGTGAAGTTTCAGATTTTTTGGAAGCCGCGACGACAGCGTTTCCTGCATCGTGGTGCGGAGCGACGTTATACTGTTGGAGGCCCATCTTCGTCACAGTTCAGTCTGGGAGGTCTACCGGGCTATGCCGACGCTATTTTTGGACGATTTCTTCGACAACGGATTCACAAGAGGTAAACCTACGTTTTCCGTGTTGGACGTTTTTTTTGGAAATGAGCTTATTCAGGGGTTTGGGGTACATTTTAACCTCCCTTTGTGACTGTTTGAGTTCCTGGACAGCATATACTTCGCGGATTTTTATCTCCCCATCCGGATATCGGATTTCGATGATTCAAGAGCCTATCGACATCTACACTTCGCGAGGATCACCGTAGTATTTTTATTGGAATTTTTGGAAGAATATTTTCAGGTGAAAATTTCGTGTGAATGGGACTGTTCATGCAGGATTTTTGGAACTTGGAATTTGTGTGGATTTGTGTGTAATTGTGGATTGTTGTTGTACCCAGGACTTTGTGAGCACCGTTATTGTGCTTCTAGCTTAGCGGATACGGTGATTTGGCGGTTTCTGGACTTTTTATCTGTGCAACCCCGGACTGTTAGCGTGTTCAGGTGGGTGATCTCGCTTTCAAAATCTACGGACTGTACTCTAATTCTATGACTGTAGCTGCATGCATGCTAATAAATGACCTCAATATTATGTGAAAACTGTATGATAGTACCCACAGTTGATAGTTGCTAAATCTGATGACCTCATTGAAACTCTTGCAACATATGAACTCTTTCAACCTGAAAACCTAACTTAGCACACCTGTTATGTATTATACATCATGCTCAAACGACTACAGTAAATTTTAATCTGGATTAGACTTATGCATTGCTTTAGGTTTCCCCACATTGCTTGTTACTCTTGTCATTCTGGACATAGTAGTTTTCCCCGAGTCGTGGGTTGGGAGGTCTTGTAGCTGTGGATGCATTGTACTCGCGTCTGGGGACCGAGTAGAGTTGGTAGCAGTCTGTAGATCAGTTGTTCATTGAGATAGTGATAGTGACATGATGGATCTGGGATCATGGGGGATTGTCTTAGTGACAGTGTGGATTTTCTTTTAGTGAGTGAGACAGTGTTTGGATCATAGCCTGCAAGAGCCACATTTGAGCTCGACAGAGATGCGCTGATACTTTGCTCGGTGGGGTCGCTCCCCAAGAGTGCCACTCCGGAGTTGGGCCTGATACTTCTATCGCGGCTTGTCGAGGCTTTTGTCCCTCTGGCTGAGCCAGTTTTGGCATTCACGGACACCGTCCCTCTGGCTGAGCCAGTTTTGGCAGCTACGGACATACCTACGGCAGTAGGTAGGCGCAGGTTTGACTGGACCCGATGTAGCAGTCAGTTTGGATTGGGTGATTTGAGATGAGTACCAGTAGTGGCATGTTGTTCTTCTGTCCCATTCCTTGAGCATTTAGATAGAGGCATAGTAGCTGTAGATTTTTACTTTCTAGCTTTTCTATACAGCATTTCTTTTGTTACTTTATGCCTGTGGAGACTTAGTGGGCATACCGTCGGGCTTGTGGCGGCACCCACTGAGAACTACTGTGGGAGGTAGTTCTCACACCCGTCGTGGTGTCTTTTCCCCAGGGACTTCAGCTCCAGTTCCTGCTGCACCGGTTGCTGATCCAGCTCCTACAGACCGAGGTAAAGGAGTCGCGAGATAGATCCCTTCCCCTTTCAGCTTCAGTGTGTGATAGAGGTACCCTTATGTACATTTTGGTTGTGTCATGTTTGAGAGACTATGTAGTGAGGTATTGAGTTGTACATTTTATGTTCGCTTTTTGAGAGACTCTTATGTATTCAGGTGAGGATGCTATGTATTTATTCCTGAGAGACTGTCTATTTCATGTTTATAGTTAGTTTTCTATTTCAGCTCTGATATTTGCTAGTGTAGTTGTTTATTTGCAGGTTAGACGCTTCGTCTCTACGGGGCTTCCCGTAGGGGCGGCGGATCTGTTGGCGAGCCCGAGGCACAGTTCCGACCCCGGGGCGTGACAAGTCAAGCTCTGCTAGAAGCGCGCGTCCGTCGGCAAAGAAAACAGTTCCGGTCGATGAAAACGCCGCGCGCCGCACGTGAGAAGCTTCCTGTGCACTCGCCGAAGCATGCTGCCCAGCCGTCGCCCGCGCGGCACCAGCGCGCCCACAACCAGCAGCTGTCGCCGTTGCCGCGCGGCAGCCTGGTCCGCTGCGCGCGCCCATAGCGCGCGCCCACTACCGCTCGCGCCCGCTGCGCGGCTGCTCGCCCGCGCGCCCCCGCTGCGCTGCCCGCGAGGCGCCTGGGCCCGCCACGCGGCGCCCTGGCCCACAGCGCGCGCCTGCTGCGCGCTGCGCGCGCTCCTGCTGCGCGGCGCCCGCCGCGCAGCGCCCTGCTGCGCGGCACCTGCTGCGCAACGCCCAGCTGCGCGGCGCCCCTACTGCGCCAGCGCAGCGCTGCTGATTGCTGCGCGCGGCGCCCATGGGCGCCCGTGCAGCCACAGCGCCGGCCGCGCGCGGCGCTTTTGCGCGCCCGCGCGGCTCCTGGCAGCAGCCCTGCTGCGAGCACTCCGCCACCAAAAACCTCCAAAAACCCAACCAACTCACTCACAGTAAAAGAAAACTGCACCTACCTCAAACCTTGAAGAAGCTCGACGCGCTCTCCGTTCGCTCCACACGGCCTCCTTGGCTACAAGCAGTGTCATGCCCCGGAGTCGAAACTGCAACCCGGGCTGCCAACAGATCCGCCGCCCATACGGTGGCCCCGTATAGACGAAGCGTCTAACCTGTAAAAGAAGATACTATACTAAACAGATATCAGAGCTGAAAATAAACTGCTAGAATAAATATAAAATACAACTCTCACAATATACAATAAGTCCTCACCAACAGCAAAATACAAAAGTCTCTCAAAAAAGAAAAGGTACAACTCGATCCTCACTACAAATGCCCCTCAACAGAAAACAACCAAAATAACATAGGGGTACCTCTACTCACATCCTGAAGACTGACGGGAAGGGATCTATCTCGCGAACTTCCTTACCTCGATCTGAAGAAGCTGGAGCAGCAACCGGAACAGCAGGAACAGGCGTAGAAGTCCCTGGGAAAAAGACACCACGACGGGTGTGAGAACTACCTCCCACAGTAGCTCTCAGTGGGTGCCGTCAATAAGCCCAACGGTCTGCCCACTAAGTCTACTAGAGGCAAGAAGAATAATGCAGTACTGAAGGGAAAAAGCTGGGAAATAAATTCTACAGCTACTATGCCCCTATCTAGATGCTCAAAAAGTGGGACAGATGAAAATATGATGCATCTGCTAATATAACAGTATGATCACCCAATCTGAACTGACTGCCTCCTCGGGTCCAGTCAAGCCTGCGCCTACCTACTGCCGTATATCCCGGAGGACCGGACTTACGTAGGGCGTCCGTAGCTGCCAAAACTGGCTCAGCCAGAGGGATTATGTCCGTAACTGCCAAAACTGGCTCAGTCAGAGGGACTGCGTCCGTAACTGCCAAAACTGGCTCAGTCAGAGGGACGGCACGACAAGTCGCGATACAAGAGTAACATATCCACCCCGGGTGTGGCTCTCGAGGGGCGCGACCCCATCGAGGAAAGGTATCCGCGCACTCTGTCGCTCAGGTGGCATTGCAGGCTATGGTCAAAATCCACGCTCACGCTCTGCTCGGAAGAACTTAATCCTCAACATCTCTCACAATAGTCGGAGCACACTCGACGACTCAGCTGATCAGCTCACACGAAACCCGAGACACTCGCCTCTCCAACAACTCACAGCACAAAACCCACTGGCTGGAGACACTCCACCGCCAGGATCAACCTACCACTCAGGGCTAACAGAACTTGATAGACAATACCCAAAGACACAGGACCACCGTTGACTCCAACGGCTCCCAACCACAGAACATCAACCCAACCTGCAGACTCACTAACAGGATACACCCCACAACAGGCAATAGTAGAGGATCCGGGAACCCCGAAAGACTAGAACCTACAACCCTATCAAACAAGAACAGGCTCTAGGCATAGCCTCTCGTTGTTCTCGTTCCAAAGAAAAAGGCAGACCTTAGAACCCAGACCACTTGAATCATCTCAAGTGGTTACATTTATAGAAAAAGGTGACATTTTTTATGAAAAGCCATTTGATCTGTAAGAAATCCATATTTCATGATTTTTAGTTCTTTTTAGGAAAAACCATTGAAAACAAGTTTTTATACCCAAGCCTCGTAGAGCTAAGCCCTTGTCCAATCAAATAAGAACAGACTCGGGCGACCCTACGACGCTTGGAGGAAAACATTGGTTGGCTAAAATCATATGTGTGTCTAAAACAGTTCTGGGTTCAAGGTTCTGCTAACACTGGTAAACCGCCGCTACTAACACTGCGGCAACCAATAAAGAATAGGAAAACGAAATACCTCGGGACCGCCGTCCTCCTAAACGGCTCCCGACACAAATGTAAGATCAACTATCTCTACCAGACTCCACTCTGCCCCCAAGCACGAGTGTAGAAAGCATCCCGCACTAAGAAACCCGACCACTCGGCCCACTACCCGGGCGAGTAACACTATGTCCAGAAAAGAGGTGAGGATGTCTAAACAAAATAAACCTAGCCCAAGTTGAAGTTTTCTAAAGTCTGGCTAAACATGATACATATGACGGGGGTGCTAGGTTAAGTTACGAAATAACACTAATTTACAGCTAGTAGGAAACAAGAGATTGCATGATCATCAAATAATACAAGGATTATCAACTAACACTTTCTAGCAAACTACACAAGAGTATCACTATCATGCATGATCCTACTTTAGCAGAATTAATGAACATTCCATAAGTCTTGGAGACAAGGCCACCCACCTGGAAGCGCACAACTGTCCAGGGTCGCACAGGTAATAGAGTCCAGAAACAGCCAAAGCACAAAATCCTCCAAGCTAGCAACACCGTTGTAGTGCTCACAATGTCCTGGGTACAGTAACGATCAACAATTACATACAAATTCACACAAATTTCAAGTTCCAAAAATCCTGCATGAACAGTCCTCTTGCCACGAAATTTTCACCTGAAAATATTCTTCCAAAAATTCTGATAAAAATACCACGGCGATCCTCGTGAAGTGTAGATGTCGATAGGCTCTTGAATCGTCGAAAACCGATGTCCGGATGAAGAGATAAAAATCCGACAAGTGGGTGCTGTCCAGGAATTCTCACAGCAAAAAGGGGCTCAGTAAAGCCTCGAAAACCGTGCCAAAAACCCATATCTAGACAAAACACTCAACACGAAAGTTGAAGATATACCTCTCGTGAATCCAACGCCGGAAAAATCGCCGAAAAAGACTGTCGGGGTAGCTCTGTGAAATTTTTAGACCGAAATGCGGCGATAACAGGCCTCCAACAGTAAATCGTCGCACTGCGCCAAGATGCCGGAAACGTCGTCGCCGGAGCTTCCAGAAAATCCGGGCCTCTGCCAGAAGATGCGCGACTCGAAGATCTACAACTTTCCTAAAGGGACCATGGGCTGAGGAGCTCGGGAAAGGGGGCAAAAAGCCCCAGCAATCCGGGTATTTATAGGCCCAGCCCGAAAATCCAGCTTTTTTGGACTTGGCCCAACATTTCGGGCGCCCGAATAATTCGAGCTGCTACAGTAACGGGCCCGGCCCGTTACTGTGTGCGCCCGAATCGCCCTCAGGCCGCCACGTGTCCCAGGAAGCCTCCCCGCACCCGGCGCACGCGCGCCGACCAACGCCGTTACGCCACGTGCCCCGGCAGGGCAACGTGCACCGCTGCGCCCCGACCAACCATGGGGCGCCACGTGGCGCCCCCACGTCGCCCGGTCAAACCCCACGCCGCGCCCACGTGCGCGGCCGCGCCGCCGCCGGCGCCGGGTCGGGCACGCACCCCGAGGCAGCCAACTCCGTCGCGTGGACCGAGCGCACCAGGACCCGCCAATCACACAACGCCACGTGTCCCTCGGTCTACCGTGCACCAGAGCCGAAAATCCGTGGACCGCGTGTACAACACCGCACCAACCACATGATGCCACGTGGCCTACCCACGGTCCACCGTGCACCCCGCCAAGGCCCATGGACCGCGCCTGCTGCGCCGGCCAACCAGAGCGCGCCACGTGGCCCGCGCCCGGTGCACGCCTCCCGCGGTGGACCGCGCGCCTCCGCCGCCGCCAACCGCCGCGCTCCGCAGTGCTCCGCCGCCGCCGGCGGATCTCCGGCGGCCGGAACAGTAACCCTAGCCTCGATTTCCGTGTTTTCGCGTTCGGGCTCCGAAAAATTCAAGTAAATAGTCCATTTCGCTCGTTTTCGCGCGCTGAATCCAAATCCGAGGTCCGTTCGGCCAAATTCCACTTCTAAAATTTCCCAAAAATTTTCGGAAAAGTAAACTTGATCCATTTTTCGTGCCGGGTCACATTCTTAGCTCCAATAAGCGCGCAAACACCTCACACACCCAAAATGGACTTTCAGCAAAGAAAACAAGCTCCAATTTTACTAGAAATTCAATTCTTGGGCCCGACGCGCGCACACACACTCCCTGAAGCCACCAAACCAACAGTAAACCCTATAGTGGGGATTCGGGTCCTCACAAGCAGAGGGTCCACACTCATTACCTTCTCTTTCTTCCTCCCTCTTCTTCTTCCTTCTTCCCCTTTCTCTTCTTTCTTCCATTCCTTCTTTCCTCTGTTTCATTTGGTTTCCTCTGTTTTGTAGGAGAAGAAGGCGATGACGTGGCAACTCTCTTAATTAAGGGTGGCAGCATAATTAATGCGGCAGGTGAGATGAGAGGCAGCTATGCAAGGAGGAAATGACCAAAAGCCCCCTTCAAAAAAAACACATTTCACAATTCCACTCCAAAATCTCTCTTTTCTCTTTTCATCACATGCTAAAATTAATTAATTAATTAATTAATTTCCTTTTTAGCCAACTCCAACTCACTTTTTACCTTCGGGGCCTCCGCACCAGTCCGAAACCTCCCGAACTCCGCTGTAATCTGAAAATACACATGTCCAAAGCTTTCCCCACTCAAAAAGCTCAACTGTAGAGTCGATGTGCTCAATCCAAAAATCGGCTCCCATAATTGCCAGTTCCAACTCACTTTTCGCCTTCGGGGCCTCCGCATCAATCCGGAACCTCCCGAATTCCGCTGTAATCTGAAAATACACTTGATCCAACCATTTTTTCAATTTTCTGCGCACAACTGTGGAGTCGGGCTCAACAAAACCAGTCCTCTAACAGCGCACAATGCCCGGAAAACTCCGATTCATGCTGGGGCTTCCGAGTTGATCCGAATCAACCCGAACTCATCTGTAAACATAAAAGCAACACGCTCGAGGCGATTTCTCCGCACCACGCCATCTTGCGAGGTCGGCACGCTCTACAAAATCCCGGTACACTACAGTAGTTCTCACACCCTCTGTCGGTGATAGTTTTTGTAGAGGTTTACCCTTCCGTTCCTACTCTAACTGGCTTTACGGACATAGGACAGGGAGTCACGAGATAGATCCCTATCAGGGTAGTTCATTTTGGTGAGATAGATGTACCATCCCGGAATGTGAGATTTATTGTACACTGTTGTATTTATTATTTTAATTTACCTCCCTTTTTGGATTCATAGATGTTGTATAGGTGGATTCTACTTGTATTATTATCTTGGAAGATGGATATTGTACCTTTATTTTAGTTGTACAGTGGTTTCAAATTTTATTTACAACAGTTAATTTCAGCTCTGATATCTGTATAGTTAGTAGTATTATCTTTTGCATGTTAGACACTTCATCTATGCAGGGCTTCCCGTATAGGCGACAGATCTGTTGGCGAGCCCGGGTCGCAGTTTCGACCCCGGGGCGTGACACTAGTGTCTGGGTGATGTTTTATCTATGTTTAGACTATTCGGGTTGGGAGTAGAATTTATTATTATTTTATTACTAGGGGACGTATGAGGATTGCGGGTTGCACATGTATCGGGGTAGGTGTTATTTATAACATGATTGGGTTAGTCTGATTGTTAGGGGAACCATGTTGTCGACTTGAGTTGATCATTCATCTTGTGTTGTCGGGTATTAGAGATGGGTGATATTTAGGTTTTGATATTTGTGTTACGTCATACTAGCATAGAGATTGCATTGTTTTGAAGTTTTGTATGCCGTGGGCTAATATGTGAGAGTGTGTGCCTGGGACATTGTGTTCGAAATGTATGGTACTTTTGTGTTGGGGACTCATGAGTTGACCTTGGGGTTTCTGTTTTGTGTTGTTGGTAATCTATGGGAGCATCGTTGATCATATCCTACATGTCTTTTCGAGCTTTATTACGAATTTATTGGCACAGGGGCTGAATGATTGGAGACATGAGGTAGGCCGATATCTACTATTAACGGGCCACCATCTAGAGTGCAACCTGGATAGTAGAGAGAGATTGACAATGGCATATTTATCGGTGGCGCAGGCTTAATCGAACTGTTGAGACGGTCAATTTAGGATTGGGTCCAATGTACCGTTGAGTCGGCTAGTTGTTGAGTGTGTTGTGCAAGTTGGGTTTTCTTTTGCGTTCGGGCTTGGATAGAGTTATTTTGGTTTTGGTGTAGATACATAATAGCTTGGTGTTTTGTTTTTTCTTCATTTATTTCTATTATACTTTGTTACTCGCTTATTTTTGTAGTTTTTCTATCTTGTCTCTATTAGACCTAGTGGGTAGGCCATGATTGTCGTCGACCGTACTCACTGGAAACTACTATTTTATAGTTCTCACATCCACTTGTGATCTATTTTTCTTGGCCTTCTGATCCAATTCTGAATCGTGGTAAGGGAATTGCGCTGTAAATAGCAGCCCCTTCCCAGTTATTTTAGATAGAGGTAGACCACTCTGTTAGTAGTTTTTGATAATTGCACTGTACTCGAGTTTGGCCAGAAGAAAACCCTTTACTTATATTTTTTTTTTTTTTCTGTGATGTGGATTAGTATATTTTTATACGGTGATAGATGTTAGTATAGTTTTATTTATATTCTGATACATATTTATATATAGATTATAGTTCTTTTGCAGATTAGTTTTGGACTTTTCTCGTGTGTGTGGGGTGCATTCTCGCACATGTGGCAGGTCTGTTGTGTGTCCGAGGGCTTCCGATTGGGCTTAGAGCGTGACAACTTAACCCTCTTAACCTCTTGGGCCTAACCACCACTCAAAATACTATAATCGGATTAAGAGATTTAACCATATTATATTCTTTATATACCACTATTTCAAATCCAAGAGGTGTTATAAAAATACTAATTTTTTTATCGATCATCCCAAGCAAAAATGGCAAAAGGTTTTTTGGTTGGTACTCCAGGTTTCAAATTCAAACTAATATGTATTTCTAAATTATTAAAAAAAATAAACTAACAGGATGTTACTATTCTCTCAAAAAAAGATTAAAATTTTCTCAAATAAAATATTAATTTTATCACTATCAAAAAAATATTGCTAAGGTGTTTGTATTGGCGATATTAATTTTCATCACTACCAAAAAAATGTTGTCAATGGTGTTTGTATTTGCAATATTAAATTTCATCACTATCCCAAATATTGCTAAAGAAGCTTGTATTAGTGGCATATTTTTACTGACATTAATCCAATCACATTGTCAGAATTCATTATAAATATTGTTAATACTTTTAGTACCATTACAGCATTTGATATATGCTGTTAAAGTTTTCAGCGCCATTCGTTTGTCATTTATACAATATGTTTTAAAAAATTACAGAACATGAACGCCTTGATAAATACCAACTTTATATTCATCAAGGTCTCGATAGGCGCACTCTGTTCATCATTACAGATAGAAGAGCATTTTGATAAAATTTTTAAAAACAGTGTATTTTCATAAAAATGTATAAAAAACTAGTGCATATATATATTAAAAAAAAAAAAAAAAAAAAAAAAAAAAAAAAAAAAAAAAACTGCAACAACTTATAAGGATAAATATATGATAAATAAAAAATATATATATAATTTTGAGAGATACAAAAAAAAAAAAAAAAAAAAAAAAAAGAGCGGAAACATGTAAAATTCCCCCTCTCCTAGCACTCGCTCCTAACTACATCAGTATCTTCTCTGGAAACATCAAAGAATCACAAATTTTAACACAGAGCCACATAACCGATACCGCCAGAAAAGGCACCAATAACATGCGTGAGTTCCCGACACCGCCCGATTCCGCGGATCTCGCTTCGTACCACGATATCCAATCAATCAGGGCCGTCCAAAGTGCCGCAATCGCCGATTCCCAACGCGCCTGGAACGCTCCCCCTTCATGCCCGCACACATCCGTTCCCTGTCCCAACGCGATTATCGGGACCGGGAGGTGAGGTAACCATCCAGCAGGCTATTACAGAGAGAATATTACCCTGCACCCAGTTCACCACGTGTGCCGCAGACCTCGAAACGAAAATATACATATATATTTGGATTGAATGAAAAGGTTTCTTGGTCCACGGCTGTGTACGCGGTACACTGGGTGCAAGGGACAGTTTTGCTTTCTGCAGCTCCTGTAGCTCCACTTCCGTGGTACTCGCTGTCCACGTATCGAAAAGAAGGCAAAAAATAGCGGGAGGGGAGGGGGAGGGGGAAGGAGAGGGGGAGCAGCGAAAATTGAACGGCGATGGCAACCCCTCGTAAATAGAGGATAGATCCGTGGGCATTGTCGTCCGAGAATATTCGAGCTCGGCGCCTAGGAGCTAGGCCCGTTATCCCCGGGTGGGCCCCGCAGCCACCGCGCCGTGCGCTTGGCCGCGAAGCCGAGCCAGCGATGCATGACGGACCGCTCCTCCTCCGTCCGGGTCGCCCAGCCCCCGGTCCGGCGGCTCACCCCGGCCAGCTCCGACAAGCACCTCGCGCTGCTAACTACGTCCCCGCCGGCCGCGTCCGCCCGCGAAACCGAGAAGCGCCCGCTATCGGTGATGATCATCTCGGACCGCAGAAACAGCAGATCCGACGGCCTCAGATCGCTCCACCGCTCCTCGGCCGCGTCGCCGCTCACCACCACGCGGTGGCTGAACCGCCGCTCGAACCCCTCCGGGTCCTCCGCCGCGGCCAGCAGGAGCCGGTCCTTCCGAACCCGGTTCAGCTCCCAGCACCCCGTGGCGTCGGCCGACAGGCGCATCCTCGGGACGGCCGGCTGGAGAACGATCTGGAGCGAGCCGGTTGAGTGCCGGCCGGAAACCCTCCGGCCGGAGCGGACCTCGCATTTCGTTTCGGCCGGTTTGTCCGGACCGGGATGCGGGTCAGGCTCGGGCGGAGGGGCCGGGAGTAGGACGACGTCCTCCGGGTCGACGCGGACGCGGCAGAGGGGGCACGTGGAGTGGGCGTCGAGCCACGTATCGACGCATTCCACGTGGAAGCAGTGGCGGCACTTGGGGAGGAGGCGGAGCACCTCCGCCGGTTCGAACCGGCTCAGGCAAACCGCGCACTCCAAGCCCTCCTTCTGTCCCCGCAGCGACCCGAACCGGAAAACCGGGAGCGACTCCACCACCGCGCGGTCCACCCCAGAGTGCCGTCTCTCCGCAGCTCCGGAGCTCGGATACCCGCCGTACCCCGGTCCGCCGCCGCCGACGCCGAGGGCCCCATCGGCACCGCCGCCGCCGACTCCTCCGCCTCCTCTCTTACAGTGCTTCGCGTACAGGAGGAGGAGAAACGTGATCGAGAACATCATCGTCAATACCCCGACGATCACCGCGACGCTCGGGCGAAACGCGGAGGACGACGATGGCCGCGCCTGGGGCGGCGCCGCCGGGAGAGGCGCGGCTGAGTCGGTGGCGCCGCCGCCGCCGCCGCCGCCGTCGTCGTCTGCGTCGAGGAGGAGGCGAACGAGGTGGGAGGAGAAGGAGAGGCCCACCTCCATGGCTACGGCTACTTGTTGCTTCTGCCGCAGCCCCTTTTTCGCAGTTTATAAAACGCTAGTAGGAGAGGACGAGGGAGAATTATATACACGTGCGGTGACAAGACCCCGGGGGTGTGGCCCACGAGCGGAAGAAGACAAAAGGAAGGGGGCGGTACTGCCCCCGCTGCCACCGTGTGGGCCCCATGAGTTTAATTGTTTCGCGGTGACGATAAGCGAGCGGCGCGCGCGTCGTATTCCTCAGCGTGGGGATCCGGTCACCGCCACCGACGAGAGAAAGAGAGGGAACATGCGGAGGCTAAAAACAAGGCCCCTGTTTCGAGAGCTTAATTTATTTTATTTAATAGCATTAAAGTATGGAGAGGCGGGCGAAATGACTCTTTTAGCCCCACCCCCGTAATAATAGAGAATCGAATTGTAAGAATGGTGTAGGGGTATAAATGGAAAGAATAGTTTGGTCGATCGGGGATCGAGGAGGAGCTACGTGCTCGCTGGGCGTTTAAATGCTACGTCTTAAAAAAGAGTAGGGTAGGGTCCCAAAAAACCACAGCACGTGAGCTTCTCTATTTATCAAACAAGTCATTTAATTTAGTTACTTGGAATACAATGTTTCCAATTCAATTTTGATAATATCTGTTGGTTGAGCCATCCCCTTATATATAAGGTTTATTTCATACTAATAATAGATTCTCGTTTGATATTAATATGTTATTGATATTTTATATTTTGCAGATAAAATTTTTATATAAATTAGTGTATGTGGAAATAACAACTTGCATATAATTCTTAAAAGCAATTCTTTGTTTCTTATTTTTTATTGCCATACAAATAAATCTGCTTCAAATTCTTACATCCAGCGTATTTATTTGACAGTAAAAAATTTTAAAATAAAAAAAAAATTATTTACAGTTTAAATTTTTTTAAAATAAATTATTATTTATTATTTGACAAAAGTATATTTTAAATAAATAAATTATTATTTATTTTTAAAGTAAGATTGAGTTATTTTAATCCGAATATCATGCCAAATAAATATTTTTGTTTAATTCTATGCTTCGATTTGCATTATTAGCTTTCAAATATTTTTACAAATAATAATTCATGTGATAGTTATAAATTATTATTATTAAAAATTAATAGTTTAGTATTATATATATATAGTTTTGCCTTTTCTAACCGCAGAAATAGATAGGATGAGTAAAATTTCAAAAATAAAAAATAAAAAAGAGTTTAAGTCATCATACCAAACTTTATGGATGGAAATAAAAAATAATAATAAAAGATTAACTGAAGCAAGTATAATCGGTTTATATAATTATTTTACAAATTTTTAATCAAAAATTAGTAGTGGTTTGACCCTTCCTGCCCATTTGGATAAAATTTTAGTAGGGAGCTCCACATTGATGCTGCATTAAAAGACTTCTTATGTGCTATTATTTATTAATTTTGCATTGATACGCAAGTAATTTATTTATACAATAAAGATTAAAAATAAATAACTTATTTATTTAAAGTATACCGATATAATTTTTATTGATTTTAATTGTGTCTCGATTCAACCAGTCTGACGTCATTTTGAATATGTGTTGATTCAATGCCTCACGTTATTTCGAACGTGAATTAAATCCAATCTACCCTTCACCACAGACCAAAATACTGATCCCTGGCCAACAAAATAAAAATATTGTAACTCTTGAATATGTGTTGATTCAATACAGCCTCACGTTATTTCAAACCAGCCTGACGTCATTTTGAATATGTGTTGATTCAATACAGCCTCAAGTTACTTCGAACGTGAATTAAATCCAATCTACCCTTCACCACAGACCAAAATACTGATCCCTGACCAACAAAATAAAAATATTGTAACTCTTGAATAAAGACAAAACTAATATACAACAGCGGATCGGAAGTGACTCACTGACCTCTTGTTGAGAAGATCATTTTTATTAAATAATTTTTTTAAAAGTTTGGAACTTAAACTCACAGAAATTTTTTATTAATAAACAATTTAAATTTTGAATTCAAGCAACTTAAAAAAAAAAAAAAAGTATTTTAGTAATTTAAATTCAAAAGTTAATAAGGTCCAATGCTCACGCTCTTTTCGATCAAAGTTAGATTCAAATCTGAACTACGTGGGTCGTTGCAGAAGTTACCAAATACCAATCAACCGCTCAGCCTTCAGCACGGGTGGTGACAGTACCCTATAAATTATAATTGAACTGAAGTACAAAAAGATCTAAGTTATATTTTTGCTGTCTTTAAAACATAAAATTAATAAATTAATGTGGCCATATGTTCTGTAGATATATGTCAGGATTTACGTGCTACTGAGGATCGACAGTATTTTTTTTTTTTTTTTTTTTTTTTTTTAAGTTTCTGGTGAGGGGTCCGGTCATAGACCCATACATAATTAAGTGTTTGACTCAAAATACATAAACGCTAATTCACCACACAAGAGCCAAATTAAGTTGCTGGTGAATTTTCAAAATTGAAAGAGCCCAAGTTGCTGGTAAATTTTCAAAATTGAAATTTTTTAATTTTACTGTCTTAATTTTTTTTTTTTTATTTGAATCAATTAACAATACATTTGACTTCGAAGTTTGAATGTGTCATTTATTTTTACAGATTTAGTTAACATATTTTTCAAACAATTCTCGTAATTATATATTTATTAAAGTAACTAATTATCTTAAATTTTAGAGTTAAAGTACTGTTAATTAATTCAAAACAAACAAAATAAAATATTGAGTAATAAAATTAAATTTTAAAAGATTAAATTGATGGAATTTATATGGTATAAAATAAAACCGAATACATACCAATATTCAAGATCATAAATAAAACTGTAAAATAACTTACAGAGCGCTATAGAAAATAAATTCTTGATTAAACAGCGGAAGCAAGAAATCCGGTTGCAATAGTACTAACCGAACTAGGTAATCTGGTTTCTCCTCCTTTCTCAGGCACTCTTCCGTATGGTATGAATTTAATGGATAATCTTATCAGAATACACATGAGTAGGTGGCAGAACTAGTATCCCTTTATATAAATTCCAGATCAACTTTCCATCAAAGTCTAATTAGGATTCTATTTAATTTAAATGGATGGAAAAGGGATAAGATATACCATATCAAGTAATTCTATATCAAGTAATACTATATCTATAGTAAGTCCAAATTCAAATATAATTAATTAGACCACATATATGAAAATCCTAACAATCTCCCACTTGGCTTATTTTAATTATATTTCTTGAATGGATTTTCTATACTCCAAACTTTATTGCGTATTATTGGAAACTTTATGGTCAAATATCTTAGAACTTACTTGATCCTTAACTCAAACTAAAAAACTACAATGATAGGAACTAGGGTGGTCCACCTCTCTAAATTGAAATTTTTCTTCCATAATTACTATATCACCTTCATCTTCTAGCCAAGTACTTTATATGGCACAATTTTATGAATGAACTAAAATCATATGTCTATTCGTTAACAGACAAAACTTTATATCTATTAAACGGTCCAATACAGCTGCATCAAAACTGTAACTTTATTGAAAAAAAAATAAAAATAATGTTATAATTGTCACGCCCCGAGTTTTAAAAATCCGATAAAATTTTTTTTTTTTTTTTTTTAAATCAGAGTATGCAAACTGGGCGCAACAGACCGCCACACGCATAGAAGACCCTCTATCCCGAGGACAGAGACTCCCCTATACATGCACGGCTAAATTCATCATCAGAGATCAACAGATAAATCAGTAACTAATCTAATCTAATCAGCAGGAATAATCAACAGTTAAATCATTACATCATCAGTTTTACATGTCTGAATCAAACAGAAGCTGGAAACGAAATGCGGAAATAGAAGTCTAAATAAGTCATCAACATAAACAGGATCAGGGGGACAACTCTATCGTATCTGCTCACTGGATCGTCCCACTATCTCCCCACCCGACGGACCTGAAAAATGGTCACCCAGGGGGTGTGAGATACACTGTACATGTATCCCAGTGGGCACGACGAGCCGAGGATCAGCTAATCGTACCTACTGGGTACTAAAATCTGCGGATAGTAAGAGTCAATAGGAAAAGCTGGAAAGCATAGAGGTCTACTACTAATCAGAAAGAACTACAGCTAAGTATACTGGAAATCAGCCATAAAACAGTAGATCATACATGCTGAAAATAAAAGGCAACTGAAAGGTATAATATAGAATCTATGCATCAATCGCAAGCATACCAAGTGCCCAAACAATGCCAATATTGGTCACGGGGACCTCAGGCTCATATCACTATCTGCACCTGTCCCACTGACATAACCCCGCACCCATAAGTGCTATCTGGGGCTCACGGGTCCTTCCTCTAGACCACTTTACCGGTAAAGAACAATAGCCACGGGGAGCGACCCCGGCAATGTTCGTGAAGTACAGCGATGCGTGGCAAGTCGTACTGATCAATCTCACGGTCTAGTGACCGAGTAATCGGCAACATGCCGAGATCCCAACAGGGAATCATCTGTCTATCTCTATCAATCGGAATCAATCAATCGTGTATATGAACAATATATCAAATAACATCTCAGTGACAGGAAACAGTAAGTATCAACTAGTCATGCAGATCTATATATCAATCAATCAGGATCAATCAATCATGCATATCGAGTAGTATCTATCAATCAGGATCAATTAATCATGCATATCGACGTATATCAAGAAATATCTCAATAACAGTAATCAATAGGTGTCATCTAATCATGCAAATCTATATATCAATCAATCAGGATCAGTCAGGAATAATCAGGGATCATGTATATAATAATCGGCTGATCGTGAACAAACAATCACATGTATAAGTCTAATCGAGTCGATGTCAAACCGGGGATCATGATATGTCAAGATAGGTCATGTAATCTGTAGGAAGATCAAGAACAGGGGTCCGACTGGACTAAAGCAACCAGAGGGCCAAAAAGCTGAGCCCGGTTCGAAGATAACCCACCTGGACGACGGTCCGCGCAGCTACTGGGAGCCTGGTGCTGAAGAACTGGGCCCTGTATAAAGAGATATGATCAGTAAATAGCTCACACAACCCTTTCCCGACGACGCTACACTAACGGAAAGCTTAAACGGGTCAAATCGGTCGGTTTATCGGTCAAAATCTGATTCCTGGTCAACGAGGACCTTCGGAACCCTAACAAGATGTCCAGATGGTACGTAGGTGCTGTTTAAAGAGAGTTCATACATCAATTTTGCATTTTGGTCCATAATGTATTTAAAATTGCATAAATACATATTAGTTAACTACTGTTTTGGCTCGTTCGTGAAATCCGGGAATCCGATGACGGCGCCGTAAGTTTCAGCGCGTCTGTTACGACGAGACGGATCCCGTGCTCATGAGTTTTGGTCGACACGGATCCCGAGTGCAAAGTTGGCCCATAAGTTCTCTTAGTCTATTTTACAACTTTGTTTAATCTTAATATATATATGATCTTTTAAGGAAATAACTTGAGCATGGTGTTCAGCAGTAACAGAGGGGTGGTGTGCTCACCTTTGGTGCGCCGGAAACCCGCCGGAGAGATGGCCGGAGCAAGGTGGTGCTCCAACTAGGCTCGGGTTGGCTTCTTCTTGGATCAACTCTGGCCCAGACCTGTACCAGAGGTAAGCACCGGGTTACTTTGAGTCCCAGAAGAGGTTCGGTCCAGGTAGGGTCGAGTCCCGGCGGCCGGAGGGGCGGCGGCCGGAGCTAGAGCCCGGAATGGTATTCTCGGGTACAAGGTGGGAGAGCCAACACAGAGGGGGGTCCCAGGCCAAAAATAAGATAATGGAGTGCTTATATATGGAGTCAGGATCATACCTGTGCGATTGGCCGGTGCGCGGAGCGGCGGGGATCGCCGGAGCTCGAGCCTAGGTCCACCTCGGGTGCAACTACAGAGGTGGCAAACCCGACGTTAAACCCCACATGCAAAATCCTAGGGAGGCTCCAGAGGACCGAGGAAGCTCACCTGAGTGGTTGCCGGGGGTCTGGAGTCGCCGGCGGCGTGCGGCGGCGGAGCTCGGGGAAGCTTCAATAGCCTCTAATGGTGGAATCCGGCGCGGCGGCTCCGGCCAGGTGCAAGATGGACCAAAAGGTCGGTCCCGACGTCGCGGAGCTTGGTGCAGTGGTGGCCGGCCACGGGAGGCCGCGGAGGCGGCGGACGGCGGCGGTCGTGAAAAATGGCAATTATCAAGTTTCTAGGGCAGGCTCGCGTCGTCCCGATCCTTAACCGATTACCCTCCGATTTTGTGGTGGGACAGCAGTCATCAAGATCCGTCGATCCAACGGTGTCGATCTTGATTTTGATGGTCGGATGACGGCGGCGCGAAGGATCGGCCAAAAGAACAATAATCCGGCGATAATGGCTACCGCCGGCGATCGGGAAGGTGATCGCCGCTGGGCCTGCACCCGGAGGGTCGCCTCGATGTCAGAAACCTCATGGTAATGCTCAACTGCCCGAAAGAATAAGAAAGTTCCAAGAGTTACCTCGCCGGAAACTTGGAAGAAAGAAAGGTTGGTTGCGGCGGCGCACCACGGCGGCGGCAGGGGTTCGGATCACTGCAGCTCAGTTGCGGCCACCCAGAGGAGCCCACAGGCTGGGTCTTGGTCGTTCGGGACTTCTCCAAGGTTCACCTTTACTCAGACCCGAGATCAAGGTAATGCTTGATCCACCCTTTTTCCGGCGACCGGCGAGGCTGTGGCCGGTGCGGGGAGGTCCGGGAAGTGAGGATGAAGGAGGTGGTTTGTTGGAGGGCTCTGCGCTGAGGGCACGGGTGAGAGGTTTAAAGAGAGAGAGAGAGGCTCGGTTTCAAATTTCAAAGGTTGAAATTGCAACATTGCAATTTGGCCCACAATCTCTCGGTATTTGCTGCCTAGTCCTTCACAGCAACATTAATCTCACACTTAAGTCCCTCTCCAAGCACTGGCACGCTTTACGACGCAACTTATATAGGGGTTTTGTATGCAAAAATCGCATTTTTCGCCGTATTTTACGCTTTTCGAGAAAATTCGTTCGTCAGTTCGAAAAACGGACTTCGCCACGACGTCCGGCTCGACGAATCCTATCAGGTAGATATTTTCGTTTTTCGAGAAAGTGCCCGGATTAATTTTCGGGTCCATAATAACTGTGCCAAAATACAGTTTTTGCATTTTTCGAGACCTTAGAATTGCCAAACGGAAATTCCGTCAGCGCCATTGCGCCCAGAACGACGAAACCGTTAAAATCTACTATTTGAAGTGCTATGTTCGGCTTCTGGATGGCGAATTGGCCCAACCTTGACACTTAGGGGATTCAAATTATGTGGTTACTGTTCATTCACTGTTCCCGCACTGCGCACTTAAGTCGCGGGTCCCGCCCGCTTCAACGCTGATTTCTGGAAGATCCGACCGTCAGATCTGAACAAGCTTAATATGGATTTCACTCAGTTCGTCATGACGGTTGTACTCGTGGTCTCGGATCTTCGAGATCAGGCTCGGATTGAAAAGTGATATTTCCGGCCCACTGACTGTGTAATTTACACTGCAGAAAATGGGCTCTTAGACTACTTGTGCTTTTCATGATCCAAATTCAACTGGACTTCAATCAATTTCATTTATTTATTTATTTTCAAAAATTCAAATTCTTACAATAATCTTATACATCAAAAGAACTCATCAGACCCATAATACAAACATAATCTTTAGACGACCCATGTGCTAGCCCCTTGGTCATTGGGTCTGCAACCATACGCTTGGTACTGATGTATTCAATTCTAACATATCCTTCATCTATCTTCTCTCTCACAACAAGATACTTGGTGTCCAAGTGTTTACACCCCATTGTAATCTTGTTGTTATTGGCAAAGGAAACTGCAATTGAACTATCACAGAAAATCTTTATTGGACGAACAATGGAGTCCACAATCTTTAAGTCTGTGATAAAATTCCTAAGCCAAATAGCCTGTGATGTGGTCTCATAACATGCAATGTACTCTACAGCCATGGTCAAAGGAGCAGTTATACTTTGTTTGCCGCTCTTCCATGAAATCGCTCCACCAGCAAGCAGAAAAACATACCCAGTTGTAGACTTTCTAGTATCTGGGCATCCCGCAAAATCAGAGTCCGAATATCCGATCGGCTCCAAATGATCTGATCTCCTGTATATCAGCATATGATCCAAAGTACCCTTCAAATACCTCATAACTTTCTTAGCAGCCTTCCAATGCTCCATACCTGGATTACTTTGATACTTGCCAGGCAATCCAACGGCAAAAGCAATATCCGGACGTGTGCACGTCTGTGCATACATAAGACTACCAACTACAGAGGCATATGGGTATGCTTTTCATCTGTTCAATTTCTAATTGGTTTTTGGGACACTGAAAAGCATTAAGCTTATCCCCTTTCTGAACGAGAGCAACACTCGGCTTATAATTATGCATTTCAAAAATTTTCAAAATTTTCTTTATGTAGGCCTTTTGAGATTAACCGAGTAAACCTTTATATCTATCTCTTTTAATTACAATACCAAGAACATATGAGGCCTCACCTAAATCTTTCATTTCAAAATTTTGAAAAAGAAATTCTTTAGTGTCATGCAATAGTCCGAGATCATTACTGGCAAGCAAAATATTATCAACATAAAGGACTAAGAAAATTATTTTACTCCCACTAACCTTCAGATATATACATTGATCAACAATGTTTTATTTAAAATCAAAGGTTAAAATGGTTTGTTTAAACTTTAAATACCATTGTCGGGAGGCATGTTTTAGTCCATATATTGATTTCTTTAATTTGCATACCAAGTGTTCCTTTCCCTTTTGCGAGAATCCTTCAGGTTAACTCATATATACCTCTTCATGAAGATCCCTATTTAAAAAAAAAAAAAAAAATAGTTTTTACATCCATCTGGTATAGCTCGAGATCGTAATGAGCAACTAGAGCCATAATCACACGAAAAGATTCCTTTCTCAACACCGGAGAGAAAGTTTCTTTATAATCAATGTCTTCTTTCTGAGTAAACCCTTTTGCCACAAGACGGGCCTTGTATCTCTCTATGTTACTTTTGGAGTCTCATTTGATTTTATAAACCCACTTGCATCCTACAGGTTTAACTCCTATAGGTAACTCAACAAGATCCCATACCTTATTGTGGTTCATGGATTCAATCTCATCTTTCATGGCATTGTACCTTTCCGTTGCATTACTGCTATTTATGGCTTCGGAAAAACTAAGAGGATCATCAAAGTTCTGACCATTCTCATAAAGATAGACAATATAATCGCTAAATATAGTCGGTCTTCTCTGTCTTGAGGATCTTCTTAAATCTATCTGATCATCCACTTGTAAATCTTGATGTGGATTATTGATGATAGGTTCATCTTCACTTTGTGGTTCCAAAATAACTTGTTGTTCTACTAGAACTAGAACCATCAAATTATTAGGAACAATAATGGGTATATTCTGTACAGAATCTAAATGCTCTTGAATTTCATCAAATTCAATGAATCGAGGTTCAGAGCTCCCAGTAACTGTTTCATCCTCAATAAACCATGCCGTAGTTTCTGCAATCTTCATAGGAAGTGATGGACAGTAAAATTTATACCCTTTGGACCTTTCTGAATAACCAATAAAATATCCTGACATGGCTCGAGAGTCCAATTTTTTTATTTGTGGGCCATACAATTTGGCCTCAGCTTGACAACTCCATGTATGAAAATATCTTTAACTGGGTTTCCTACCTGTCCAAGGCTCAAAAGGAGTCTTAGTAACAGCCTTAGTAGGGACCCGATTAAGAATATATAGGGTAATTTTGAGCGCCTCACAATACAATGATATCGGAAGGATAGAATTACTAATTATACTCCTGAGCATATCAATTAATGTGTGATTCCCCCTTTCAGCAACACCATTCTGATCAGGTGTGCCTAGCATGGTGTACTGTGGAGCAATCCCGCACTGCTCTAGAAACTTAGCGAAGGGCTCAGGAACTTGGCCTTTATCTGTCTGTCTATCAAAATATTCACCACCCCTATCTGATCTGACCACTTTTATCTTTTTCTCAAGTTGATTCTCTACTTCAGCCTCATATGCCTTAAAGGCATCAAATGCTTCATATTTCTCTTTAAGCAAGTAAAAATAATCATATCGAGAGTAGTCATCAGTAAATGTGATAAAATATTTATGGCCAGTAAATGAAAGAGGAAGAGGTTCGCATATATCTGTATGAATCAGCTCTAATATTTCATCACACATTTTGGCACCTTTAGAGGAAGTTTTGGTCGGCTTTCCCTTTATGCAGTCCACACGCATTTCAAAATCAGAGAACTCAAGATCATCCAAAATTCATTCTCTAATTAACCTTTGGATTCTCTGTTTTGATATGTGTCCCAACCTCCTATGCCATAACATGGATGACTTTTCATTGTTAATGCCACATTTTCATCCTACATTTCCGTGCATGGTAAGAAGGATTTCACTATACGAATGATCTAAAGATACTTTATATAGATTATTTTTCAAAACAGCAGAGCCAACTATCTCAGATTTGTAGGATAACGAAAAGATTTTATTATCAAAATTGAAACTATATCACAAACCAACAATTTTCGAAATAGAAATTAAATTCTTAGAAAAATTTGGAACATAAAAAGTATCACTTAAATTCGAAACATGACCACCAGAAATAACTAATTTAAATGTTTCTACAAATTTAACTTTAGTTGGATTTCCTTCAGCAGTATAGATAGTGGCTTCATCTTTATTGGGTTTCCTGCGGTTTAGAAATCCATGCACCGAATTCACCGCATGGCATGTGGCACCAGAGTAAATCCACCAAGTATTAGATGGAACAGAAACTAAATGCAACTAATGTATCAAAACCAGAAACTTACCCTTCTTCTAGAGCCATTTCTGATACTTTTGACAGTCTTTCTTTATATGACCCTTTTTCTTACAAAAGAAACACTTGGGAGTCCAATTACTTAATTGGCCTTGTGAACCAAATATGACTTCCATATTTTTCCTTTTTGAGTCATTCTTGCCTTTATCATTCTCAGCGCACTTTATTTGTCCCTTGTGAGAAACAAAATCAACTGTATTTTATTTCTCTTGCATCAATCTGCCTTCCTCTTGCACACACATAGTCAACAATTCATTAATTGACCATTTATCTTTATGTGTGTTATAAGAGATCTGAAATGGTCTATATTCAGATGGTAAGGAGTTCAAAATAAAGTGCATTAAGAATGAATCAGAGATGGTTACTTCAAGTGCAATGAGTTGCGCTGCAATATCTCGCATTTCCATAATGTGCTCGCGAATCGAGCCTTTTTCGAAGTACTTCATAGAAGACAGTTTATTCATTAGGGTACTCGCCAAAACTTTACTTGAGCTTACAAACTGTTGCTCCACAGCATTTAAGAAATCGCGGGCTGTCTTACATTCAGGAATTGAGTTTCGAATGTTTTTACCGACATGCGCCTTTATCAGCATCAAACTAAGTCGATTAGATCGCTCTCACTTTTCCAAAAATGTTGTTTGGATTGGCATACTTTGATCTGTAAGAGGAAGAGGTTTTTTCTCTCTTAGAGCCAAATCGAGATCCATACACCATAATGTAAGCATAATCTGTTCTTTCCACTCCGAGTAATTAGAACCATGAAGCATAGGAACAGAACCACTAATAGGAACAAAGGATGAAGTCATAGCTGAAAAATAAAATGCATGTTTTTATTAATAAAATATCACACTATAATATTTTACACTAAAATTAGAAAAATATACTTTATATGACATCACAACACCTCCTTTGGAAGCAGAATTATGAGCATAAATATTTTTTTTTCTTTCTTTATGCATATACTTTATATGACATCATAACCCCTCCTTTGGGAACAGAGTTACGAGTATAAATATACAATTTCTTTATCAGAAATTAATTTAGATTTTCTGTAGATCGTGATAATTTCAAGTTTCTAATATGAAGAAATTGTCAGCTTTGGCTAGGCAAATTTCTCCAAACGAGTTACAAGAAAATTACCATCCTACACCACCCATATACCTTTATGTCTAGACTCAGACTAAACAAAATAATATGGTGCAATTTCTACATGCACTTCTTTAAAGCGATTAACTCACTATTTCTTCTGAACGAGGCTGCTTTGGCTTGCACCCAAACAGTTGAAACAATAAATTAATTTGACTTAGTGTTGTATAATTAACATGAAAAATATCCAAAAGAAAGCTACTTTAAAATAAATTAATTTATTATTCTTTAGTTAGGACCACTTTGGCTTGCACCTAATCAATCAAAATAATAAATTAATTTAACTCAGCGTCTAGATTTAAATAATCTAACAACAATTATGATTATTTAATTTTTATGTTATGTCTGATCAAAATAACACTTTATGATATACATAAGTATAGATGCAATAATTTAAAATATAATATTGCAATCATAATACAAAATTTATATATATCCTTATTTCACCATAAATATCAGATAAATAAATTTATGATAAATTAATATTGTATGCAAAATTTAAATCCTTATGTGAACGGATTCTTTATATTCACAATACTCTATTAATTCATGAATCGAAGTAAGATGAATTAATAAACTTAATAATTAGAAGTAATCTTTATAAATTCGGAACAGATAAATAAGTTTAAGCAACAACATATTAGAGACCAATAAAAGAAAGGTAGCCACAATCATACGAATTACATTGCCTCGGATCCAAAAGAGACACAAACCAAAAAATTTATCTTCTTCAATTAATTGAATTTTATCCAAACAATCCATAGAATCCCAAAATGATGACAAGCCATGCTGATGCAGTGGTGTCGTACTGTAAGGTCACACATAAACAAAACCAAGTGACCTAATTGACGTCTTTTCAAAATTGGGAAACTAAGAAATAACAAGATCCAAATTTTTTTAAAAAAATAAAAATAAAAAAAATGATGGTTAAAGTAGAAAAATAAAGCACATCAAGAACAAGAAGATAGCCATGAACAAATCGTACTATATGGCAATATTTCAAGAAAAACTTGATAATATATAATTAGATCCAAAGTCCAAAATCCGTTTTAAAAAATAAATTCATCATTATTCAATTTAATTTAATAAAGAATACAATATTAAATTTACCTAACCGACTCTGATATCAATTAATGGAATTTATATGGTATAAAATAAAACCGAATACATACCAATATTCATGATCATAAATGAAACTGTAAAAGAACTTACAGAGCGCCATAGAAAAGAAATTCTTGATTAAACAGCGGAAGCAAGAAATTCGGTTGCAATACGAACAGTACCAACCGAACTAGATAATCTGGTTTCTCCTCCTTTCTCAGGCACTCTCCCGTATAGTGTGAATTTAATGGATAATCTTACCAGAATGCACATGAGTAGGTGGCAGGACCAGTACCCCTTTATATAGATTCCAGATCAACTTTCCATCAAAGTCTGATTATGATTCTATTTAATTTAAATGGATGGGAAAGGGATAAGATATACTATATCAAATAATTCTATATCTTTTAGGATTGACCTTATTTATAGTAAATTCAAATTTAAATATAATTAATTAGGCCATATATATGAAAATCCTTACATAAATAGCTAAATCAAAATAATCTATAATTTAGATAAATTCGACATATTTTTACCTAATTAATTTAAGCTACTAAATTAGAAATATAGTATTAAAAAGCTAATGAAATTTTCAATGTCCAGTATAAAAGCATTAATTTGAAAGCTTTTATTCATCTTCCTTCTAAAAATGCTACATTCTATGCGTAGAGCTTATATATTTTTAAAAGCACAAATTTATTAATATTTATAAATTTTTTATTATTAAATTTATATTGAGATTTGTAATTTTTACTTTTTTTTTCTCTCTTTAGTTGACTTTATAATAGCACAAATTCCAAAACAAATTCAATGACAAAAAATTCACAAGTATAAATTGAATTATACTTTTAAAAGTATATAAGCTCTACTCATATTCTACATAATGCCAAATAAGTCCTATGTTTTAACTAGAGAAATATGAGTTTTGCTTCGATATTTAGAGCCAGTTTAATACTAAGATTTATCTATTGAAATAAAATGAAATCGAGGCAAAAGCATACTGGAGTTAGGAATGTCAATGATACGTATATCCGAAATTTTATTCGTATTCAAACCCGAACGAAATAGATTTATCTGTTATTAAATGGATATGGATTCAGATACAAATATAAAAAATGAAAATCCGACTGATTTGGAATTCGGATATGGATTTTGACTGTACCCGTTCCAAATCTAAACCTGATTAGAATCCGAATTAATTTTACATTATAGTATATATATATATAGAGTCCGGCTAGAATACTATTGATAGCACCAAACAATTGGTGCTATCAAGTTTTCAGTCGTTGGATGAAAAGATATGCGGTTGGAATTATAGTGGTCCCATAAGATTTTTACTATTCAACCAACCACCTAGTAAATCCTAGGGGACCACTATAATCCCAACCGCATATTTTTTTATCAAACGGCTAAAAACTTGATAGCACCAATGGCTTGGTGCTATCGATAGTATTCTAGCCTAATTATATATATATATATATATATATATATATATATATATATATATATATATATATATATATATATATATATATTATATTTAAATTCATCTTTTAAAAATTTAGATTTAAAGTAATATATTTTGAAGCACTGTAAAGACAAAAAATATATAATTATTTTGGGTTTTGGTTTTTGGGTTCGGGTTTAGATTTTAGATTTTTGATCAAATTTTGATTTGGATATAAATTTTTAAAATTCATCGAATTTGGGTTCAGATTCGGATTTCGGGTTTGATAATAGAGTTCGGACTCAGATTTTTTAAAATCCACCCTGATTCGGATCTCCGCAGAGGTTTTATAGTGTGATCAGCGCCTTCTAGAGACCTATTTTGGGTAATGGAGATGATTATGTGCAAATCGGACCCCAGGATTGGACCCAGCGCAAAAATTGGATCAAATTTACCTATTCGGAGGCCTTTGTTGAAATTTAGAAGTGGATTTTGGCAAAACGAACATCGAATTTAGACTCAGCGAGCGAAAACTATCAAAATCGGCTATTTGGATATATTTTTCGGAATCCAAACGCCCAAAAACAAATTTTTGGGCACCTTAGTACTGTTCCGGGCAGGCTGGGCATCGCCGGCGGCCGCAGGCAGGCGCCAAAGTGCGGCGGGGCGGCTGCGGGCAAGCGCAGGCAACCGTGGGCAAGCGCAGGCAGCCGCGGGGGCACGGGCAGGCCGGTCCACGGCCCATGCGCGTGCACCGGGACCAGCGGAAAGGCGCACGGGCCACGTAGCAGCACGGGATTGGCCGAGGCCGTGCCAATCGCGGCGTGACTAGCGGGGGGCCACGCCACGTGGCGCCTTCTGATTGGCCAACAGCGTTCGGAAGACCCGACGTAATGACCGGCGCATGGACCGCGCATGGATCGCGTGGGCCACGTGGCGCGCTTCCATTGGCTGGTGCAAGCCGTCGCGCGTGCGCCGGGCGCACGGAGCACAAATGAGTGGGACGCGTGGCAGCCATTCGGCACGAGCGGGGGAGCGGGGGCAAGCGGATGCGTGCCACGTGGCGGCCCTGGTCACGGGTGACTGGCCGGCCCGTTATTGTAGCAACAGCGAGGCATTTCTCCTTCTTCTTTCCTTCATTGCTTTTAAAATGGGATTTTTTCACCACCTTTGAGCTCTTTTGGAGAGAGATTTTTCTTGGGGATTTCTACTAGAGCTCCATCTACATCTCCACTCAAGAGCTTGATTTTTTGGGGAATTTTGAAGGCTATTTGATCATCTTCTTCATCAACCTTTGAGGGCATCATCATTGCTGCATTTACAGCCTACTTCGTCGTGTTTCGATGCAAAAATCCTAAGAAGCTAACCTATGGGAGTTTTAACCTGATTTTTGATTTTGTGTCTTCACAAGAGGTATGCCTACAACTTTGGTATTCAAATCTTCCCTTAGATTATGAGATTTTATAGAGTTTTGAGGCCATCTTTGGGACCCTTTGTTTCAGCCTAGAATTATGGACAGTCCTCAGTGTTTTGCCTGTTCTGGACAGAAGGATGAGTGTTTTGGAATGATTTTTGTGGAAAAATTTCCAACATTCAAAGATCTACAACATTGGTATGTACCATTTCCCCTAGATCTGAGATTTTCTTGGAATATAATTATCATCTTTGGAACTCTTGTGTTCTAGTTTAAGTATTGGATTGCTAAGATTGAGTTTTGGATAGTCTAAAATAATTATGTAATTTCTTAGTGATCCGTACATGGATTTTAGTGTTCTTTGGCTCAATTTGTATCTAGTCTCCGAGAGGAATCCATTGGTACCTTACTTGCAGAATTTGGATCACATTTGACCAGATAATATTATTGATCTTCTTAGCTCTGTTTTAGGTATTACAACAGTGCATATTTTGATTGCTCCTTTGAGCATTGAGCCTTGGTTTGAGGATAACTTTGAGAATATTGGGTCTTTTTCAGAATTTCAAGTTGGGACATCTTATTAACTTCAAGGTGAGCAAGTTCTCTTCTGTGAGATATGGATAATTCCTTGTGGAAAGGCCTCTAATTAAGCTTGGAAGTGCAAGTTATGTTTATGTCAATATTTGGGACAGCATGTAATATTTTGTTATTTTGATTAATAAAGGGAATTAAAGATGGATTTTTGGAGACTTGGGGATGTTCTTATGATGGAGGACACTTCAATTATGCTATGGGAAGCTTCATTTTGAGGTATTAGGTGTTAATTGTGCATTTTATTAAGCCTAAAACTACAAACTGAAATTCTGGAATTTAATCGCGCAGCGTGTAGTGTTTCGGTAATTGCACTCAATCTGTGTGGTGGATTTAAATAATTTTTGCAGTATCGGATTCCAAAGAGGATAAGAATTTCTCACGTCAATTTCGACTAGATCGGACTACGAATTAGTGCGTTCCAGGTGGGTTGGTTTGATTTTCTCCAAACTATAGATTTCCCACTAATTCTAGTATATTAGCTTTCAGCATGCTAGAATAGGTGCTAGTATTACTGTATCATGATGTTTATAGAGTATTGGACTTTGACCTAGCACCCTGTCATATGTTATATGTGTAAACCAGACTAGTAGAGAACCCTCACTTGGGTTAGGTTCTTTTATACTTTAGACATCCACACTTTACATCCTTATTCCTTGGACAAAGTGTTTTCCTTGCCCGGATAGTGGGCCGAGTGATCAGGATTTCTTTTAGTGTGGGATGCATATTGCACTCGTACTTGGGGACCGAGTGGAGACTGGTAGCTGTGGCTAGTCTTGTACTAGTGTCGGGAGCTGTTGGGGTAAACAATGGTCCCGGGTCATCGAGTTTTCTCCGATCTATTTGTCATCACTATGTTCGTCGCGGTAGTGTACTGGTGATAGCAGGGTCTTGAACCCAAAATCTTTTTTGGACACACATTATTTCAGTAAACCAATGTTTTCTTTCCAAATGTCGAAGGGTCGCCAGAGCTTGTTCTTGTCTGATTGGGCGAAGGCATTAGCCCTTCGGGGTTTGAGAATAAAACTTATTTTCTAACTGATTTTCCTAAAAGAGCTAAAATTCATTAAAATGGGTTTTCATAAATCAAGATGATTTTATAAAAAGGAACTACTTTTAGTCCTCACCTCGAGGGGGGGGGGGGGTTCGAGTGAAAATAATTTTCAATAATAAATATCACATTTTCCTATAAACTTCCTCACCTGAGAGGGTTCGAGTGATCCGGGTTCTAAGGGTTGTTTTCTTCTTTGGGTCGAGAACAACGAGAGGCTATGTCTAGAGTCTGTTCTTGTTTGATTTGGGTTGTAGGTTCTAGTCTTTCAGGGTTTTCGGACCCTTGGTTGCCGTCGGTTGTGGAGTATCTCCAGCCAGTGAGTTTTAGCACGTTGAGTGTGATGTACTGATGCGGGAGCCATCGGGTTGACGTTGGTCCCAGCTGTTAAGTATCTTCGGCCAGTGGGTTAGTGTTGTGGGTTGGCCATTGTCGATCTGATTGATCGTGGATTTGGACTATAGCCTGCATGAGCCATATGGGGCTCGATAGAGATGCGTGGATACTTTTCTTGGTGGGGTCGCTCCTCTCGAGTGCCGCTCTGGAGCTGGGCCTGTTACTTTGTTATCGCGACTTGACGATACTGACCTCGTTGACTGGGCCCTTTTTGGGCAGCCCTACGTAATTCCCGTCCCCGTAAGGATGTGTGGTAGTAGGTGGGCGCAAGTTTGACTGGACCCTACGTGGCAGTCAGTGTGATTGGGTCGATTGAGTTTACTGGGATAAAGTCGATGCATCATTTTCATCTGTATCGTCCTTTGAGCATAATAGATAGAGGCATGATAGCTTTAGAGTTATTTCCAGCTTTTTATCCTTTTAAGTATTTCTGTTATCTTATGCCTCTAGTAGACTTAGTGGGCAGACCGTTGGTTTTAAAAAGGGTACCCACTGAGAATTACTGTAGGATATAGTTCTCACACCCTCTGTCGGTGACAGGTTTGCCGAGACTTTTCCCTCCGTTCCTGCTCTAGCTGGTGCGACGAACCGAGGATAGGGAGTCACGAGATAGATCCCTACTAGTGTAGTTCATTTTGGTGAGATAGATGTACCATCCCAGATTGTGTGATTTCATTGTACACAGATGAATTATTATTTTAGTTTACCTTCCTTTTTGTATTCATAGATGTTGTATAGGAGAATTTTTACTTGTACTATTCCTGTGGATCAGATTATGTATTATTTATATTTGGGAGATGGATATTGTACCTTTATTCTAGTTGTACAGTGGTTTGAATTTTATTTTATAATTTATTATCGCTCTGATATCTATATAGCTGTAGTACTATCTTTTACAGGTTGAACGCTTTGTCTATGCGGGACTCCCCGTATGGGCAGCGAATCTGTTGGCGAGCCCGGATCGCAGTTTCGACCCCGGAGCGTGACAGATTAGAGTGGTATCAGAGCCTAGGATGTAGGTTATTGTGGATTTAGAAATCCTAGGCTTTTGGTTGGACCTTAGGATGACTATGTGAGAGTTGTGACTTATAGCGAGAGTCCTGATTGATTTTTATATCTCTTCCAAGGGATGGGATGAGTGATTGGCATGTTTATTCTCCTGAGCGATTAGGTTGACTTACAGTGACGCCCGACAGCGGCCTTGGATGTGTGCAGATGCCTTGGACAGGACGGCAGTGTAGAGCTTGAGCCTGATGATCGCGCGACAAACGCCGCTACCGGAGTTGATGTGATGACTAGTGTTAGTGGTTGTGTCCCTAGGAGTCGTAGTAGATTGTAGTCTACGGTTGTGTTGCCACAGCAGGAACAATTTCAACACTTCTCTCCCTTTTTCACATCTATACGCCGAGGCTCGCAAACGAGCTGAAAACTTCAAAAGGTTGCTCCAAAAATGAAGACGGTGCCTGAGCATGTTCTTGTTTGATTGGGGTGAAGGCACTGGCCTTTCAAAATTTTCGGACTTTTCGCCGTTGTCGGCAGTTTTCTAAAATTGAGAGTTGGGGTTGAAGATGTTCCTGATGTTGGGCTTTTCTATTTCCTGTTTGGTTGTGCGGGTGCGCTTTGAGTCATTTTGGTTGAGTTGGTATCGAGGGATTGATCTTTGGAGCTTCTTGCCCTTGTTTTTTCCCCCGCGATTGGTTGGAGTCCTCGTTATTTTTCATGTCTCAGCTCAGTGGCAATATGTTTGGACCCCTCGCTCGTGATTGGCTCGCTCCACTTGAGACCTGTGAGTGTCTGGAGTACGAGGGACGCCCGTTGCAAATTTTGGCTCGAAAGATGAGGGAATTGCGCAACTTGGTCATACCGTACATGTCGATGTTGATGTTGAGGAGTAGTCATGGGGAGCGAGTGGCAATTTGAGAGCTGGTGATGACGGTGATGGATGCCCGCCCTTCTGATTTGAGACTCTCGGTGAGGTTTGTTAGTTTTGAGGACGAAACTTTTTTTAGTAGGGGAGGATGTAATGATCCGGATCTCCGCGGAGGTTTTACAGTGTGATCAGCGCCTTCTGGAGGCCTATTTTGGGTGATGGAGATGGTTGTGCGCAAATCGGACCCAGGATTGGACTCAACGCGAAAATTAGATCAAGTTTACCTATCCAGAGGCCTTCGTTGAAATTTAGAAATGGATTTTAGCAAAACGGACGTCGAATTTGGACTCAGTGTGCAAAAATGGTCAAAATCGACTATTTGGATGTATTTTTCAAGATCAAGACGCCCTAAAACGGATTTTTGGGCACCTTAGTACTGTTCCGGACAGGCCGGGCAGCGCCGGTGGTCGTAGGCAGGCCTCGGAGTGCGGCGAGGCGGCCGCGGGCAGGCGCGTGCAACTGTGGGCAGGCGCGGGCAGCCGTGGGGGGGAGGGTAGGTCGGTCCACGGCCCAGGCGCGTGCACCGGGACCAACAGAAAGGTGCACGGGCCACGTGGCAGCAAGGGATTGGCCGAGCCACACCAATTACGCCATGACTGGCAGGGCGGTGCCACGTGGTGCCTTCTGATTGGCCGACAGCGTCCGGTAGACCCGGCGCAATGACCGGCATGTGGACCGCGTGTCACTCCCCGTGGTAGAAACTGCAACCCGGGCTCGGCAACAGATCCGCCGCCCATACGGGCAGCCCCGTATGGACGAAGCGACCAACCTGCAAAAGATAATACTAACTACTAAACAGATATCAGTGCGGAAAGTACATGTCAAATCCACACAATGCATAAATCTCTCCAAACTAAACTCTCGACTAAAATAAAAGTATAAAATACAAGATCCTCTGACAGTACAACGAAGATCACCAAAATATGGTACATCTACTCTCTCTCCAGGGCAAGCAGGGATCTAGCTCGCGACTCCCTTACCTCGGTCAGATGATGCAGCAGTAGGGGTAGTAGGAACAGGAGAAGAAGTCCCTGGAGATGGTCACCAACGGAGAGTGTGAGAACTACAACCAACAGTAGTTCTCAGTGGGTACCATCACCAAGACCAATGGTCTGCCCACTAAGTCTACTAGAGGCCACTACACCAATAATGAAAATTAGTGGCAAATATATTGTGGCCACATAAATTATTACCACTAAATTCTCATAATTAATGGCGATTATGTAAATATTGCCACTGTTATTATTATTTTTGATGGCCAAATATTATCGCCACCAATAATAAAAATTAGTGGCAAATATATTATGGCCACATAAATTATTGCCACTAAATTATCATAATTAATGGCGATTATGTAAATATTGCCACTGTTATTATTATTTTTTGATGGCCAAACATTATCGCCACCAAATAAGAATAATTATTATTAATTTTTGTTTTCAAATCAAAATTTATTAGTTTCGGTGGTGACATATTATTGTCACCATATGATTTTTTACATTTAGATTTTTGTGGCGAAAACTTGTCGCCACCAAATATATATATATATATATATTTGTGACCATAATTTATAGTCACCAAATAATCTCTAATTTTTTTTTTCAATTAGTTCTATTGTGGCAAAAATAATTTTGCCATCAAATAATATTTTTTTTCATTTGGTGACAAAAACTTATGGCCACTATATAGTTTTCAATCTTTTGCAATTTATTTTTTTATGGCAAAAATTTTTGGCCACCAAATAATTTGTTTTTTATTTGATGGCCATAATTTATGGCCACTATATATATATATATATATATATATATATATATATATATATATATATATATATATATATATATATATATATATATATATATATATATATATATATATATATTTTGATGACAAGAATAAAAAAAAATTGGGCAAGAAAAATCAATAAAAGATAATAAAGGCTGAGTTCTCCCGAGCCTCCGTGGCGGCCTCTCAGCGATCTCCAGCCGACGTGGCCGCGCCCAGAGCCCTCTCACCTCCATTCACTCGGGTTTTGCTCTCTCTCCTCTGTTCACTCAGGTTTTGCTCTCTCCCTCTCACTTTCCCTTCCTTCCGTCGATCTACCCATGTGCCCCATGTGCTCGCACATGGGGTGTGTCCAGAGCCCTCTCACCCTCCTTCTCTCTCTCCTCTATTCACTCCATGTTTTCCTCTCTCCCTCTCACTTTCCCTTCCTCCTCTCTTCTCCCGCGCCGGGTTGCCCGCGCTCTTCCACATGGTGGGACACTGTTCGGCGTCCTTGCCTCCGCCAGGTGCCTACGGCGTCGTACGCCGACCCAGGTTGGTTCGGGCGTCCTTGCCTCCGCCAGGGCCGGCCCTTACGTGCCTAGGTCATCCTACGCAGCCCAGCTTGGATCGACGGTCGCCACTGCGCGTCCCCTCTCTCAGCTGCGGGTTGGGGCCCTCCTATCCGCCGGATCCGGTGGCTCGGATTCCTACCCTCTGGCGCCGTACGCCCTGCCTCGTCGATACGGCCCTCCCCCCCCCCCCCCCCCCCGCCTCCCTGCCGCAAGGCCTGCGGTTCGGATACGCTGTATTGAAGCGACCCTTCCTAGCCGTCGCTCACATCAGCCGTACACCGAGCCTTCTATGTGCCCCCCCCCCCCTATGGTTCCGTCCAGTGTTCGTCAGGACACTAGCCTCCCGACCCTACTCTGTGCTGCACACTGAGTGCGCCCTCCCTCAAGGTTTGCCTATAAATACCATGCCATCCCAGCAGATTGGGTACGCCCTTCCCTCTCTCTTTGCTTACTTTTGTGTGCTTCTTTATTCGTTTTTTACATAAGGCTTTATTTGATTTCCCCTCTACTGTCTTCCTACCCCGCTGAGGGTAACCCGTGCGTATAATTAAAGGTGAAAACTGGTTTAAAGCGGGCAAAAAAAACGACATACAAACTTTTCAATTATACTAAAAGAAAAGAACAAAATCTTGAGCTCTCGTCCCTTCTGCCCCGTCCTGTATATGCGTGATTCTGTCGGCGCTCCCGTGCAGAAAAGTTTGCATTCGCTTGTTGTTCGCTACTTGGTTCTTGCTCTTTAGGCGTTATGCGTGTGCTATAATATGTGATTTTGGGTTTTATTTACCACTTTTTAAACTTCTCCGCCCTTTTTGTTCATTCTTTGTATTATTACTTTGCGCTTGGATTTTCTTCGCTACTTGGTTCTTGCTCTTTACCCGTTATGCGTGTGCTATAATATGTGAACTTGGGTTTTATTTACCACATATAGTTGATCTCTACTCACACTTGGAATGGGAGAGAACTTATATGAAAAAAAATTCATTCATTACTCAATCGCTCAGTTAGTCACTAAGAACCCATGGTTATTTGTAGAGTTGGAACTGTAAGTCCGGTTACAATTTTAAGTTATCATTTCAACCTTGTTCTTTAGTTCTTCTACTTATAAAAACCGTTCGAGATTGTATGGAAGTTGGCGCCCTGTTGGTCACTACCTTTTTGTCACCACTACAGCAAGCTGCTGAAATTGCATGATATTGAGATGAAATTCTTAATGGTTTAAATTCTTAGGTTAATATATGGGGTTCGTATTTGTTTTAAGTGTTTGGTTTCGCATATGTTTAGACTTCACGAAGAGACTTCTAACGTGCTTAAACCTTCTAAATTAAAAATTTTTACCCACTGGTACTTTACATCTAATTTCTAAGTTATGGCTTTGCCTCTAATTTGTGCCTTCCAATGACTATAGGTTAATTTCTGAGGTTTGTATTTTTGTTTTAAACATTTGGTTTCCCATGTATTTAGACTTCACAAAGTGATTCGCAACGTACTTAAACCTTTCAAATTAGAAAGTCCTGATGGTTGGCCCTTGCATTTCCTATTGATCTTGCATTCCAAAGCTTTTGGATACTTTATATACCTAATGAATAGGTTAATGTTTAACTTTACATGTATTAACATTTTGTGAATGTATTTTGTGGGTTGGGCATGTGCAAATGCATTGAACACAAGAAACAATTTTCCTCCAGCATGCGGGTCCAAGTAAAATAAAGCTTTCTAAAAACTTTAGGACCAACGTACGGAAATTTGAGCACACAAAGTGAAAATAAATTTGGAGGCTGAATATGGGTTAATATATGAAGTCTCTACTTGCTTTTCAATATTTGGTTTCGCATGTACTTTGATTTCATAAAGTGATTCCTTATGTACTTAAACCCTACAGACTACAGATTGGAAATTTCTGATGATTGCTCCTTGCTTTGATCTATTAATGTCGGGTTTTAAAACTTCCCGACACTTTACATTTCACCAAGAAAACTATAGGTTAATATATGGGGTTTGTATTTCCATTTTAGATATTTGGTTCCGTACGTATTTGGACTTCACAAACTGGCTTCAATGTATTTAAACCTTACAAATTAAAATTTTCTAATGGTTGCCTCCTGCATTTTCCTTGTTATCATAATTGTCTGTTATGATATGGCTTAGGAATGTTCTCTTGATGGATTACAAATCCAGCTTAGATTTATAATATTCCCAGATTGATTTATGGTCGGCTAAATTTCGGTTGAGTTTTTCTTGGGTTGCTCTTTTTTTTTTTTTTTTATTTTTATTTATTTATTTGTGATCATTTCATGTTGTCATGCATCAATGTTAGTGTCAGTCAAAACCTCTTGGCTAATAAAACAAATTATCTTGAAATACATTAAGATTTACTATAGGTCCTATTTGGACAAATGATTTGAATTGGAAAGTTTTTAGGAAAGAGAACGACTAATGATCTTTTGCACATTTGGAGACGTAATATGGTAGTCCATTATATTTAGTCTATAGTTTATACCCTATGTGGTAAAAAGACGTGGAAAAAAGACCATGAATTGTGATCATCCCTTGGGCTGATCCACTTGAGCTCAGCATAATTTTTATTTTAATTAGGGATGGCAGTGAGATGGATACAAGTTGGAATGTCTAATTCCCAAACCAAACTCAATCTCTCTTTCCGTCAAATCCAAACACAACAGGGCTTAGCAAGTTCCATTTGTGAACTCTCTTTATCCCAATCAAACCCCTAAGTTAGGGTTAAAACATATGAAGCTTTGTATTTCTACATAGAAGGGAGGCACTCTCTTTACCCCAATGAAGTTTTGTATTTCCTGTTTTTAGAGTGTGTGTGTGTGTGTGTGTATATATATATATATATATATATATATATATATATATATATATATATATATATATATATATATATATATATATATATATATATATATATATATATATATATATATAATTGATGTAACTGCTTATATTTTTTACCACATATTTTGACGTAATGGTTTTGCTCATTTTTTATTTCAATTCCTTCTGTAATGGATAAATGCTTTATTTCAAAATGAGGTATAATTACTTGGAACTGTATCTAAATCTAGCTGCTAAACAGTCTATAATTAACATGAAGGTTGTCCTTCATATAAATGATGGCATTGCTAAATATTAGATTAATCCATTTGTATCTCATGATACACTGGCTTTCATTTCCAATTGGGCATTCTGTGTTGATAAGGTAGAGATAATATTACAAAGTATTGTTGATGTGGGTTTCTTTCTTTTGCCTGTGTTGGGTTGAACATATTTGTAATTTTTCTTGCATTCCGTTAGTTCATATTCTTCTATCTTCTCTTTTCCATTCATTCTCTTGCTATTCCAGCACAGGTTTTCTTTTAAGTATATATGAATTCTCCTTGCTTGCTTTGTACTTTTGCTTGGCTCACAGATGTTTACCTTGGGGGGGTTAGAATAGAGAAAACATTAGAAAATGTTGGAGATCAACATGTATATTGTTTAGAACTCTCGATCCATGCTTTTTTTTTTTTTTATGATTTCAAATTTATAGATTGTATATATTCCTTCAATGGTCTTCTCTTTTGTCTTTTTTTTTTCTTCTCTGTTTTTCCCCTCTTTTTCCTCTATGGTCACCAAATGTTTGACACGATACTCTATTCCTTAACTGCTATTATCTTGACAAGTATATTGCATAAGTCATTGGTCAAAAAGAATTGGTAGTAAATCAGAATCATCAACTATCAATTAGTAGTAAAAAAGAACCAATATTTTCTGTCTTACTTTTCCTGTTGATTGTAAATGTACAATTTCTTATCCTGTTTTTAATTGGACTTGCAAATTGGGGTGCATTAACTTATCTTCAATTTCATGTAAAAATTGATTGGCTTTGTCTATTGTCTAGATATGGTATGCTACATGCCATTGTGTATCACTTGCTTTGTTTTTCATATTGATATCTTTGATACACTTCATGTTCCTGAGGCGAAGAACATCACTGTGTAGTGTGTACTCGGTAACATAGACCAAATGAGTAGTTTAATATTATATATGGGGAAAGAGGGAGGCTCTCTCGAATAAGGCTTGTCATTGTTTCACTTTTTTTTTTCCCTCTTTTTTTGGAGTTCATTTTCACTATTTAAACCTTCTTTAAATAAGTATAATGCTCTAACATTTTTGGTTTCCCATTTGCTGATTGTTTTTTGTTTTTTTCCCTTTGTTTTGTTTCTGTCCTCTTCATATTTTGATGAGATCTGGGATTAAAATTTGTTGGTTTCTAAAAAATTCTATGAGAAAAAGTATAAGAGATGGTATTTTATTCATTTAAATAGCAAGTCGAAGATCTCAATTTGTGTAGAGGGAAATTGCAGATCTACAATAATTATGAGAGAAAATGGTTATAATTTTCTAAGAAAGAACTAATTGAATGTAGGATTCCTGAATGTCTTTTTGTTTTTTTCCTCTTTTTTTTTTTTTTTACATTTCAAGATTTGGATTTATAGAGATGTCTTATTCTATTTGTAGTCCCCCAAAGTTTTATTATCATTATTTCTCTTTGTTAAAAAAAACACATTTTCTTGGAGATACTCTTTCTTAGTTCCTTTGAATTCCTTTCGATTTTGATCTGTTCGGATGATATTTTCTTTTAGTTATTGGAATTGCATATTTTTTTTTTCAATTTTTGTTAAAAAATTTGAAGATTGGAAAATTTACATTGGGCATAGTATAATTCCTGCTGGTTGAAGGTGCAAATCATTTTGCTCATAAAAATGCATTACTTTGCTTATCATGTTGGAGCAATCACATACTGAAATACACTGTTGTACATCTTTTGGATGATTTGTTGGTTTGGAATAATATCTCTTACCTATCCTGAATTAAACGGAAAGGCAAGCAATCGCGATGCTTATTACACCCCAATGGTTCGAATTCGGATCATGCGACAAAGTGGATGGCTCTATGTTGACTGGTGCTCTTATCTATTGCATTTTGTCTTACAGAATAAATTCCAAATAAATAAGAGGCTGGAAGGATTTGTATGGTAGAATCTAAGTAAAAGAGATTTTAAGTAATTGGTGGTTGGTGATTTTTTATTACCTTTAATTTATGTGGTGGTGATTGTTCATTTATTTTCGATCTTCTTTTTTTGACTTTAAGTGCATAAACATTTCCTATTTTTGAGTTCACTCTTGATTACTTTGAGTTCTTCCTTGTTTTTTTCTGGTTCTTCTCTAATTAATTTACATTCTATTGTTCGTGTTTAATTATTTTTTTCCGGGCTATGATGATACATGAGGAATAACAACAGACTTTGGACGGCCTTGGGTGTTGGCTTACTACTTGGGTGGTGATAGCATGCATGGAAAAAAATTGTACTGTTGGATGGCTGTGAAGAACCAAATGTTCTTTCTGCAACCCATTGCCAATACTCGCTGCTTGCATCCCCAAAATTTGTAGGAGTGTTGTTCCTTTCCCCTTCTCTCACTCCAGCCTAAAGATTTGTGTTGCCTTTGTGTGAAAATATGAATATCTCTCGGTGACCTTCGGCAACCAGCTGTTGTTTATACTGTGACCCTACATTGAAAAAGAAGTACTGCTTCCATTCTCTACTCTTTCTTTTGATTGGGTTGGAGAATTATCTGAGCCTGACATTTTAAATATTTTCTTTTTACCTTTACTTTACATGATGGTGATGATGGTGTTCAATATTTCGTCACATCTTCAAATTCTGATTTTGTATACAATGTTGTCACTGGATTTTCAGATGTTTTACTGTTCTTTCTTGCTGGTTTAGAGTAGTGAGGTTTGAATATACCGGCATTCTTGACAGTGTCTGGCCAACTAAATGCTAAAACATATGCATCCTCTCTTTCTGATGTATGTTTTCTTTTCTCTATCAGGCCACCATGCACACTTTCACAATCTATAAATTTTCATTATTTTGATTACCATTATATCATTTCCCTTAAAATTTGTTAATTTGCCTCCAGGTATACACATTTGGTCCTACATTTAGGGCAGAAAATTCTAACACCTCAAGATATCTAGCTGAATTTTGGGTAAATTACAATTTACCACCCTTTCAGAGTTTTTCTTTTTGAGGTAATATGCCCAGTTCTTGAAAATTTTGAACATTGGGTCTTACATTCTCTATCTTATGCAAAGATGATTGAACCTGAGCTTGCCTTCGCCGATCTGAATGATGACATGGCCTGTGCAACTGCCTATCTCCAGTATGTAGTAGGTTTTCTCTTCAGATCTATGAGCATTTGCTTGATGCATATGTCAAAATAATGGTTCTTTTACTATGTGTGAGGTCTTTAGTTGTACCCTGCGAAATCCTTTATTCATATACATACATGCTCTGTAAAATCAGAATTTTTGTGTGTACCCCTTGAGCAATTTCTTATGAGAGTACTTTGTCCTAATCTGGATAATCATCAATTCATAGGCAAAAATAAGTTTTGTAATTTACGATTGCATCAAAAATGAGTTTGATCACTACATTGGGTCTTGGAAAAGTTTGTGCTATATTTTTATGGTTCTGGCTTTTAACTCCTGATGACAAATGTAACTACGTCGCCATGTACAAGAGAAACCCCCATGAGAACCCCCAAGAGAAACCCCCATGTAACTTCTTGGGTAGTAATTTTTGAATTAGAGTTCTTTATTATGGTGAGAATATCTTTATTTAAACTATGTAATCTTAATCTTCCTGCTCGACGCAGCTTGCAGATTCTGCAAAAGCCCAGTTCTCTTGCAGAGACTACAGCGACCATCTCGCTTTGGTTCGAGCATACGAGGGTTGGAAAGATTCCGAAAGAGATCATTCTGGATATGAGTACTGCTGGAAGAATTTCCTCTCTGCTCAAATGATGAAAGCCCTTGATTCTCTTAGAAAGCAGTTTCACTTCCTGCTTAAGGACACTGGTTTGGTTGATGATGGTTTTAGTGCGAGCAATAAGTGGAGTAACGATGAGAATCTCATCTGTGCGGTAATTTGCACGGGCTTGTATTCTGGTGTTTATTCAGTTATGGTGAGTTCTCTCTCTAACATTTGTGTGAATTTTGCCCACCGTTTCACCTCGACAATTGTTTAGGATGTTTAATAAATGTGTAACCTTTTTATGAAGGAAGCTGTAGTATATTGCGAATGAGATTAGCTTGCATGTTTTGACAGGTGTTTAAGTAGTAGTAGTAGTAGTAGTAGTAGTGGTAGTAGCAGTTGGAGTGTAGGAATATCTATATCAAGCAAAGTTGATGGAGAAATTAATGAGGTGACTGTTCAACCGTAATAGTTCTCCATTCATAGATTAATTTGAAGACTGTTCAAGTGATGAAGCACAACCAAAAGTTGGAAACTTTTGTTTTCTCCTTACCATCTATTCTCTTCTTATTTGTTCTTCTTTTATTTATGGATTTTTTTCCCCGCCATCTTATTCTAAGAGTGATGCTGTTTAACCAGTATCTTTATGCTCTGAGATTTTACGATCAGCCGGATGAAGCGAAAAAAGGACAGGTGATCTGATAAATCATTCTAACTTTGTCTAATTCTTATGTATTATGTTAGTTTGTGAGTCTCATGCAACAAGGCTTCTATCTTTGGTGGGCCTGTGATTTTCTTCTTTTTGACTTAAGTACTTGCCTATAATGCCTAATCGATTGATACTTTCCTGTGATGCAGAATCGAATGCAGGTGAAATTAATTTGTTTATATTTTAATTTATTTTCCTAATGTTTAGAATTATTCGATTTTGTAATTTCGTTTTGTTGTTTTCTTTCTAAAATTTTTAGGATTTGTCTTATGAAATAAATTTCTGAAAACTAATTAGACGCGCGGAGCAGCAGCTCGGTGGAGACGCATGATGGACAAGGCGACTTCGGTGACGACGCAAAGATAGCTTCAGCAACAACTCAGTTCCAGCAGCTTGGTGGCGTCTCCTAGCATGCCTCTAATTAAATATCCCAACAGTCCTTGCTTGCTTAATTAATTAGATATCTATGTCAAGGAATCCCTTTATTACGTGTAACCCAGTTTACATATAAACGGTTCAGTTTGTGGACTCAAATAATTGAAACGGTTCAGTTTACATGTAACCCTTTATGTTTATTCGTTGACTTTAAACGGTTCAATTTTGTATTCATGTTATTCTAAAATCTGATTCAGATCACTTCTCATTTAACTTCCATTTTTGTGCTCTTTGTGTTTTGGATTGTGTTCATTTTTAAGAATCTGATTTCCAGCTGGGTTAAACATAACATGCAATTAAATACTTCTGGTTAAATGTCATCGCTCTTACTTTCATTTTGTGGATTCTGATGAATTCAAATCACTCACCGGTGCTCAATAAAATATTTTTGCGTAAATCTAACAATAATTGATTAAAAGGGAGCTCTGAGCAAAATTTTTGCCCGTTCTCTTTTTGGTTCGTCTTTCTCTATCACTCTATAATTTTAGTTTTTATTTCCCGCTATTCTCCTACATACTGTCAGATTTTGTTTGTTTTGTTTGAGTGATCTAATAATCCATTCCTTTTGTGGCACTACTTTTAGAATTTTCACTTTTATTTAGAGACTAAGCGAAGGTTGCGAAATAAGAATCAGGAAACAATAAAAATTATGTAATATTTATCGAAAATATGAAATAAAAAAAAATATTTATTGAAGAAATTATACCCGCGGCGCAGCGCGGGCACTTCACTAGTTTACTTTAAAATTCGGTCCAATAAAAATCAAAGCCCACCACCAAAAAAAAAAAAAAAAAAAAAAAAAAAAAAAAACCCCTCCGATCAAAATCCCCACGCCCCCCGCCCGATCAAAATCCCCACGCCCGATCAAATCCGTTTCCCCTCGCCCACACCATCGCCCCCCGCCTCCGCCCCTCTCCGTGCGCGCCTCACCCCGCCACACTCCTCTTTCACCTCGCCCCTCACTCACCAACAAATCCCCTCTCCACCGATCTCTCTCCCTCTCCACCGATCTTCGATCCCTCTCCACCGATCTCTCTCCCTCTCCACCGATCTCTCTCAACACTCTCTCTTCCTCTCCTCTCCGACTCCGCACCAACCCGCGGGATAAGGTGGTAATCGTTTGTAGATTTTGATGTTTGGTTTCATATCAATGATTTTGATGTAATTTTTGCTTAATTTTTTCTGTTTTTTATATTTATTAGGTCTCTAGTTGCTCTAATTTAGTATTAATTGCTCGGATTTAGTATTAATTCATCATACTTTCTCATCGGAGGTGAGCATCGGTGAAGATGTGGTATTTTCTCTCTAATTTTTCTCTCTAATTTTTCAGATTTAGTATTTTCTCTCTAATTTTTCAGCTACTTTACTGCAGTTTTGTTGCTAATCACTACTTTTTTCTGGCTTCTAGGTCTCCGCCTAACATTCCTGAGGTGAGCATTGGTGAAGATGTGGTCGTGAACATTGCGCTCTCGTTGAGATACGAGATCAATAGGGGATTTGCCGTTTTGAGAGAGATCGCTTCTGGGCGTGATCTGAAGAAGTTCCTTGGTGTATGTAATCGATACTCACATCTTGATTCAAATCCAACGGTTTTTCTTTTAAAATTTTTAATGTTCTGTCATGGGCTTATTCTGATTACACTGTTCGAACCTTGTGTTTTCTCAGGTGATTGCAGGGTTGTGGGTTCTTTCTGTTATTGGAAGTTGCTGCAATTTCTTGACCATGTTTTACATTGGTAATAGCTTATTACTCCTCAGTTGAATTCGATTAGTTAATTGTTTTTTTCTCTAGTATATTCTAAACTGTTTTGTATCTCTTTGGGAATAGTATTTGTTCTGCTGCACACGTTATTGTTTTGACTACTTCCATCACTTGAATTTTGGATTCTACTAAATTTATTCGTACAATTTAACAGTTCCCCTTCATCCTGCTTTTCAGTTGACTAAACTACAATTTTTTGTTCTTGATCATTGTTTGATGGTTAATGGACCGCGAAATTCTCTATTTTAATCAATGAAAATAACTCAATGAAAGAAAATAAAAGTCGAGGAGTCGTCAATAGGAAAAAAAAGAAGAAGAAATTTCAGGGGTCTCTTTCAAAATGTAAATTAAATGGGAATTGTATAGACTTGCAGAGATTTTAGAGATTTCTTCTGGTATAATCACTTTCTTATTTAAGGTTTTGTCTCTTGATCACAGTTGAAGCTCTTTGAGATTCAATTGGTTTGCTATTATATTTTTTACCAAACTGTGGGCTAGAAGATTTTGTTGATCTTTGTCTTTTGTTATAGTTTTCAATGGGTTTTAATTGGCCTTCTCCTTTATTGAGGTTAAACTTTAGCTGCAATTCAACTTTAACTATGTGAAACTTTTCTGTTTAGTGCCAAAACCTCCGTAGATGATAACGTTTAGGAATGAGCTTTATGACATACTTAAGGCTACAATAAATTAAAAGAGATTCATATCTCTCTTTAAATGAAACCTAAAGATATTTATAATCTTGTGTTAGTTTTCCCATGTCAAGTATAAGAAAGACTGAAGGCGTATCCTTTGTCCGCCTTTTACAAGCCTTCTTTGCATATAATTTTGTGTGCATTCACCCTTTGATATCATGTGAAATAGGGATCAGGTAGGTTCAGCTACACAATTTTGGGAGGATTTTTCTTCAACTATGACTCTTAGGATTTATAGCAAAAATATACATGTAATCCGTAGAATTAGGAAATACCACATTGAAACAATCAAACTTAACCTATCTAAACATAGTATGCCAAAAATAAACTTCTGACCTGGGATTGATTGAGCCTTGGCTTGGAATGCCTTGTTATTGAATTTTAAGATCACATGTGCATAATTGGAGTAATGGCTTTCCTTCAGCTGATTTCTTTCCTAAGCTTCCTTTGAGAGCCAATAGTCAATGACTAGTCCTAACTGGATTTTTAAATAGCCTGTTTAGCATTTGAAATGATGTCAAAATGGACAGTTCTGTTGTGTTGCCTTTGTAGGAATGTTTATTGACTGGTATTTACTTAAAATTTCAATTAAGGAGATAGAAATGAGCAGGATACTTCTCAAGTTGGTTTTTTATATATAAAGTATTATGCATCACAAGAGACTTTAGATGGTTTTGTAACCTGAAAGAGAAGATTCTTTGATCCCTGTAGTAGAAGGAAAGAAAATTTTGACTAGAAGAAAGATGGTGAGTTACACATATTATCCATCTGACTTCGTGTCAGAGAATATATGACTGTACTGCAGAATCTGAAGAAAAGAAGATTCAAAAAGTTTGTCTTCATTCTCAGTGCAAACTCATTGTTTATTGTGTACATAAAATGTTTATTGTGTACTCCTTTCTCAATTTTAGAAGCATATAATAGGTGAATAATGACCGTGTTCTATTGCCTCTATCATATGTTTTTAGGAATAATCTCCATCCCTGAATGTTGACTTGAAAAGTAATTCCACTTATCTTCTTAGCTTGACGGAGATTCAGAATGCACGTGGCATCATGGATGAACTTTCTGAGATGTTGAATGTCTTGGATCCTGGAAACAAGGAGGTATCTCATTTCATCCTTATAAGGCTGTTATTGAATTTGGTTCAAACTTTGATTACCAACTTTGTAGTTAACCCTTCCCAAACTAACAACTGCTTATTTATTTTTCTGATTCGCAGGGACTTAGGCAAGAGGTGATAGTTGACCTTGTAGAACAGTGCCGCAATTACAAGCAGCGAGTGGTACAACTTGTCAACACAACATCGTAAGACCTCTTTGCTTTTTATCCCCTCTAAATGGCATATATACTGAGAGAGGAACATCAAATATTGGTCGTTTATTCTTTCAAAGGTAATCAAGTCAAAGTCATTTGAAATCCATTTTACAGTCTTTTTTAGTAAAACATGCATTTCTGTTAATGTAAAAGTTGATAATTTGTTTCCAATTTCATTGTTCTTTGGCAGAGTTCTGGTCGTCGCACGAAAAGCCGGTGGGAGTCTGTACCAGAAGAAAAGCTAGTTGAGAAGCCGGAACCGGTTACTAATGATTTAGCAAAAGTTGTTAGCTTGAGCCGTCCTGAAGCAACTGAACGAGCTGTAAATCTCTTTTCTTCTCATTGGATGATTGGATCTTTTATGTTTTTCTTGTCTTGTTATAATATACCACATGTTCTAGGAATTTTTAGAATCTAGTTAGGTTACTTGTTTGTTACTTTGTGTAAAATTTTTGTTAAAAGAATAATTTTATTTGCTTGAATGTATTGTTTGTAACTTTGTGTATATTTTGTTTTATTGCTTTGTTGTTGTTGTTTGCAACATTAATCATTATTGGTGGCTATTTTACTCGCACAGTTGGTGACAACAAAAAGTCGCCACTTTATTTTCAATTAAGGTGGCCGCTGTGGCGGTTGCCACTTAAAGTATATATTTGGTGGCGAAAATGTATTGCCACTTTATCTTCAGTTAAGATGGCGACCGTGATGGTTGCCACTTAAAGCATATATTTGGTGGCAAAAATATATTGCCACCTTATCACCATAAAAGGTGGCGACTTATAGTAGCCACAAAAAATCATATTTGTTGGCAAAAAAATGTCGCCACGCTATCTTTAATAAAGTGGCGACTTTTTATTCTTCGCCACAATTTTATTTAGTGGCAAGGCTTTTGGTGGCGGCTTGTGGCGACTTTAAAAGTCGCCACGCTTTAAAAAGGTGGCAATTTTTTATACATATAGTGGCGACATTATTCGCCACCGATATACAATATTCTTGTAGTGGGCATAAGATAACAAATATGCAATATACTAAAAGTGAAAAGCAGAAAATAAATCTACAGCTACTGTGCCTCTATCTGACAATGTTCAATGGGTGTTACAGATGAAAAAGATGCATCTACTGAGACCCAGTCACAAAAGCAACCCAATCACACTGACTGTCACATAGGGTCCAGTTAAACCTGCGCCTACCCTACAACCACATACTCGCACTAGGTCAGGAATTACGTAGGTTGTCGCACTCGGACTGCAATGACAAGCTGCGAAAGACAAGTAACAGGCCTAGCTCCGGAGCGGCACTCAAGGGGAGCGACCCCACCGAGGAAAGTATCCGCGCATCTCTGTCGAGCTCAATATGGCTCATGCAGGCTATAGTCCAAAAACCACGATCAATCAGATCGACAAAGTCTGACTCACAACACTAACCCACCGGCTGGATGAACTCAAAGGCTGGGACCGCCATCAACCAAACGGCTCCCAAGACAGGACATCAAACTCAATATGCCAAAACTCACTAGCCGGAGATACTCCACAGCCGACGACAACGAAGGGCCCGAAAATCTCGAAAAACTAATACCTACAACCCAAATCAAACAAGAATAGGCTATAGGCATAGCCTCTCATTGTTCTCGACCTGAGGAAGAAAACAGACCTTAGAACCCAGATCACTCGAACCCTCTCGGGCGAGGAAGTCGAGAGGAAAAGATGATATTTATTACTGAAAATTATTTTCACTCGAACCCTCTCGGGGTGAGGACCCAAAATAGTTCCTTTTTATAAAACCATCTTGATTTAAGAAAACTCATTTTAATGAATTTTAATTCTTTTAGGGAAATCAGTTAGAAAACAAGTTTTATTCCCAAACCCCAAAGGGCTAATGACTTCACCCAATCAGACAAGAACAGACTCCGACGACCCTTCGACATTTGGAAGGAAAATATTGGTTTACTAAAATCATGTATGTCCAAAAAGATTCTGGGTTCAAGATCCTGAAATCAAAAGTGCACTACTACCACGAACTCAGTGGCGATAAACCGAACGGAGAAACTCGACGACCCGGGACCACCGTTTACCCAAACGATTCCCGACACGAGTACAAGACTAGCCACAGCTACCAAACTCCACTCGGCCCCCAGGCACGAGCGCAACATACATCCCACAAAACCCAACAACTCGGCCCACTACCCGGGCGATGAAAAACTCTATGTCCAGGAATGAATATGTAAAGTGTGGTGGTGTTTAAAGCATAAAAAAATCTAGCCCAAATGAGGGTTTTCTACTAGTCTGGTTTGCACATGCAACATATGACAGAGTGCTAGGTCAAAATTCCAATATTAGCATTTATAAATGTGATAAACAATAAATGAGTTCTAACATGCAAGATACAAGTTAAACATCAATCAAGGGTAATGCAACATTATAACCTCTAAACATAACTAGCTCAAGATGAACATAAATATCACAAGATTTTCAATTACCATAAATGAACATTACTACAAATAAGATCCTAGATTCATGATCATGTACAAAAAGTCAAGTAAGCATCCATCATCATAACATAGCTTAATCCTCATGCTTACAAATCGACATACAAGTTGTATACTTAAAATGCATGCTTGCTAACATTTAGAATTAGGGGACCGTCTGCCGATTTTAGAGAGAAAAATAACCCACCTAGAAACGGTCGATCCCAGGCCCAATCAAGCTGAAATCCGGCGTGAAAAAACCTCAACTCCTTAGGAAAATATTGGCACAGAAAATACCCCAATCCGACTCCCGGATTGGCCACAAATGACGAAATAACAAGCGCTGCGCGGTAAAATCCAAAAAAAAATCAGCAATAGTCCAAAGTGATAAGGGAAGGAATTTTTAGCAATAAGTATATCCAAGCGAGGTTCCAAACAGTGGTACAAAGTGTTCTTAATCCCATAAACTCTTCCCAACCATCAAAAATCCATTAAGTACCCTTGATAATTTGCACTCGACCAAACTATATCATGCTATCCAAAACAGGACATCGAAATGAAGCTTAGTGTTCAAGGATTTATAGAGCTTAAATTAAAAGTAATTCCTCTTAAGTTCCAACATGAAAAATGCTCTTTTATATCTTGTTAACACATCCATACAAAGATATCCCCAAAAGTCATGATAATCTCGTAGCTATCACCATACAAAAGCTCATGGCTCAAAGGAACACGAAAAAACTGCACTGCCAAAAATCTGCAATGAAGGATCTGAAATATGGTGAAATTTACCTAGCCAAATGAGCTCCGAATTTAAAAAGAAAAGTGGCAATGGATTCTTTGTCGAGTGTATATGCGAATCGAACTAAAGAACTTCTAAATCCGAGCACGTATAAAAGAGAAAACTCAAAATTACTCAAGAGTGTCCAAGCACAAAATCTGTGCGTGATGGTTCCAGAAAACTCAAAAATACTCAAAAAAGTTCCATGATCCACGAAGAAAGTTGAATACCAAACTTGTAGATTTACCTCTCGTGGAGATCTCTCTTAAAATTTCAGCTCAAAATTCCAAAAAATGAGGTCTGGGGGAATTTTGTACCAAAATGCGACGGTGAAGCTCCAAAAACAGCACTAATGGTGGTGCTACACTTGAGGAAGAAGATGGTCTCCCCAAGCTCCCTTGTGGCCAACAATGGTGGAGGTGAAGTTGTAGAAGATAAAGACGTTGCTGCTATGAAGAATCCTAGGTGCACCAGCAAGAGAGGAAGGAGAAAGAGCTACTACATGAAGAAGAAGAAGAAGAAAAGAAGGGAAAAGAAGAAAGAAAAAACAAAAAAAGAGAGCCCGGGCTACAGTGCTTGGCCAAGCCCAGCACCGGCCCGAGTCCACGCCCCCCATGGGGCCACGTGGCGCCATCCGGGGGCCCCCAAATTCGGGCGGGCACCCCGGATGCGGTCGCGTAGCCTCGTCGGGCAGATGGGCGCCCTCCAACGGGAAGACGCCGCCTGGCACTGCGCGAGGACGCGTAGCGCACGCTGGCCACGCACATCGCGCGCGGCCCAACATGGGCACACCGCGTGGCCAAGCAGCCCAATCAGGCGCTGACACGTGGCGACGTGGGTTTTTAGCGCTCCCGGTGCACCGCAGAACCTGTAGACCCGCGCACAAAAAAAAGATACACCCGGAAGCCATTTTTCGCCCGGAAATAGCCATTTTTGATCGTTTTCGCGCGTTGAGTCCGTTTTTTGGCATCCGTTTGACGCACAATGCACTCTAAACACCAATAATAGGTGTTTTCTCACAGCCAAACGCGTGGGCAAACCGCCCGGGCAACCGGAACAACCGGGACACCAACACTAGATGTTTTCTCGCTGCCAAGCCACATAGGTAACCGAGGCAACCGGGACACCGCCTCGCGCGTGGACCGCGTCGACCACGTGGCGTGCTACCATTGGCTGGTGCAAGCCGCCGCGCGTCCGCCGGGCTCACGGAGCGCACAGGGGAGCGGGGGAGCGCGGATGCGTGCCGCATGGCGGCCTGGGTCACGGGTGACGGGCCGGCCCGTTACTGTAGCAATAGGGAGGCATTTCTCCTTCTTCTTCCCTTCAATGTTTTAAAAAGGGATTTCTTCACCACCTTTGAGCTCTTTTGGAGAGTGATTTTTCAGGAGGATTTCTACCAGAGCTCCATCTACATCTCCACCCCAGAACATGATTTATTGGGGATTTTTGAAGGCCCTTTGATCATCTTCTTCATCAACCTTTGAGGACATCACCATTGCTGCATTCACAGTCCACTTCGTCGCGTTTTGGTACAAAAATCCTACAAAGTTAACCATAGAGAATTTTGACCTGATTTTTGGTTTTGTGTCTTCACAAGAGGTAGGCCTACAACTTTGGTATTCAAATCTTCTCTTAGATTATGAGATTTTACAGAGTTTTGAGGCCATCTTTGAGACCCTTTGTTTCAGCCTGGTGTTTTGGTCAGTTGTTGGTGTTTTGGCTGCTCTGGATAGTAGAATGAGAGTTTTGGAATGCATTTTGTGGGAAAATTTCCAAGACTCGGAGATCTACAACATTGTTATGTACCATTTCCCCTAGATATGAGATTTTCTTGGAGTATAATTATCATCTTTGGAACTCTTGTGTTCTGCTTTAAGTATTGGACTGTTAAGATTGAGTTTTGGATAGTCTAAAGTAATTATGTAATTTCTTCGTGATCCGTGCATGGATTTTGGTGTTCTTTGGCTCGATTTGTATCTACTCTCGGAGAGGAATCTATTGATACCTTGCTTGCAGAATTTGGAGCACATTTGACTGACTAGGTAATATTATTGATCTTCTCAGCTCTGTTTTAGGGATTACAACAATGCAGATTTTGATTGCTCCTTTGAGCATTGAGCTTTGGTTTGAGGATAACTTTGAGAATATTGGGTCTTTTTCAGAATTTCAAGTTGGGACATCTTCTTAACTTCAAGGTGAGCTAGTTCTCTTTCGTGAGATGTGGATAATTCCCAGTGAAAAGGCCTCTAATTAAGCTTGGAAGTGCAAGCTATGTTTATATCAATATTTGGGATAGCATGTAATATTTTGTTATTTTGATTATTAAAGAGAATTAAAGATGGATTTTTGGAGACTTGGGGATGTTCTTATGATGGAGGACACTTCAATTGTGTTGTGGGAAGCTTCATTTTGCGGTATTGGGTGTTAATTGTGCATTTTATTTAGCCTAAAACTACATGCTGAAATTATGGAATTTAATCGCGCAGCGTGTAGTGTTTCGGCAATTGCGCTCAATCCGTGTGGCGGATTTTGATGATTTTCATGGTATCGGATTCCAGAGAGGATAAGGATTTCTCACGTCAATTTCGGTTAGATCGGACTACGGATTAGCGCTATCACGCCGCGAAACCGCCAATTTGTATAGTTCGGACACGCCAACAGACCCACCAATCGGGCAAGACCTTACGCCACCCGAAAGAAACGGTAACAACCATATCCAATCAAACAATGTGTATGATGAGATACAATATCAGAGTAAAAATCACTACTATTTTAAAACTTTCATTCAATCAACAATAAGTTTAAAACTGTAAATGAAAGCATGATAAGAGTGAACTATAAATAACTTTATTACATTTCTATCTCTCAACTAGTAATTAAATAATATTACATTTCTTTTACATTATTTCCTCACCATACATAGTTCACTCAAAATATAAAAAGGTACATCTGCTAGACACTCTAGGCCTCTATGCTGCTGGGCCCTTGCCCCTGTCGTCTATCTCGATCGCTGTATCCGGACCTGAAAAAATGGTCACCCGAGGGTGTGAGAACTACAACAAAGTTCCCAATGAGTTCAACCACCGAGAAAGAATGTTCTACACCGCTTGGTCCAATGGAAGCAATAATAATATAATGCTAGAAAAACTATAATCCTCAATATTAAAATGCTGATATGCATATAATATATCACTACACTATCTGTGTATACTCATCGTCCCAACACTACTCTGTCCGGCCATATCAGGCTACTATCCACAAACTCGGCCACTATGCCGCTGTATAAAGGGTTAAACTAATCCGGCCACCTTGGCCACTCTATTTCTCTTTATTTTTTCACATTCTTGTATTTTAATTCAAGTTGCTAAACCCTCGGAGATTCTTGCCCAAAGGGCTCCAGCCCGGTAGTCATGCTACCACAAGACGAGAATCTCTAAGGTTGCCGATAGCACCCGCAAGTGCTACCCCATCCCAACGAGAAAAATGTTTCCTTCGGGTCGCCACCTGGGAGAGGGACACTGCCCTTCACGTCCGACAGGAGCGCCCTGGGAGAGGGACATGCCCTTTACATTCCGCAGGATCACATTTCACCCCCGAAGGTTGTCACGCCCCGAGTCCGCCAAAACGCTCCCATCGAAAATTTCGCACGCTCCACGAGGCTCACGACGCAACACCGCATAACCCACAATCTCCTCCCTCACTCTCTCTCTCGCTCGGTTGGAGAAGAAAGGAAAAGAGGAGAAAAAAGGGGTGCGGGGGAGAAAAAAGAAGAAAAGAGAGAGGAGGGAGGAAGGTGGTCCACGGTGCACCGGTCCACGGTGCACCCGCCGGTCCACAGCACCCAGCCGGGTGCACCCGGCCCAGGCACGCGCGCCCACCTGCGGGCGCACGTCCCTGCCCGTACGGGCCCAATGGGGGCCTGCCATGTGGCGGCCCCCCTTTGACCCGCGCACTTGATGCGCGCCAGCTGTGCGCGTTGAGCAGCGCGCCGCGCGCCTTGAAAATCCGTTTTTGTCCCGTTTTCTGTCCATTTTTCGTCCGTTTTCGTCCAAATTTGACAGGCGATTTCGTTTCAGCTTAATTTACCACAGAAAAATTTAAATTTTCACTTTTGGCCATTTCTGGACTACCAAAAGCCCCGCTGTGTCCAGAATCATTGGCGGACCCCGTTCTCGCAATCCGGGTATCCGATGAACACGAAATTTTTACCGTGACCTTAAAACATAATTACACAGCTCCCGTAATTTTTTCAGAATTTTTCGACACTGTTGGCGGAGCCCGTTCCCACTATCCGGCCTCCGATCAACGCGAAACTTTTTCTGTGGCCTTAAAACATATTTACGGGGCTCCCGTAATTTTTTCGAAATTTTCCGACACTGCGAATTTTCCACTAAAAATCTGGGCCCTCTTTCTCGAATAAAATTCCAGAACTCTCATTTTAATCCCGATTTGGGCCCAACTCGCTTCCAAATATTCTTTACTTCCCCAACTTTCATAACAATAGGATTTCATCCCACCTTTATTTACATTTATTTATGTGCCGAAAATCCGGCACTTTACAAAGGTACGCCCATTTTATTATCATTTCTTTTCTTTTCTTTTGGCATTTAGCCCTTTTGCACTTTATGCATTTGCCTTTATCTTTACTCTTAAGCTCTTGCTTTTTTCTTTTTTTTTTCTCATTCGAGCCTTTAGCTCACATTGCCACTGGCAATCTCTTTCACTTTTTCCTTTAGCCTTTCCAAAGAATCTCGTCCAACGGGTCACTGCCCAAGGAGTCCTGCTCCCAAATTGACGAGTCTCATCTCGAATGCGCCATTTGCATTCTCTTTCTGTTCTCTTTCTTTTAAGCCTTTTTCTTATCTTGCTTATTAAGCCACTTTTAGCTTTCTCTTAAGTTTTATCTTTTTTCATTTATTCATCCCTTACCCTAGGTCTTGCCACATGGGTAACTAGAGAGTCTCCTGGACTCTTAAACATTTCTCTTTCATTTATTTAACTCAAATTGAAGTTAACCTGCTCTAGGGTTATATTTGTTTAACTCTTTAACCTTGGGATCGTATACTTTTTTTCTGATACCACGCTGAATCTGGAGTTACATTAACTCTATTTTCCTGTTCCACTTTTAACTTAGAGTTACACTGACTCTAATTTTCCTATTCCACATTTAACTTAGAATTACACTGACTCTAATTTTCATGCTTGAGAATTTAACTCCACTAGTTCACCTTAGGTTTCCTTTACCTAAGTTCCATGTCATGCTCACCCCTAGAGTTCATTGACTCAATGTTAATCACTCTATCCAACGTCCTTAGGTTATCTCCTAAGACAATGCCACTCGTTCAGTCATAGGATAAGCTCCTAAGTTTGATGTCACTCATTAAACTTCTAAACTAGGTTTTCTCCTAATTTTACTACCAAACATACTCTTTTCCCTTATGTCTCACATTATTCCTTGGGTCATATCCCAACATGATCACAATCATAAAATAACTAATCACTTTTACACATGCAATTATCATCTCCTTTTTGGCAACTCAAAGTTGCACTTTCCATCCGTGTTCATCTATACATACAAATTTATCTCCTATTTTGGGTAAAATCATAAATATCACTTTCCTCTAAGTTTCTTTACACATGCATATTTATCGTCTATCCTTGGCAACTAAAAGTTGCACTTTTCATTTGTGTCCATCTACACATGCAAATTTATCATGATTCTCTAACGCCTCTAACATGCTACTATAATGCTTCTAAAATCAAAAGCAGAGGAACAATGGGAGAGGTCACCCATTTTCGGCAGAATCCCCCACCTTGTGTTGTCCCTAATTGCTTGTAAAAACTTGCAATTGGTATCCCCGCGATTTTCTCGCCTCTTCACGATTACATGCAAAACAGTGCACGTCGTCCAAGTCTGCACGCAAAACGATGCACGTGTGATATCCCCGAAATTTGGATTAGTCCTATATATAAATGATATAATAGGACTAAATTTTTTAACCCGGCTATAACATTTTGGATGGTAGCAAGATCCAAAAGGTTATGAGAGTTAAGCGTGCTGAGCTAGAGTAGTTCTAGGATGGGTGACCCCCTGAGAAGTGGAGCGTCACAGCACGTCTTTCCTTGAGGTTGCACGCAAAATGGTGCATGTCTTCCTTTGAGGTTGCACGCAAAACGGTGCATGCCTTTCGAGTCTGCACGCAAAGTCTGCACGCAAAACGATGCACGTACCTCGGGTTTGCATGCAAAATGATGCACATCTTTCTTCAAGATTGCACGCAAAACGGTGCACGTTCTTCGAGCTTGCACTCAAAATGATGCGCGCCACAACGCCCGGCGGTATTTCGCGCAGCAAAACGACACAGTTAGCGACATCCCTAACATGCATAACGACATGGGGTCAAATCCAAAACCCAAAGGGATAAATCTAAAAACTGTGCCGAAAACAGCGCAAAATAACATACGGGACCTACCTCGACATCGTCGCGCCGTCCAACACGTGCACACACGTCCATCCGGCTTCTTGGAACACCTTGCACGCGCTCCACAGGGTCACCGGTGCACTCGCGGCACCCCAAAAACTCTCCTACGAATACCCCTCTCACTCCCTTGGACGCTCGGTTTGGAGAAAAAAGGGAAAAGAGAAGAAATGAGGGGAGTTCGAGCTTTTATAGCCGAATTTCCTATATTCGTGCGCTCAATTCGGGCGCTCGAAACTGGTTTCGGGCTGCTACAGTGCCCCTGCTCCGCGGTCCACACGTCAACGCCGCGCCAGCAACGCACCACGTCACACGGCGCGGCCAATGGGCGCCCGCCACGTGGCCTGCCCCGCGCCCCTTGCATCAACGTGGCGCAGCGACGCGTCGCATCACACACTGACCGGCCAATGGGAGACCGACACGTGGTGCCCCCGTTGACACACGCCAACGCCCCCGCCAGAGCCCGCGCGCCTTCCCCGGGCAAGTCTGCGCCCTCGGTCATCGCGACCAATGGGGCGACGCCATGTGGTGCCCCCTCGCCTCGCGCCTCGCCGCACGCAAGCATTGGGATCCGCCATCACCTCGGGATGCGTGCTGATTGCCTCGGGATCCGTGCCACTGCCTCGGGATCTATGCCAACTGCCTCGGGATCCGGGCGCGCTACAGTAGATTTGGGCGCTCACGTGAGCCCAAACCAGGCTGCTACAGTAAATTGGGTTCGCTACAATGCAGCCTGGTTCGCTGCAGTGTTGGGCCTGGCCTGCTACAGTATAAACCGGGCGCCCGAAAATAACTTTCGGGCGCCCGAAAGTTCGGCCCACTTCCGGTTCCGCCCGTTTTCGCTCAAATTTGATAGGGAGCCTCAACTTAACTTAATTTATCACGGGATATCAAAAATCCTCAGTTCGGGTTATTTACCGGTCACCAAAAGTCTCGCTGTATTCAGAATCGCTGACGGACCCCGTTCTCACTGCTCGGGCCTTAAAACATAATTACGGAGCTCCCCGAATTTTCTCAGAATTTTTTGATACTGTAAATTTTTCGCTAAAATCTGAGCCCACTTTCTCATATAAAATTCTAAACTCCTCATTTTTATCCCGATTTGGGCCCAATTCCTTTCCAAATTACTCTTCACTTCACTAAGTTCAATAAAAATGGTATTTCATATCATTTTTATTTATATTTGCTTATATACCAAAAATCTGGTACACTACATTCTACCCCACTTAAAAGGGTTTCGTCTGCGAAATTAGATCGCATCTCGACTCGAAATCGATCGAATAAGAGGAGTCTTGCCATGTTCACGAAGTAGGTGAAAGGCATAGTCGAGCACTTGCTCCCCCAAACTGCTACCAATGACCCAATCTTGGCTTGCGGAATTCCTTGACAATTTCACAATCGTTTTTTTATAACAAGGTTGCATTCGCAACCAATTACATTTACCATGTTTCCCTGCCGCTCCGCTGCCTGATGTGGAGGGCAAAGGCCAATCCACGAGTTCTCAGCTAACCCATTTATTTCGGACTACTAATAGGTCCACAAATCACGATCCAATATGGGCCTATAGCCCAACCTTCCACTTGATATGACATACCGGCTCTAATTAGCACTTAGACCCAATCATCATACAGTCAGATCCTCGTTTAGGATTACCGCACCAACTAGGAGCAACAGTAACTCAATCATCACCAGCCCTATGGCCTGGTCACATCTACACTCTTAGTGTACTAATAGCCTCAAGGCTCACACGTGGCATTCCACGTTCTCGGGTCATCGCTCGGACTACCGCCCCGACCAAATCTCTATCATGCCCCGCCCTCAGGCCTCGGGCCGCTGTCTCTCACAGCCGACTGCGCCTGTCCACATGGCTACAGGCTCTACAGTCCTCGTATATGGTCTAGGCACGGATCGTCTCCAAGCGAACCCACCAATCGTCGTCACGCGACTACTACGCTCCACTGAGCAAAACCCACTCGCTAGTCGTCAATCTACGACCCGAACAATCTATCGACTCTTGTCACACTTAGCAGAAGCTAAGGTGCCATCCTACTAGCTCTCTCTGGATAAACAGTATTTATGCTCCATGAGCACCCAAACGGTTGGGCGTCCTACGCCCCCACGCTAACTCGCAAAATCCACAATGTTAAGCGATTTGCTTAAGGACACCCATGGCTCTCGTGCGCCTCTCCTAACTGGGTTCAGGCACCATAATAACGGTTCACCAACTCCGGTGATTAACACGCGAACCCTACAGTGGCAACCCTTGCCATTATACCGATCCGTCGGACCGGCACCACAAAATTCCCACTCCCTTGCGAGGTTTTCGAATCTCGAAATCCACTCTGGCCTCACCAGCCCCACTATGCGGCAATTTAGCCACAATGATATGCCACACGGTCACTACCGTCATCATGAGTGAACTTTCGCCACCTGGTTCACCCATCCTTCTTGCCCTAACCCTTAGGACATAGCAACTTGGCTCTCGCAACATAGCGGTCACCATCGTCTCGTGAGTCGGTCTCTCACCGGACCTCACTAGTCACGCTTTGTCAGCAAACTAGCTAACACCCACTTATAACACCTCTCGCTGTAGGTGTAGGGCGCGCCGACATAAGCTCGGTGGCCATTGCCACTCTCTCTATTGTCGCCCCTACATGCGGCGACACCAGGCGCTCATGCGTCATTTATGCAGCCTCAACTTGCTGCGCTAGCAGCCGCTGGAGCCTATCAATCTGCTCCGACTATCGCCTCGACGCCTCTCTAGGCGTCGGAATGGCTTTCCTGCCGGCGGGAAGCTTCCGCATGTCGGCAAAAGTTTCCACCCGTTACTGGACCACACCGATAAGTGCGGCCATCTATTCTCGCAGCTCGTATACCTTGTTCGACCCAAAGCCTTCTCGTGGCTCGAGTCAAGACAAGCGCGTCTCCTTACGTGGTGTCATGGCTAATCTCCACACCACACGAAACGACTAGCCCAAATTTAGCCATTTGAGCAACGCGTAAGCTAAACAACGAACACAAAGGCTCGTCGATCCAATCATGCGAAAGTATAAGAGGGCACTCCCTTTCATCTCCAACCTTACGTTGTTGGCCGCGAACGTAACAGTCCGAAGAATGAAAACTCAATACCCTCGATCAGTCCCAATATCCTTTTTGGGAACAACAATAACCAATCAAGTACTTTCGCCCAAAAATCCACACACTCTCTCGTGCTAATCCCAATGGTCTCCCTAAGGTTCGCTAACCACCTAGGATTATTCCTAGGCACTGATACCACTCTAATATGTCACGCCCCGAGATCGCCAATTTGTACAGTTCGGGCACGCCAACAGACCCGCCAATCAGGCACAACCTCACGCCACCCGAAAGGAACGGTAACAACCATCTACAATCAAATAATGTGTATGATGAGATACAATATCAGAGTAAAAATCACTACTATTTTAAAACTTTCATTCAATCAATAATAAGTTTAAAACTGTAAATGAAAGCATGAAAAGAGTGAACTATAAATAACTTTATTACATTTCTATCTCTCAAATTGTAATTAAATAATATTACATTTCTTTTACATCATTTCCTCACCATACATAGTTCACTCAAAATATAAAAAGGTACATCTGCTAGACCCTCTAGGTCTCTATGCTGCTTGGCCCTTGCCCCTGCCGTCTGTCTCGACCGCTGTTGCTAAACCCTCGAAGATTCTTGCCCAAAGGGCCCCAGCCCGGTAGTCATGCTACCACAAGACGAGAATCTCTAAGGTTGCCGATAGCACCCGCAAGTGCTACCCCGTCCCAACGAGAAAAATATGTCCTTCGGGTCCCACCTGGGAGAGGGACACTGCCCTTTACGTCTGACAGAAGCGCCCGGGAGAGGGACATACCCTTTACGTCCCGCAAGATCACATTTCACCCCCGAAGGTATGCCCATTTTATTATCTTTCTTTTGGCACTTAGCCCTTTTGCACTTTATGTATTTGCCTTTATCTTTACTCTTAAGCTCTTGCTTTTTTCTTTTTTTTTTCTCATTCGAGCTTTTGGCTCACATTGCCACTGGCAATCTCTTTCACTTTTTTCTTTAGTCTTTCCAAAGAATCCTCGTCCAACGGGTCACTGCCCAAGGAGTCCTGCTCCCAAATTGACGAGTCTCATCTCGAATGCGCCATTTGCATTCTCTTTCGGTTCTCTTTCTTTTAAGCCTTTTCTTATCTTGCTTATTAAGCCACTTTTAGCTTTCTCTTAAGTTTTATCTTTTTTCATTTATTCATCCCTTATCCTAGGTCTTGCCACATGGGTAACTAGTGTGATGACCCGGATCTTCATTGGGGGTTTATGGCTTGATCAGTGGCTTCTGGAGGGCTATCTTGGGAGATGGGAGTGTTTGGGTGTGTATCGGACTTAAGAAATGGACTCAGTGCGTTGAATGGACCCCGAGTGTATTCGGATACCCCCCGTCGAATTTTAGGAGGAGCTTTGGGCAAAACGGAGGCCGTATTTGGATTCAGCGAGGAAAAACGACGAAAAACGGCTATTTACTTGTATTTTTCTGAGTCCGGATGCCCAAAAACGGAGACCCGGAAGTTTTTGGTGCATTTTGGTGCATGGGGGAGCCGTGGACCGGCCGGAGGGACACATGGCAGCCGCGGATTGGCCGGCGCACGCGTCTCGGTCCACGGAGCGGAGCGCTGGAGCAGTGGACCAGGCGGGAGGCCACGTGGCGGCTCCGGATTGGCGGGCGCAGGGCGCTCGGTTCACGGGGGAGCGCGCGGGTGTACGGTGGACCGGAGCGGGGACACATGGCATCACTTCATTGGTTCGGTGCAGTGGACGCGGCGCACGCAGGGGTGCGCGGGCAGGCCGGGCAGGCAGGGCAGGTGCGCGGGCAGGCAGGGCAGGTGCGCGGGCAGGCGCGGGGGGTGCAGTCTGGTGGTGTGCCACATGGCGGTTTTCTATTGGTTGAGTTGTTGACACGTGGCAGTCTGTGGTTCGTCAGGTGCACGGAGTGTGTGCACCGGGTGCAGCGAGCGCGGGGGCCTTGACACGTGGCGCGCAGGGATTGGGCGCGTCATTGTGCGCGTACGGTGGGGCAGGTGGCGTGGCAGGCGGCTGGTGGCAGGGTGGCGGCTGGCGTGGCGTCCACGGTGCCGACGTGGCGCACGCGGGCGCCACGTGGCGGCCCGCCATTGGCAGGCGCCACCTACTGCGTTGACCACGCGGGCCACGTGGCGGAACGGGAGCGGCCGGATCCGCTGTCCGCTGTTCGGGGACACGTGGCGCCATCCGGTTGATTCGGTAGATGGATCAACGGCCCGGATTTGGAACACTATTCGCGCCCGAAAGATTTCGGGCGCCCGGAAGTTGGGATATAGTGGGCATTTTGTGAATTGTTGGATTGGGCCTTTATATACCACCTTCTCTCCCTCTTTCTCTCCCTTTTTCGAGCTTTAGAGAGGGAATGAGAGGGAGAGCTCTATATGAGATTTGTTCACCTTGATGTTCTTGATCTCGTGGTGGATCACTGGAATTTTTGGAGGCTCGGCAACGGCGATATCGATTTTATAGTTCGCCTCGATTTTTCCCCCATTTCGGCCCATTACCGTCACAGTTCAGTCAAAAATTCACTGTGGGCAAATCAGGAGGAATTTTTGGGAGATTTCTACGGCAGCGCGTTCCTAAGAGGTAAGGCTTCGTTTTTTTGTGTTGATCACTTTGCCCCATTTAGCACTTTTGGCATGGTTCCTGAGGCATTTTTGACCCCCCTTTTTCTGTGATGGATTTTGGACAGCGGAGGCTTGTCGATTTTATATCTTGGCCTAGGAGCATCGGATTAAGGCGTATAAGGACTCGATTTTGATCTACTCGTCGCGAGGAACACAGTGGTGATTTTTTTGGAATTTTTGAATATTTATTCGAAGGTGATAATTAAGCTTTTCGTGGACTGTGTACCACAGGATTCTGGTGATGTGGCATTGTGGCTTACCGCGGTGTGTTATTTGTAACTTGACCTACAGGTATCGGATCGGAACGTGCGAGTACTCGTTTCGATCGGCTCGACGCGACGATCGCGGCGGTTATTTTTCTAGATTTTTCAGAGGACAGCAGAGAGGTGAAAATCTCTGTTTTCACTGCTGAATTTCAAAACAGCAAGGTGCTGTTTTTTTGGAAAGTTGGTTTGTATATCGGAAGTGACTTTTTACTGTGGTTGTTGTTTTTGGTGTTTTGCGAGGAAATGGGAGGTTGGACACCGAGGAGACTTTTACGGCTATAGATTGCGCTTTTCGATGTGGGTGGTTGTTGCATACCTCAACTTCTGACTTGCTCACTAAGTTTAGTAGAGAAGTCCTCTATTGGACATATTGATTGATTATCATGCATGATTGACTGATATAGATGTGAGCCTATCATTTGAGATTAATTTTGTTGACATAGCATATTGGGAATATTATCGGGATAATATTGTTGTGGAAACATGATTGCAGGGACATATTTAATAGTGATAATTAACATGCCATATTAGCACATAGATTTTATGAAAGTTAGTTAAATGGACTAATTATCGGGACATGATAACATATCTATGTGCGGGTACCACTTTGGGATTTATTAAGGATCGGGGATTTTATACATGTGTAGTTGACTGATGATTTTAGCATAATGGTTATATCTATGTGGATTTATTATTGGTTACACATGTGGATCTGTTATTTGATATTCTCACTTTCATCTTGCATGAGGACTTTTGCATGCTGGTATGGACACCTAGATAGGCCACTATTTATTGCTACACTATCACATTGGAATTTGACTTAGGAGAAACCATGATTGTGTCATTTCTCCTTCTTATTTAGACTTTCGAGTCATATTGCTCGGGTTCGAGCAGAGGTTTGGAATAGTGTAGCCGGGACCTTAGGGTCGGAGACAGGGTGTACTCGATGTTGGATTTGTAGGTTATTGCGGCAACCGCGGACAGTAGGCGGTTGACCGGATATTAATTATTCTACCCGATTGTGGATAGTGGGTTATTGTGGTGACTGCGGACATTAGGCGGTTAGCCAGATGTTGATTACTTTATCAGATTTTGAGTCTTGTGAGGTGTTGCGGCGACCGCGGACATTGGGCGGTTGACCGGATGTTTACTTATGCATCAGATTGGGTGTCAGATTTCTTTAGTGGATGGTGTTTCCCACTTATTGAGTACCATTGCATCAGATCGGGGTTTCATTAGTGGACGGAGTTTCCGACTTTGATCATAGTCTTGATCCAGTCCTGCTATATTGAGATTGTGTGACAATGTTACTTTACTCGTGTGGGTCGCTCCCCTCGAGTGCCACTCCGGAGTAGGCTTTAGACCGTGACGGGTGCCGGTCCATCTAATTGGGATTTCGAGCCTTGTGTGCTGGTCCCCTACTGAGTTCTTGAGTTCGACAGTAGAGCAGGCAGTACCAGTTTTACTGGTGACTAGATTGGGTTTATTTGGGTCAGATACTGTTTCCTGATGCATTCATACAGTCATTTCTTTCAGTATTGCATTTAGAGGCATACTAGTAGTGGTTTCCCTTTATTCAGCAGTTCTATTTACAGCTTTACCACTTGTTTCTTTTCTTGCATCTGGTAGACTTAGTGGGTACGCCGGAGTTTGAGGCTTTACCCACAGGGGGAGGCTACTGGTTTACTAGTGGTTCTCACCCCCATTATTGTTTCCCTCTTTTCTTCCTCCTGTTTTGCAGAGTCTTCTGTGGGAGTTGCTGATCTGTTGGTCGTTATTCGAGACGAGGGAGTCACGAGCTAGATCCTTACCGCCCGAGGAGTGTAGCCGTAGCCCGGTTGGAGATTCCTTGTAGCTGTCAGCTGGTTTGTACTATTTTCTTTGGAGAGGGATCTTTTGTATTTGGAGAGACTGATGTACTATAGTTTTAGTTTATCTTCCTTTTTTTTTAGTTGAGAGATGTTGTACTGAGAACATTGTATGGTGATTATCTGTATTTGAGGAAATGGATATTGTACTTTATTTCATGTTGTACAGTGACTGGATTTTTATTTTACAGCATTTTATTTCCGCTCTGATATTTGCGTAGCTATAGTACTATCTTTTGCAGGTTAGACGCTTCGCCTATGCGGGATTTTGCATAGGTGGCGGATCTGTTGGCGAGCCCGGATCGCAGTTTCGACCCCGGGGCGTGATAACTAGAGAGTCTCCTGGACTCTTAAACATTTCTCTTTCATTTATTTAACTCAAATTGAAGTTAAAGTGATTGTCCATTTGCCCAAACACCCTATGACCCGCTCTAGGATTATATTTGTTTAACTCTTTAACCTTGGGATCGCATACTCTTTTTCTAATACCACACTGAATCTGGAGTTATATTAACTCTATTTTCCTGTTCCACTTTTAACTTAGAGTTACACTGACTCTAATTTTCCTACTTGGGAATTTAACTCCACTAGTTCACCTTAGGTTTCCTTTACCTAAGTTCCATGTCATGCTCACCACTAGAGTTCATTGACTCTATGTTAATCACTCTATCGAATGTCCTTAGGTTATCTCCTAAGACAATGCCACTCGTTTAGTCCTAGAATAAGCTCCTAAGTTTGATGTCACTCATTAAACTTCTAAACTAAGTTTTCTCCTAGTTTTACTACCAAACATACTCTTTTCCCTTATATCTCACATGATTCCTTAGGTCATATACTAAGTTTTCTCCTAGTTTTACTACCAAACATACTCTTTTCCCTTATATCTCACATGATTCCTTAGGTCATATCCCAACATGATCACAATCATAAAATTACTAATCACTTTTACACATGCAATTATCATCTCCTTTTTGGCAACTCAAAGTTGCACTTTCCATCTGTGTTCATCTACACATACAAATTTATCTCTTATTTTTGGTAAAATCATAAATATCACTTTCCTCTAAGTTCCTTTACACATGCATATTTATCGTCTATCCTTGGCAACTAATAGTTGTACTTTTCATCTGTGTCCATCTACACATGCAAATTTATCATAATTCTCTAACGCCTCTAACATGCTACTAATAAAATGCTTCTAAAATCAAAAGCAGAGGAACAAGAGGAGAGGTCACCCATTTTCGATAGAATCCCCCACCTTGTGTTGCCCCCAATTACTTGTAGACACATGCAATTGGTATCCCCGTGATTTTCTCGCCTCTTCACGATTGCACGCAAAACGGTGCACGTCGTCTAAGTCTGCACGCAAAACGATGCATATTTTTCTTAAGGTTTCACGTAAAATGGTGCACGTCTTCCCTTGAGGTTGCATGCAAAACGATGCACGTCTTTCAAGTCTGCATGCAAAATGATGCACATCATCAGAGTCTGCACGCAAAACGGTACACGTTATCCAAACCTGCACGCAAATCGATTCACGTATCTCGAGTTTGCACGCAAAACGATGCACATCTTTTGTCACGTCCCATCGTCGAAACTGCGACCCCGGCTCGCCATCCGCCGCCCATACGGGAAGCCCCCGTATAGACGAAGCGACTAACCTACAAAAGATCAAACTACAATATACAAATATCAGAGCGGAAAAGTAAACTACTAAAATAAATACATACAACTCCAATATAGTACATGCCAGGTCCTCACAATATATAAGTCTCTCCAAAATAAAACTCTCAATAGTAAAAAGTACAAGATATATCCCAGAATCACTAACAGTACTAGTACATCACCAAAATGGGTACATCTACTCTCTCGTTGGAGACTGGTAGGGATCTAACTCGCGACTCCTTTACCTCGGTTAGAAGGATCAGCAATAGGAGCAGTAGGAACTGGAGAAGGGGTCCCTGGAAAAAGTCACCCACCATGGGTGTGAGAACTATACCGTCACGTAGTTCTCAGTGGGTACCGCCAACAAGCCCGACGGTCTGCCCACCAAGTCTACTATAGGCATAAAGTAACAAATGCAGTACTGAAAAGAAAAGGGCTGGAAATAACTCTACAGCTATAATGCCTCTATCTAAATGCTCAAAGGGTGGTACAGAAGGAACATGATGCATCTACTATCTCTCAAATATACAATCACCCAATCTACACTGACTGCCACATAGGGTCCAGTCAAACCTGCGCCCACCTACTGCCATTACATCCACGGAGGACTGGACTTACGTAGGGCGTCCGTGACTGCCCAAAAAGGGCCCAGCCAGAAGGACTGCGTCGACAAGTCGCAATAGCAAAGTAACAAGCCGAGCTCCAGAGCGGCACTCGAGGGGCTCGACCCCACCGAGGAAAGTATCCGCGTATCTCTGTCGAGCTCCAATGCGGCTCATGCAGGCTATAGTCCAAATCCACGATCAACAAGATCGACAGTAACCAACATCTCATCTCTCACTCACTGGCTGGAAAACCACACAGTCGGGACCCACCGTCGACTCAGACGGCTCCCAGGACAAGTACTGATCTAAACACAGCTACCACACTCCACTCGGCCCCCAAGCACGAGTGTAACATGCATACCACGACAACCCGACCACTCGGCCCACTACCCAGGCGAGAAAACTCTAAGTCCAGGTGAAGGAATAAATATGTGGGAGTGTCTAAAGCATAAATAAACTAGCCCAAGTTGGAATTTTCTACTAGTCTGGTTGACATGCATCATATGACAGGGTGCTAGGTCAAGTTCCAATAATAGCATTTAATTTAATATAATTAGGAAGGAATAATCAACATGATCATAATAGCAACACAAGGAGCATCAACTCTCTCTCTCTAACATGCTTCATAACACATCTCACAATCATGCATGTTTACTACACAATAGAATTAATGAACCATCCATCGATTTTGAAGACGAAGCAACCCACCTAGAAGTGCGCGACAATCCAAGGTCCAAACAGGCTGAAACTGAACGGGGATAATCCTCGGATTCCCACGATTCTAACGAGTCCAAAAACACCAGAAAACTCCTCCTGGGTACAAAGATACGGTCCAAACATCGCGGTAAGCAAAAATTCCCACAATCATAACACTGCTGTAAAATTAGTCCGAAAGAAGCTTAAATACCACCTGCGAGATGATCTCCAAAAATTCCAATAAAAATACAGAAGCGATCCTCGCGAAGCATAGATGTCGATCGAGTCCTCATATGTCGAAATCCAATAACCGAGCACCAAGATAAAAATCCGACAATGCTCCGCTATTCAAGAAAGTCACCAGCAGAATGGGGTTCAAAGCTATCCCCGAAACTCCACTAAAAACCCAAAACTGAGAGGAGTGGAAAACACAAAAAATAGAGATGTACCTCTCGTGAAACCGATGCCGCAAAAATCGTCTAGAAATTCCCTCGGAGCAGCTATGGAGACCTCATGCACCGAAACACGACGAAAAAGCCCACCGAAGAAAGAACGTCGCACTGCCCCGACTCGCCGAAGACGTCGATGTCGCGGCCTCGAAAAATTCCTAAACTCCTCCAAGAGATGCAGCACAAGATAAAGAACAAGTTAGCTTGAGGGCTCTGTCGTAGGGGAGTTCGGGAAAAAGAGCTAAAAGGCCCAAGAGAGTGGCCTATTTGTAGGTCCACTCAAAAAAACCAAAAAAATCCACTTAATATGCTTTTGGGCCCTATATCCGGGCGCCCGAATCTTTCGGGCGCCAGAAATGCGCCCACGGCAGCCTCCCGCGCAGCGCCCGAATCAACTTGGCCCTGACACGTGTCCCGAACAGCAGACAGCGTGTGCGGAGCCAGTGGATTCCCGCCACGTTGCCTGACCGGGGTGCGTGGGGTGGGTGGCGCCCGCCAATCGCCGTGCGCCACGTGGCGCCCGGCGTACGGCGGCCACCTGCCCCCGCCTGCCCCCACCTGCCCCGCCTGCTCCCGCTGATGCGTGGACCGTGCGTTCCAGAGCTGGCCAATCATAGGCCGCCACGTGGCCCGCCCCGGTCCATGCGCCATCCCGCTCGACGGCGTGGACCGCGCTGCGTGAGCCCGCGAATCCGAGGCTGCCACGTGTCCCCCGCGCCCGGTCCATGAACTAGCGCTTCTTCTCTGTGGACAGCGCCGCGTGCGCCGACCAATCAACGGCCGCCACGTGGCATCCGGCCGGTCCACGGCTTCCCCCATGCACCAAAATGCGCAGAAAACTTTCGGGTGTCTGTTTTTAGGCATCCAGACTCAGAAAAATACGAGTAAATAGCCGATTTTCGACGTTTTTTCGCGCTGAATCAAAATCCGGCCTGGAATTAGCCTGAAACCCATTCTAAAATCCAACAAAAATTGTCGGAAGGCAGGATCAATCCAGAAGCCTCACAAAGTCCGTCCAACGCATCCATTTGACGCGTTGCGGGTCCGACACACTAATAATAGGTGTTCCACAACGTGGGTCATGGGGAAAGTTGCACGGGGATCGGGGCTACTACATCTTTCTTCAAGGTTGCATGCAGAATGGTGCATGTTCTTCGAGCTTGCACGCAAAATGATCTGCGCCACAACGCCCGGCGGTATTTCGCGCAGCAAAACGACATAGTCAGCGGCGTCCCTAACACGCACAAAGGCATGGGGTCAAATCCAAAACCCAAAGGGATAAATCTCAAAACTATGCCGAAAACACCACAAAATAACATACGAGACCTACCTCGACACCGTCGCGCCGTCCAACGCGTGCACACGCGTCCATCTGGCTTCTTGGAACACTTTGCACGCGCTCCACGGGGTCACCGGTGCGCTCATGGCACCCCAAAAACTCTCCCACGAAATCCCCCTCTCTCTCCCTTAGATGCTCGGTTTGGAGAAAAAAAGGAAAAGGGAAGAAATGAGGGGAGTTCGGGCTTTTATAGTCAAATTTCACACATTTAGGCGCTCAATTCGGGCGCCCGAAACTGGTTTCGGGCTGCTACAGTGCCCCTGCTCCGCGGTCCACACGTCAACGCTGCGCCAGCGACGCACCACGTCACACGGCGCGGCCAATGGGCGCCCACCACATGGCCTGCCCCGCGCCCCTTGCGTCAACGCGGCACAGCGACGCGTCACGTCACGCACTGACCGGCCAATGGGGGATCGACACATGGCGCCCCCGCTGACACACGCCAACGCCCGCACCAGAGCCAGTGCGCCTTCCCCGGGCAAGTCTGCGCCCTTCGTCGCCTCGACCAATGAGGCGACGCCATGTGGTGCCCCTCACCTGCCCCGGCACCTCGCGCCTTGGGCCGCGCGCAAGCATCGGGATCCGCCATCACCTCGGGATGCGCATTGATTGCCTCGAAATTCATGCCACTGCCTCGAGATCCGTGCCTACTGCCTCGGGATCCGGGCACGCTACAGTAGATTCGGGCGCTCACCTGAGCAAGAACCGGGCTGCTACAGTAAATCGGGTTTGCTACAGTGCAGCCTGGTTCGCTACAGTGTTGGGCCCGGCCTGCTACAGTACAAACCGGGCGCCCGGAAATAACTTTCGGGCGCCCGAAAGTTCGGCCCACTTCCGGTTCCGCCCGTTTCGCCCGTTTTCGCCCCGTTTTCGCTCAAATTTGACAGAGAGCCTCAACTTAACTTAATTTATCACGGGATATCAAAAATTCTCAGTTCGGGTTGTTTACGAGTCACCAAAAGTCTCGTTATAATCAGAATCGCTAGCGGACTCCGTTCTCACTACTCGGGTATCCGATTGACGCGAAACTTTTACTGTGGCCTTAAAATATAATTATGGAGCTCCCCGAATTTTCTCAGAATTTTCTGACACTTTAAATTTTTCGCTAAAATCTGAGCCCAGTTTCTCATATAAAATTCTAAACTCCTCATTTTTATCCCGATTTGGGCCCAATTCCTTTCCAAATTACTCTTCACTTCACTAAGTTCAATAAAAATGATATTTTATACCATTTTTATTTATATTTGCTTATATACCAAAAATCTGGTACACTACAAGCGCATTCCAGGTGGGTTGGTTTGATTTTCTCCAAACTGCAGATTTCCCACTAATTCTAGTATATTAGTTTTTAGCATGCTAGAATAGGTGCTAGTATTACTATATCATGATGTTTATAGAGTAGTGGACTTTGACCTAGCATCCTGTCATATGTTGTATGTGTAAACCAGACTAGTAGAGAACCCTCATTGGGCTAGGTTCTTTTATGCTTTAGACATCCACACTTTACATCCTTATTCCTTGGATATAGTGTTTTCCTCGCCCGGATAGTAGGCTGAGTGATCGGGATTTCTTTAGTGTGGGATGCATGTTGCACTCGTACTTGGGGACCGAGTGGAGTCTGATAGCTGTGGCTAGTTTTGTACTAGTGTCGGGAGCCGTTTGGGTAAACGGTGGTCCCGGGTCGTCGAGTTTTCTCCGATCTATTTATCGTCACTGTGTTCGTGGCAATAGTGTACCAGTGACAGCAGGACCATGAACCCAGAATCTTTTTTGGACACACATTATTTCAGTAAATCAATATTTTGTTTCCAAATATCGAAGGGTCGCCAGAGCCTGTTCTTGTCTGATTGGGCGAAGATATTAGCCCTACGGGGTTTGGGAATAAAATTTGTTTTCTAACTGATTTTCCTAAAAGAGCTAAAATTCATTAAAATGGGTTTTCATAAATCAAGATGGTTTTATAAAAAGAAACTACTTATTTTATTCCTCACCCCGAGGAGAGGGGGGGTTCGAGTGAAAATGGTTTTCAGTAATAAATATCACATTTTCCTATAAATTTTCTCACCCGAGAGAGTTCGAGTGATATGAGTTCTAAGGGTTGTTTTCTTCTTTTGGGTCGAGAACAACGAGAGGCTATGCCTAGAACCTATTTTTGTTTGATTTGGGTTGTAGGTTCTAGTCTTTCGGGGTTTTCGGACCCTTGGTTGACGTCGACTGTGAAGTATCTCCAACCAGTGGGTTTTAGCACGTTGAATTTGATGTCCTGATATGGGAGCCGTTGGGTTGACGGTGGTCCCGGCTGTTGAGTACCTCTGGTCTGTGGGTTAGTGTTGTGGGTTGGACATTATCGATCTAATTGATCGTGGATTTGGACTATAACCTGCATGAGCCATATGGAGCTCGACAGAGATGCGCGAATACTTTTCTCGGTGGGGTCGCTCCCCTCGAGTGCCGCTTCGGAGCTGGACCTGTTACTTTGTTATCGCGACTTGTCGATGCTCACCACGTTGACTGGGCCCTTTTTGGGCAGTCATAGACGCCCTACGTAATTTTCGTCCCGGTGTGGATGTGTGGTAATAGGTGGACGCAGGTTTGACTAGACCCTATGTGGCAGTCAGTGTGATTGAGTCGATTGAGTATACTGAGATAGAGTCGATGCATCATTTTCATCTGTATCGTCCTTTGAGCATAGTAGATGGAGGCATGATAGCTGTAGAGTTATTTCCAGCTTTTTATCCTTTTCAGTATTTCTGTTATCTTATACCTCTAGTAGACTTAGTGGGCAGACCGTTGGTCTTGGAGACGGTACCCACTGAGAACTACTGTAGGATGTAGTTCTCACACCCTCTGTCGGTGACAGGTTTGTCGAGACTTTTCCCTCCGTTCCTGCTCTAGTTGGCACGACGGACCGAGGATAGGGAGTTACGAGATAGATTCCTATCAGTGTAGTTTATTTTGATAAGATAGATGTACCATCTCGAATTGTGAGATTTCATTATATACTGATATATTATTATTTTAGTTTACCTCTCTCTTTGGATTCATAGATGTTGTATAAGAGGATTTTTACTTGTACTATTTCTTTGGATCAGATTATGTATTATTTATATTTGGGAGATGGATATTGTACCTTTATTCTAGTTGTACAGTGGTTTGGATTTTATTTTACCGTAGTTTATTCTCGCTCTGATATTTATATAGCTGTAATACTATCTTTTGGAGGTTGGACGTTTTGTTTATGCGGGACTTCCCGTATGGGTGACGGATCTGTTGGCGAGTCTGGATCGCAGTTTCGACCCCGAAACGTGACAGAATCCGATTCCTTGGCATTTCTAATTAGGATATGTTTTTATGCTTTTCGGTAGGATCATGCAAAATATATCGCAACTCATTGAGCAAATAAATTATTTTTAAAAAAATTGTATGAAGACTCCTCACTTATATTTCCTTCTAAGTAGCCTCGACAATTTTAATTTTTTAAACAAAACCTTTTTGGAACTTTTATTTTTTATTTAAATTTTGTAATTTAACTAAGTTAATAATTCTTTTATATTTAATAGTTTTTTTGTCTCCTTGCTGTTAAGTGTTCTAATTTATTTTATAGAAAAACGTACAAAACTCTTAATTAAATTTAATAAAATCATTCATAAATTTAATAATATTTAATTAATTAATAAAATTAATTAATTATAAAAAAGGTAAAAACCATAGGAATGAAAATTTAAAAGATTAAAGTAGAGAGCGCTATTAGGAAAGGACGATGACTCGTTCTTTTTTCTTTTCATAAAAAACTAAAAAGGTTAATTGCACTATTAATTGATTCTTTATATTTTGTTACAATTAGATTTTAATCATTCAAATTTATGTTAGGAATCAATATGATGTGTATAATAAAATTTAAATTTATAATTTTTTAGATCAAATTTTTTAAATACCATTAATTACTCACTACAACAAAATTAAATTATAGCGACATATTTTTGTGACACTTTTGTACAAGTGTCCTATTTATAATGATACTAATTATAAATATCGAATATTTAAAAATATCGTTATAATATAGTTTTATTGTAGTGATTTTGAATGAATTATATTTTTATTTGGTGTGTATAATAGATTTACTGGATGTGGTATAGGAGATTTGCTTACACATGAGATGAGGTGCAGACAAATATATCGCCTTACAAAAGAAAACTGGGACCATTTGCAACAGAACTATTCTAGTAACTGGAGCACAGTAATAATAGATATTGATTTTTTAATAAGCTATAAAATCAGTTGTTTTGCTCAATCTAGATAGTTTACTTCAAAAAAAAAAACTTAATAGATATGAAAAATATAAAAGTATAGAAGCATTATTGAAAAAAGTTAAAATAAAAAGAACAAAATTTAAAAAATAAAAAATTATTTACAACCATCTTGATAGAAATTTAGTAGAAAGAAAAAGGAGATAGCGAAAGAGAAAAAAAGGAATATGCCGGGTCGTTGGCGTTAATCATTAATTTGAAAAAACCGAGCCGTTAAAAATAAACAACCAGTTTATTTAAAGCGTACAGACACAGCATCCACGGGGCTCGACCGGATACAATTCATCTGGATGTTAGGTTTATTATTAAGCCTCTTGCCGTTAGGTCTATTATAGACCGCAGTCCCACTTAATTTACTTAATTTATTAGGTTCACCAAACTTAACTTATTAGTCTCCTGCGTCTATTATCGCGGAGTAAAAAATTAGATTTATTTTTAATCTATAAATAAATAGCTAATAAAATATATTTATAAAAATCTCAATTTATTTTCTCTCTGAAAGTGAAGTGAAAATAGTGAAGAGTTTAGGATTCAAATTGTTGGACTCAGTCATCAAGATAGATAGATAGATTATTTTTTAAAAAAAAATACTTATAGGTTACATCTGAGCATATTTTAAAAAAGGGTTAATTGTATACAGGTCCCTACAAATATGTCGAATAGCAAATATATTCCTACAAAATTCAACTTTTCATATTTATCCCTTCAAAAATCCACCGTTATTCAAATCTACTATACTTTCAAAAGTACGAAAGTTTTTCATACTTATAAATTATTTTTGATAATAGGACATTCGATTCAGCAATCGATTTTGATAGACATGATTTACAATATTAGAAATATATAGAAACTAAATTTTATAATATTTTGATTTTATTTGTCTAGTAAACGAATAATTTCAAAATAAACAACTAAAAATAAAAAAATCATAAAAAACAGTGATAACATACTTAAATTTTAAATTTAAATTATTAATCTTAATCTTGATAGTAAGTAAACTTATTATTGAAATTTTATATAATTTGAATTATTTTATACTGTTAAACTTACAAACATATCACATCGATTATTAAAATAATTCCTTTTAAAAAATTTTATCAATTAGTAAATAATATTAAAAATTTATAAAATTTGATTTTCATGATATTACAACATAAAAAATAATTTATAACTATAATATTTTTGTGTTTTTAAAAGCCCAGAAAATATATTCGTATTTTAGTCCTATTTACCAAACAGTTTCTTGAATAGAGACAGCTAACAGCAAAAGCTAGTAATAGCATAAGCTAGTAATAGCATGTCTGTTTGTATATGAATTCAGTATTATTATTCATTCTGTACATTGGAGTGGTGACGCAGCAAATTGTACATTCGTTTGTCGCCGGATGAGAAGGTAAATCCGGCAGCATCCCGCAAAATTTTACATCGCATGATTGAATTAGTGGGGTATAATATATATATATATATATATATATATATATATATATATATATATATATATATATATATATATATAATTGAGCTTCAATATTGATAAAAGTATCAAGTTATTTATGCTTGTGAATTTATTATTTTTGGATATAGAAATGTGCAGTTAGGATGATGGTGGGCTTCTTAGGTTTAGTTAGTGGTTGGTGGAATAGCATGATCTAAGGGATAGAATTAATCAAAGGGTTAGATCTAACGGTAGAAAATTTATAAGCATCAATTGCTTGGTGCTTGTACAAACACAGTAGCCGGACTCTATATATATATATATATATATATATATATATATATATATATATATATATATAGTTTATATACTTTTAAAAATATAAATCTAATTATACTTTTGAATATTTTATTATTGAATTTACATTGAAATTTGTGTTATTATAAAATCAACTAAAAAAAGAAAAAAAAAAATACAATAACATAAATTTTAATACAAATTTAATAATAAAAAATTTACAAACAAAGCTGGAATTGTGCTTTTGAAAGCATACAAGTTTTACTCATTTTTAGAATATATAAGTACCATTGCACCTTGCAAAAATGTGGAAAGACCCCTTAAAAGTTAGCTTTTTCATAAAAAGGCACTTAGACATTGATTTTTTTTTTTTTTTTTTTAGTTGAGAGGGTATACTAATTAGACTTTAATTAGGGCTTATTTTACCCTAATTAAAAGAATTGATCTCTTCTTCCTCTCCCCAGCCCCAAGAAGCCTTCTCTTTCTCCTCCATCCGTACCATCTCGGGCGACGAGATCCCAGTCGAAAGGAGTAGATCGGAACCCTCCTCTGCCAAGGGGCCACAACCTCCTCTGCCAACCGCGCGCCGCGCGCGGGACCCATCACGCACGCGCGTGCGGGCCGCGCCGCCGAGCCACGCGGCGGCTCGTTTCGGTCAGGCAACACTGGGTGACACGGCCTGGTCTGGGCACCCGCTCCTGGCAGCCTGCCCCACCCCGTGCGCCGCACCTGGCCAGGCGGGCCTGCAGAGTGAACGCTCGGCCCAACCGCGCGGGCCTGCGCGGGGAGCAGTGCCGCCAGCGTCACCCATGCTCTGTCTCTCCCGTGTTCAGGTGCCCCCTTCCTCACCAGCAGCTTGGGGTGGTCCGCACCTGCCCCTCTCTGTCGCGGACGTCGCAGCAACGCCGCCGAGCCTCGTTTTCGCCGTCGGTTGCGGTAACGAAATAATTAATTAAATTAATTATTTTAGTTTTTTTAAGTATTTGTATGCAACTGTCGGAGCACTTGGAACCCTAAATGCAAATCGATCGCACGGGTTGCCTCGAGCAGCGTGCACGAACCATTTGGACTACTCCATGATTCGCGGTCCTCGTAAAGCACAATTAAGATTCTGGCAGTATCAGGGGCCTATTTCCGTCTCTTGAGCACTTACCTATATTGTTATTCATGAAATTATTGGTTGATGTCCGGGCCCCTATCTTGGTGCATTTTAGGACAGTGGGTAACGTAATTTTGTGCTGGTGGACTCTTTGGAGCGGTTGGGAGGTCCCAGGGAGGTCCCAGGATTTTCCGGTAGGTTCCGGAGGTCCAGTTTACGATCTGTTTCTTCTGTCGGTTTTGGGTGTTGTTGAGTCGTAGAAGTCAATCTTGACTCGGTAGATCTTGTGCAGGTACGGTCGGTGAGCAGGAGCATCGCGGGAGTTAGGGGCTTCACTGAATCAGGTGGGTACTTTGACCCAGAGTCGGTACAGTGGTGCTAGCTCAGTGATGTTCCTTCTTTCTCTTTTTACGCATTATACACACGTTGCATGTTGAGCACGTATCACCGTCTGACTTCACACTTGATTGCTCTACGGGTATTCTTTTTACATTCATCATGACTTAGTAGTAGAGCGGTACTTGATTAGATGTTATCATCATATTCAGTTGACCTGTTGGGTTTGTACGTTACTTGAGGACTTATCATTGGCTATTTGCCGGTAGCTGGCTTTGATCATATTGCATCGATCGTCATAGCGTGTTTTGCGCATTTCGCGTACACCAGCGGTCTGATTCACCGCAAGAGGGTGTTCTTTTCCGGAGAAGTGGTCGTACTTCTGACCCGTGAACCCGATGCGGTCACTGCTAGGGTTATATGCCAGGTTAAGTATAGCGTGACATTTGCCTGAGGTCTCTTGACCAATATGGTGGTTTGCCTGAGGTCTTTCGACCAACATGGTGGTTGATTAGGTTTTTATTGTTGGACTATTCGCCCGGTTGATGCATTCATAGTATTACGGTAGCTACAGTTGTTTACATTACCCTCTTTCGTTTCCTGTTATATCATGCTACTGTAGTATTACTGTTTATCCCTTATTATTATCTTTCGGCTACCAGTGAGTATAGCTCGCCTTCGTCGGCTTGCGGTACCCACTGGGAGACCCTAGATGGTTTCTCACTACCCCCCAGTTGCAGGTACTGCGGGAGGTGACGGTCGGGACGGTATGTGAGGCGACGATAGAGCTAGAGAGCTTTCTCGAGGGTTTCTTTCTATACCTTGCAGTCTACTTTTCCTTTATTATTTATTTATTTGTTATTGAGTTTAGACGTGGTGGTTCAGTGAGTCTTATTATTTGATTGAATTAACAACATGATGATTTAATAAGTGAATCATGACTTTATGATGTTGTGGTTTTATGTAAAAATATTTTCTACCCCTCGTGGTAGTCTGTTTTCAAAGGATTATATTTTCGTGTGGGAAACCGTTTTTAAAGGAATTTTTGGTTTTCATCGCACTCGTAGATTTCAAATAAGGTTTCTGTGTGGGAGACACTTTCAAAAGAATATGAATGTTTGGTGATTTGTGCATTGCATCATCTGCGGTAAGAACGTTGTAGAGTATTAAAGCATCATGTTTAAGGATCATTTAATTGTATGTGCATCATTTATGAATGCGGTGTATGTGTGTGAGTTGGAATTGGATGGTTGTGAAACTGTACTGTGTGCGACGCCGTGCAAATACAGGGGAGGTTCTGTCCGTGTGAACAGAAAGTTATCTGTATTTGTGGCGGGTCTGTGCGCGTCTCGGGGTGTATTCAAAAAAAAAAAAGATTTACTTTTTTCGCTGGTCTTATTCCTTAAAAGATATTTACAAAAGATCCCCGGGTAGCATGCTACGTTTATTTTTGAAATAAACTTAACTGAAAATGTAAAATAATTAAGTTTCAAACTTGAGTCTCGGATATCAACCATCAAATTTTTTATCACTTGCACTAGAGACAATTGATGACATTGAATTTTAATAAGGTAGAAAAAAAAGGTTCTTGGGCGAGTATGTGTATAAAACTTTTTAATTTTAAAAATAGACATTGGATAATGTACAAAACTTACATGAATATAACGGTACAGAGAAAAATCACAACCTAGACAGAGAAGGTCTGGCGATGAGGGGTCCTTCTCGCCTACCTCTCCCCGGCCCTACCCGTCCTCAACCCATCCCACCCCGCTCTCGCTTCAGGCCCCGCCTCCCCCGACCTCCCACCTACTCGGCGCCCACAGCCACCACTTGCTCTTCCTCGGCCAAGCCCGGCTTCACCGCGGAGCCACTAGCCCCACTCTGCATCCTTTCGGCACCTCCTGCGCCGAGCAACATCACCTCACCGGTCGTCGCTCCGGGCGCGCCTCCGTCCTCCACCAGTGGTACTTCCGCCCCCCCTCCTCCCTCCCCTCCCCCTCCTCGACCGCTTAGGGCGGGGATCCGCGCTCATTTCACCTACAGGGACGCGGTCCTGTCCCCCCCGTCGAGCCCTCCTCCGCTGCCCCAGCCCGCCAGGGGTTCGAGGCCCCCACGCCATTCGGGATTACCTGCTTCCCCTCCTCGCTTTCTTCTCAACCCCTCGCTCCGCGGACGGTGTTTCCGGTGCTTCGAAAGGGGGCACCGAGCGGCGCGCTGCAGAGAGCCCCGCCACTGCCTCTTGTGCATGGGCTTTGGTCACCCCGCCTCCAGGTGCAGAGCCCACCTTGATTCTGGACATATGGAGCAGCTCCCCCTTGTCGGCCGCCCGAGAGGGGTGCCCGTCTACCTACCTGCCGCGTCCCCACCAGCGGGACAGACTTCCCTTTCGGGCCGGGTGGCGAGGGCGACGGCCACAGACTCCCAAACCTGTCCGGATGCTGCGGTACTCTCAAGGGGGCTGGCAGGCCTGTTCGGGGGCTCCCCCTCCGATTACAGGGTGGCGCGCTTCCGGTCCTCCTCGACGGCGGTGTTCTTCCCAAGCTGGGTGACCAGGGAATCTGCCATTGGGCGCAACCCTCTTCGTCTCGAAGGTACTAACTTTACCTTTTCTAATTGGGTGGAAATGGGTGAGGAAGCCAGGGGGTGCCTATTCCATAAGGCTTGGATCCGGCTTTCCAACTGGCCAATTCTGTGTTGGAATGTGGATGATGTGAAGGCCGCTGTTAGCGGCTTCGGGGAATTGTGGGAATGCGACACTCGTAGCACCGATCTGTTGGATGTCTCTTCTTATAGAATTTGCATCCGCTGCTCTGACGTCGGTTCTATACCCGAGGTTCTCCATTTGATGGTGGAAGATAGACGGTTTCGCATCCCCATCCTTATCGATTCATGGGAGGAAACTAACCCTATCCTCTTTGGAGAAACTCTGGATCATCACCTTGGTCTAGACAATTTGGAGGCTCAGGAGGAGTTCATCTTGCGCTCGGAATTTTCCTCTATTCCAGCGGCAGACCCGGTTCAACCGTCGCTCGCCACTCAGCGGAACCCTACCTTGGAAGGGTCTGGAGGGTCGGGGAATGGACGACACCGGATTAGTTCTTTGGAGGTCACGGAGTATAATTTCCCTCGCCTTCAGACCTTGGCTGGTCCGTCCTCACCATCCCCCCACCCGACCTTCTTCTCGGCGTCTGGCTTACCCTCTGGGGAGACCGATCGTGCACCATCTCCATCTCCCGACGCTAATCAGCCGGAGTGCGCGGTCAGAGGGACCCCTGCCCACAAAGTGGCGGACACCTTGTTGGTTGGCTCACCGGGAATAGTCGCCGATGGCGGGAAGGGTTTGCTTACGACCTCCTGTCTGGATCTTCTCGCAACCGGAAAGCGGTTGCACCATAGGCGAAGCGGGACAAAAAAATCTTCTATCCTTAAGTTTCAAGACCTCAAGAGCAAAAAGATGGAAATGGTGCGCTTTTCAACGAAGAATGAGAGCTCAGTTTCGTCACTCTCGGTTTCGGATGGACTCGTTTCTATACCGACACCTATCCCCGCCCCGTCGGTTCTGACGATCGGCTGCTCGCCATCGATTCCTTATCCGGCTGTGTCGCCCGGAATTTCGAATATCGGGATTTCTCCTTCTTCCAGATCGGACCTTCTCAACCCCCTTTCGTTTGAGGAGGTGCAACAGATCAAGAAAGCCTGTGGTATTATCTCTCCGGTCACTCCTACCTCCCGAGTGCCGGATCCTGTTCTGGGTGGCGGAGGCTTGGAAGGGGAGGGTTTTACGGCCTGAGGGTGGCCCTCCGCGCCTTTCTCCTGTTGTCGGTGATTGTTCTTTTCATGGCTAGAAACAGACTCTTTAGATTCATGTCGTGGAATATTCGGGGACTTAACGATCCAGCCAAATGCGCCGCGGTTAAGACCTTCATTAAGAGTGCTAAATGCAGTGTGGTTTGTTTGCAAGAGACCAAGCTAGCTTCCACCTCCTTTTCCAAGTTCCTTACTTTCTGCGGTTTTCACCTCCGGGACTTTCGCACCCTCGATGCAGTCGGTACAAGGGGTGGTCTTCTGACTGCATGGAACCCCACCCTTTTCGATTGTGTGCATGACTGGGCCGGGGCCTTTTCGGTCAACCTTGTCTTGAGGAGAAGGGCGGATGGTTTATTATTCACTATCTCCATTTTTATGGGCCCAACTCGGCGGCTCTAAAACCGGCTTTCTTTCATGAACTTCGCTCTATTGGCTCTCAGTCGGCGGGGCTTTGGGCGATTTTAGGAGACTTTAATGTGCTCCTATCTCTTCGGGATAAGAATGGTCCCCCCTCAAATTTGAACGACATCCTCAATTTCAGGAATGTGGTGTCTGATATCGGCCTCATCGACCTCCCCATTCTGAACAAGTCTTTCACGTGGTCTAACGGCAGACGCCTTCCTACTCTCGAACGTCTTGACCGTGTTCTGGTGTCTAAAGATTGGCACCTTTCTTTCCCGCGTTCTACCCTTCGTGCCTTACCTCGGCCCAGGTCTGATCATACTCCCTTATTGCTAACGACGTTCTCATTTGTGCCTTCTCCTAATCTATTTAGGTTTGAGTCCTTTTGGCTCCGTTACCCAAAAATTTCTGAGGTGATTTCTAAGGCATGGAATGATGGACCCAGCGAGGCCGGCACTGTTAGCAGAATCTCGTCGAAGTTCAAGAGCGTTCAGGCTGCACTCCGCTCTTGGAGCGCGGGGTTAAAATCTTCCATCGCTCTTCAGGAAGATCTATGTCTCACTCGAGTGGCTCGACTTAGCTGAAGAAGCTAGACCACTTACTGACTTGGAGTGCACTCTTAGAACCGGGCTTAAAATGAAATACGAAGAATTATGCTTACAAGAGGAAATCAAATGGAGGCAGAGATCTAGAGTGCAATGGCTTAGAGTTGGAGATGCAAATACCAGATTCTTTCACCTAAAAGCAAGCTGTCGGCGGAACAAAAACTACATTTCTCAACTTGCCGACGGTTCTTCCTTTCGGACTTCACAGGACTCTATTGCTGCCCTTTTACTTGCTTTCTTTGTGAACCAACTCGGAGTGGTTGTTGAAAGAAGGTTTACACTCAATTTTGCCTCGTTGTATCCCCCTGTGGATTCGGATGTCGACTTATTGAGCCTCCAGGATCCTTTCGAGGAGGAGGAGGTTAGAGACGCTATCTTCTCTTGTGCGCCGGATAAAGCTCCGGGGCCTGACGGCTTTCCGATGCTGTTCTTCCACCGTTATTGGCTCGTTCTCAAAGCGGGCATTTTGGAGCTCTTTTCCTACTTCTACAACGGCGGCATCGACCTCCGCGAGATCAACGACAGCTGGCTTTGTCTCATTCCGAAGAAGAGCGAGGCTCTCTCGGCTAGCGACTTTAGGCCTATCTGCCTCGAGAACAGCCTCATCAAAATTATCTCAAAAGTGCTGGCTGTAAGACTCCAGCGCCTATTGGACAAGCTTATCAACCCTTTTCAGACGGCATTCATTAAAGGAAGATCCCTCCTCGACAACTTCTACTGTGCCCATATCCTAACCCATCATCTTCACTCGACCAACAAGCAAGCTGCGATCCTCAAGATTGACTTTGAGAGAGCATTCGATCACGTCGATTGGTCTTTTATGCAGAACCTGCTTTTGGCCAGGGGATTCGGCACTAAGTGGATTGGATGGATTATGGACCTACTTCGCTCTTCCAGCACGGCGGTTATGCTTAACGGCAATCCAGGCGAATCCTTCCCTTGCAAACGCGGTCTTCGACAGGGCGACCCTCTGTCGCCTCTCCTTTTCATTCTATGCATCGATGTGCTCTTCAGAATGCTCCAGGCGGCTTCAACTTCGGACTTTCTCCCCTCGGTGGGCATTGGGGACGAAAGAGTACACACCCTCCAATTCGCCGACGACTTACTTATCTTTTTCGATGGCTCTGACAGATCAGCGAGGGTCATTAAACTCATTTTGGATTCTTTTACGGAGATTTCTGGCCTCAAAATCAACTTTCGCAAAAGCTCTATTTCGTCGATCAATCTGCCGAACTCTAGATCTGAAGCTCTTGCATCCTTTTTCGGCTGCGCTACCCAGGGATTCCCAATTAAATACTTGGGGTTACCTTTATCTCCTAAGGCTTTGCGCAAATCAGATTTTTTACCTATCATCGAGAAATTGGATAAGCGTCTGGCGGGGTGGAAGGGTCTTTTGCTCTCTAGGGGGGGGGCGCTTGGTGCTTCTTAATTCGGTTCTATCCTCCATTCCGTCCTTCTTTTGTGCTGCTTTCCAACTCCCTAGTTGGGTGGTTAAATCGATCGACAAGATTCGACGTAGCTTTTTCTGGAAGGGAAAGCATTTAAACAACGGCTTTCATTGCTGGGTTAGATGGGAGCATTTATGTCGTCCGACCACTAGCGGGGGCATTGGTATCCGCAACCTCCGTAACTCCAACTCCGCTCTCCTTATGAAAGGCTTATGGGCTTTCTATTCTTCTAAGGCGCTTCCCTGGGTGCGATTGCTGACTATGAAACATTACTCTCATAGGCCTCCCTTATCTGCAGAGGCGATACCGGCGGGTTGCTGTTCGATTTGGAAGGGTATGCTTTCTACTGCGCCTACCTTCATTTGCTCCACCTCTGTTGCAGTCGGAAATGGCAAGTCGACGAGTTTCTGGAACGCGCGTTGGAGCGGTAATTCGCTTCTGCGAATTCGTTTTCCTACTCTATTTGCAGTGGCTACCCTTAAGCATCTCTCGGTATTTAATTGGATTCGTCGATTCGGCTCCCTCTCCAACTTGGGTTTTGGTATCAACCTTTGTCCGGAGGCTCGGCGGGAATTATTACTTCTGCAGGATGTGACCAACAGATTTATTTTTTCTAATTCGGAAGATTCTATTTCCTGGAGATGGAGCACCAACGGGATCTTCTCATCCAAGGATGCCTATAATTTCATTTCCTTCGACGGGGTAAACGACACCAAGATCCGGAATCTGTGGGACATGAGAATTCCGCTTAAGATTAAAATTTTCTTGTGGATTGCAGCTAGATATAGGCTTCTAACGGCAGAGCTGCTTATTAAAAGAGGTTGGCTTGGACCTTCAATCTGCACGTGCTGCAGTGCAAGCGAAGAATTTCTGGACCATCTGTTCTTTTATTGCACCTTTGCGAGGTCACTTTGGGAGGAAACACTCCGATCCTGGCCTATCACTTGCCACAAACTTCTTAATTATTCGGGGGACTTAGCGAGTAGATGGAGGGGAGCGAGGATGACATTGAAGGATCAAAACAAAGTGCATTTCGACATCTTGTTTGCCGCTACCTGTTGGGAAATTTGGAACGAACGCAACAGACGGATTTTTTCTAATAGCCTTTCCCAGAGTGCTAATACTGCCTCAAGAATCCGCAATACCGTCAGTCTCTGGTCCACGGCATTAAGGTGATATTCGTTACGGTGATGTTCTCACTATTGGCCGAATACGGTTCGGCATTGACAATCCCGTGTGCATCAAGATTGATTTCCTGCTTTGTTGACAATGAATACAGTACTGTTGGGTCTGATAGAAATCACCAGCTAAAGGCTTCGCTGCTTCTGCTTATGTCCAGAGATCTCTCTTTACCTCCCAATGTTGGTCTTTCTTGAAGGTGCTGCCTGTTGCTGCATCGGCTTGTATTACCTACATCCGTTGGTCCATTGCTCAAAGGGGTTCTTCGTCTCAGCTTTTCGGCTCGATGGCTTCTCGCTAGGCTGAGAGGGGGGGCGGAACACTTGGTAGAGAAGTCTATCCCAGAGAGCTACGCATCTTTAAGTATCGGTATACCGACAATCTGGGCCCCTTTGCTCTAAGGGGACCTTCGCCCACATCTCGAAGGCACGATCCTGCTCGACTGCTTCCCGGTTGGCTGAGAGGGGGTGCGGAAATTTTCGGTCTTGAAGAAATCAGCGGTTCAAAATGTTTTGGTTCATTATGTTCCGATCTCTCAGTCCTACCTTTCACTGTTGGTGGATTCTCAGACCCTTAGTTCTTCACAGCTTTAGCTCTTGTCTCTTGCTTATTGGCTATTTTGTTTGTTAACTTGCTTTGCTGATAACGACTGCGAATCACAAGGGCCAGGAAGAAAGCGGCAGGTTGCCTTGCTGCACCATGGAACTGCTGCCGCTAAGAAATTATTACCTTTTTTATCTATTTGGGGTCATCATCATGGCGCAATCGGCGCAGCTTGTGGCTGACAAAGCTTTGTGCAGGTGATTACATTCACAACTCAATGATGAGTACTTCGCCAAACTATGGGTATTACATTGGAACTGCGGCACCTCGCATTTGTTATCATCCCGGGATTCTATTTAATCGCCGCCGGCGACTGCAAAGGATCGATCGCCAATGGTGCTGCTAGGGACCTCTCGAACCTGTAAAGGCAAGCTAATTTTCTGATGCATGACAAGGGGACTTCCTGACGAGGCAGCATTCTTGGGCAATTGGGGCTCTAACAAATTGGAACATTTGGATTATTTCGCAATATTTATCCTTCTCTGCTCGATTGGGTATATGTTTAAATTTCCAATCTGATTGTTGTTAATGCCAGGGATGTGGCGTCGTCGTTTTCATTTTCCTTCTTGCTGTCGCCATTGTTGTCGGCGTTCTTTTGTACTTGGCCTCTACTGTTGGAGGCGCCTATTTGCTTGGGATTGGGCGGGGTGCTTCACCCTATTGGGACATGAACAACTACTGTATTCTATCTGTACTCAAATAGGATTTTACCCTGTTTAATCAAAAAAAAAAATAGACATTGGATATTTTTATTTGTAAAATTAGATGTAAGTGGTAAATAATTTACCATTTTTAGAAAATAATGAATTATTTGTACAATTAAAATCTGAGTGATAAATAATTTATAGTTTTTAGAAAATAATGAATCACCTATTTCTAAATACGATAAATTATTTATCATTTTTATCAAAATCATATATTTTCTATATCCGAACCCTGAAAGATATATAGTATTAGATTCCAAAATTAATTTCAATGTTTTGAAGAAGTGGTGAATGATTTACTTCATTCGCAGCATAAGTTTAATTTTGTAAATAAATTTTTTAGAAGGCTAAGAATTCTAGTTAAATTTTATATATATATATATATATATATATATATATATATATATATATATATATATATATATATGTGTGTGTGTGTGTGTGTGTGTACATGTATACATGTATACATGTATACATGTACATATATATAGAGAGAGAGAGAGAGTCCGGCTAGTATACTATTAATAGTACGAAGTTATTGGTGCTATCAAGTTTTCTACCCTTAGATCAATCCCTTAGATCATTTTCACCCGGTAAATTTTACTATTTCCCCAACAATCTATTAAACCCAATAGGCCCACTATCATCTCAACCACACATTTTTTAATCCAAAGATTAAAAACTTAATAGCACCAATGACTTGGTACTATTAATAGTATTCCTGCCTATCTATATACGCGGATACCTTCGTTATTCTAATGATTTAGTAATAGTTTCTCTTAAAAAAAATTACTAGTAAATTATTATTGGTAAATAAAAATATATAGTAATATTTATTTTTAAATACTAGTAAAAGATATTAAATCATTGGCATATATTTATTAATGCCTCTAAAAAAATTTAATTATCATCATTTAAAATTAAATATTCGTAAAAAGTATAAAATCCACATTTATATCAAAACAACGTGGGTTCTCCGTATTTTTCCCATCCCACCGCAAACTTTCGCCCCATATTCTAGGGTTTTATCCGATTATTTTCCTCCTTAATTAAGGATTGCGGGTAACAATATAAAACCCAAATTTTTTTAGTTCGATTATTTTTCTTTGATGTTTGCATTTCTTTATTCCAAGGTGTGCCTTATAGTATTATTTCTCTTTTTTTTTTTTTGGATTTTATTTTTTTGAGTTTTAAATTTTAAAGAATTTTTATATATAGTCTATAGTGTTGGAGTCTAATCATTTTCAAACTTCCGTCTCGTTTTTTAAGGTTTTGTTCGATTATCTTCCTTCTTAATTAAGGATTGCGGGTAATAATATGAAACCCTAATTTTTTTAGTCCAATTATCTTTCTTTGATGTTTGCCTTTTTCTATTCCAAAGTGTGCCTCACAGTATTATTTCTCTTTTTTTTATGAATTTTATTTTTTTTGAGTTCTAATTTTTTTTAAAAGAATATAGTCTCTTTAATGTTGAAATCTCGTTGGCTTAATCTGAATAATAAGTCTTTTGGATAGTTTTTATTTATTCAATGGGATGAAATTGTTTGTGTATATATTATATTTATGCCATGTATAGTGATTTCGATCATTTTCTTATTTTTTTTTCTTTGTTACGTTGAAAGGACCTCTTAATTAATTGCATAATAGCTCTAATCCACCAAGGTTGACAGGAAGATGCTAAAACTAATCATGTGTAGTAGATATTCTTTCACCATACCGTCGCATGCATGAATAATATACTTAATTTGTATAGCCATTTATAAAGAAAATCACGACAACAAAAATGGTATATAACGACACTTTTAAGTGACAGTAAACTTACTGACACTTTTAGAAAGTGTTGCTATACGTGGGGTTGCTAGGTATATAGTAATAGTTTTTAAGAGTGTCGGTATAACCTAAAATGAGTGATGCTAAGTTACCGACACTTATTTAAACTTTTAGCAGCACATAGAAATGCTACAAAATTTTATTCTAGCAACACTTTTTTTTTTTTTTTTTTTTTCAGTGACTGTCATGCCTCGAGTTAAAAAAACAGAGTCTAAATTTTTTTTTTCAATCAGAGTTTAAAACCAGCCAGGGCACGACAGATCGTCACATGTATAGAAAATTTCTAATCCTCATTGGATTGAGCCTTTTCTATACATGCACGGCTCAGCACTTGCAGTCAATATCAGAGTAGTATAAACTACGCTCTAAACTATAAGAGATTAAAAATTCTTATTACAACAATTATTACACATGAATGCGGAAATAAACCTATCACGGCTGCACAGGGATCAAATCTATCACGAATGCCTCACCAACTCGTCCCGACATCCCAGCACCCGACCAACTTGAAAAATGGTCACCCAGGGGGTGTGAGATACATCGACAGTGTATCCCAGTGGGCACGACGAGCCGAGATATAGCAAATCGTACCTACTGGCATACAATAATTAGCGGATAGTAAGATGTCATGATAGGTAAGCATATTGTAGATCATGGTGCGAATAATAAAAACGATAGGCAAAGCAGATATAAATCATAACAGGAGCATGCTGATGTAAGTACTGAACAAAACTGAGCAATCATAATATATGAAGAAAAGCATGCTGAACAGGCAATTATGCATCAACGCTAGAACAAGCAATTATCCAATTATAGCCACCATATTGGTCAAATAGACCTCAGGAAAAAATGCCCAACCTGGCACCAACCTGGCTGACATACCCCGGCACCCTCGGGCACCAACCTAGGAGTCTACACTCCGGCACCCTTGGGCACTAACCTGGGGGTCACGGGTCCATCACCAGACCACTTTACCGGTAAAGAACATACACACGGGGCGCGACCCCGCTGATGTTCGTGAAGTACAGCAGTGCGGGCGATCATCATGCGAATGCTCAAGCTCACGGTCCACAGACCGGATAATCGGCAACAAGCCGGAAATCCCAACAGGGATGCAATAACTGAAAGCCAAACTGATCTCAATTCATGCAATACTGAATGCAAGATAGAATAAATGTCCAATCACACATGGCATATGTCCAGGAATAATCAAGATAGACTGTTAAGCATGATAATATACGAATGCTAGCTAGTGACCAATCAGGCATGGCAAAAGTCCCGGATAATACTATAAATCATAATGAATAACTGATAGCTAGCTAAGGATAAATCAGGCATGGCAATATATGAACTGATGATATATAAAGTCAAACTGATAATGATCAATCAAAAGAAGAAGGCTCAATTATAAGATCTGGCTACCACAAGAACAGGGGTCCGACCAATTACGATACCCCAGAGGGCCGAGATGATAAAGCCCGGACCGAAGATAAACCCACCTGTCTACAGGCGAACGATTGACTCCAACAGAATGCTCGAAGGCTAGAGTCAGACTGTGCCAACCTTAATCATATATTTTGATCAGGGAACAACTCACACTTACCCAAACCACAGACTCACTAATAACTTAAACCTGAATCTTTTCCAGATTGATGCCAAATTTACCAAAATACCCCTCCCGAAAATTCATTGTAGATTTTTGGGAGATACGGGCATCAACCCTTTGCCGCTGGCTCAACCAGAGTTCTACTGGGAAACATCAGACAGCTAGGCGTAACCGCCAAAATTCCTTGAATTGCGTGATTAACACCGGAGTGCCGTTAAACCGACAATTTTGCCGATTTACAGACTGATAAGAACATTTTACTCAACGAGAGCCATTGGATCCCTAACAAAAAGCTTAGAGATCATGGACACACAGTCCAAGACAGCACGTGAGGTTACATTTGCGTTTAGACCCCTATGGTATACTAAAATCGCAAAATACGCGCATTTTTTGAGCCTTTTTCGCTCGTATTAATTATCGGTGCATCATTTTAACGAACCGACACCACCAATAGGTGGCCCTCGACTTGCTGGACACCGTGCTCACCATTTGGCAGCACTACGAATCCCGAGGAAAACTTCGGCCCACAGTTTTCTTTGCTAACATAGGCCACTTTGCATTTTTCAAAAATACACACGACCATTTCCATTTTTAAGGTGAGCATCACGTTCAGTGACCTCATATTAGTCAAAGGCTCACTGCCACGAAGCCGCTAAAGTCATTAGGATAGCATAGGGACCATTTAGACCCTCTAAAGCCCTTCGTTTAAATTCTTTTATTTCTGCTTATGCAAACAGCAAAGCAGGTTGAGCACCTTGCTCAGCATGTCACAGAGACTTATGGGCTCACTCTAGTGTAGTCTTGTTCTTGCTGAATCAAAAGATCCAAACCCTTACTCTCGAATGGCTTAGTTGGCTCCACACATTGATCCACATAGTCAAACTTGGAACTGAAGTGAGCATCAAGCTCAGGGGATCATGTGGAGTCGAATGCTCACTTACTGGATGATCAACAACTAGCCAGAATTAATTTGGGCTCTCTCGGGCATTTCCCCGAACACTTGGTGGGCATCTTTGCACAACACACAACCCAACCCATTCAAGACAACAACTATGGCAAACTTGGCTAGAGAAGGTAAATACTGGTTGGAAAATCATCAAAAGGTGGCAAGAGCTCTTCCCAACCAAGCTCGGGCAACCCATGCACCATTGTTGGCCGTAGAGAAGAAACTCGGGCAACAATGGTGGCATCAATGGTGGATTTTCATTTAAAGGCTCTGGGCTACATGCAACAGCACCAATAGCTTCTAGAGGTTAAATAGAGAAGGTCTGGGCAAGCCACAACCTTCGGCGTGCACTGGATGGCCGGCCGCCATTAACGAGCTCAAGCTCATGCCATTAATGGCGGAACTCGATCCTTACGTCATGAACCACATGCAAGTGCATGGGTGGGTTCTTCTCGACCCCAGGAAGCTTCCTGGGCAGGTAGCCGGCGGTGGGAAGCGTCGCCGGCGCCGGAGCAAAAAGCTCGGTTGAGGGGTCATCTTCCCCAAACTAGGGCACGAGCTCGCAGCCTCCCTAGTGCACCAAACCACACCAAATTTTGTGGGTTGATTGCTCTCATCTAGGAGAAGAAGATGGTCATCTTTGTTTCCGCCAAGAACCACCGGGAGCAAAGCTAGCTCGAGACGGAGCTCTTATGGGTGCAACTTTGCCGTCGGCCAACCGGAGCTTTTCCCATTTCATGGGTAGGCTGTAAATACTCCTTGAACCACAAGGATGTCACTTCCAAAGGTCTCGGGCTCTAAAACTCAAAAGATGAAGAGGGCTTACCTTGCCGGAGTTGGAGAAGAAGAAGGAAGAAGCCGGTGCTCCTCACGCTTTGCGCGTGCCCAGGCTTCCTCAGGCACACTCCCAGGAGGCATATCATTTCTCCATAAAGCACAGAGACCAACTTAGAGATCCCAGATGCAAGTCTTCTCCTTCCTCACTCAAGCTCGGTTTTTCCCTTCAATGGCTGCGGCTCTTGGCGACCCAGAGCTAATGGGGAGGGAAGTTTTGCTTTGCTTCAATGCATTCCAGGGTTTAAGTGTCCTCTCAGATGGTTGTAACCCCCACCACCCCCACCCCCCCTCCCCCCCGCCTGCGCCCCCCCACGAGGAACCCAAGAGGCACCAAGAGATAACTCCCTTTTTATAACAAAATACTAATAGGTCCTTGTACCTTGTGCCTCTAACCCCTAGGTCCATCCTGTAGGTCACAATTGCACCCAGATACTTCACCAAAAAAAAACCTCATTCGAAATGGTACATAAAATATACGGGTTTTGGCAAAAATACCCTTTTTTCCGACGTATTTCACGCATTTCGAGATACATGGGTCGTCGAAATGAAAAACGGACTTTGCCACGATGTTCGGCTCGTTGAGACCTATCAAGTAGCGTATTTTTTTTCTTGATTTGGCGCTCCTAGAACTCTCGGCCCATAAAATACAATGAATTTCACTGCCTGGCACGCATCCCGATGCACCAGGGACGTCAAACGTGAATTTCGTCAGTGCCATTGCGTTCAGAACGTCAAAATTAGCTAGAATCGACTACTTATACTGCTATGTTCGGACTTCAAACAGTGAAACGGCCGATGTTTGGTCGAGAGGAGACCGAAATCAGAGGGATTGCTATTCACAACTTAAGTTGTGGGCCCCGCTTTTCTTCGCCGTTTTTCGGACGATCCGACCGTCGGATCGAAAATATGTTTATATCATTTTTACTTGTTTCGACGAAACGGTTGCACTGGTGATCTCAAATTTTCGAGATCAGACTCCGATCAAAAGGCAAAAATTTCTGGTTCTAATTACACTATTTATTTACATATTTTGCCATTTAAATAATTCAGAAAATTTATTTAAACTTAAAATCTTGTTTTAAAATCATGGTTACTACAGTAAGACTTTATAAATGTCCTTTTTTTAAAAATTATTCTATTTTTCTTGATACATGACACTTTTTAAAATATAATATCACTCTATGATAACTTATTATCATTAAGCATACTTAGCATATCTTTAATTTGATTTGTCTTGATTTGCATTAACAAAAGAGAATATAAAAGAAATTTTGTAGTTATACTAATTAACACCAAAATGTCTCAAAGTAGTATCATATGTCTTTAAATGAGTATTTAGTCACTAAATCACAGTACCAACAAATTCAAGCTTTTTAACCCAAGAGAAAGACAAATGAAAATAAAAAGTAAAAATATCATATTAGATCTAGTCTTAGTAAGCTCTGCAATTAAGATGTTGAACCTGCAAATTCAATAATACTCAAGTTAATAATAGATTAGTCAAATAATCTTTTAACATAAAAATTAATTAAGATAAGTTTAATTTTTACCAGATGGGCAATGAGATTGTGAATGAATATTATAAGCGCTAGATGCGTCTGAAACCTAAAATAATATATTTTCTAGTATTAGATAATCATTTCATCCTAAAAAGGAGCATTATCTGACAATGAGCAAGATATTATTAAAGTGAAAGATTATCAAATTCAAAATATAATTTGATACACACATCTCTATTTGGTATATAAATTTAAGCAAGAAAAATAAAACTTACAATTTTTTTTAGAGCGTATAAGGCTTTTAAGCTTTGAGTTACTATCAAAGAGAGCCCAACCCGAAGTATTTCTTTTAGAAAATCTTTCAATTCCACTTAATTATATTCCGGATACTCGATTCAACTGGCCTTAAGAGCTGTAGAAAAAAAAAAAAACAAGCATACACATATGAGAAATAGAAAATTCATGAATCAAATAAAGCACTCCAATCAAACCCATTTGGATAAATTATTTCTGAACTATTTTTGGATTTGATTTATTTCTATAGATTGGGTTTAATTAATTTTACAACATAACACAATGTGGAATAATTAATAAAGAAACAGAGAAGCATTATTGAAGTTACAATAAAAGGAGCAATGATCCCTACATAATCCAATGTGGAGTTGTTTAGGCGGGACACAAGCAAGCATGTGAAAAGAAAAGCATAACTGCAACCCTTCTATTAAATTCTACATATAAAGCCAAAATCATAGACAAATAATACATGAAAGAAACAACACATCTATTTGATAGGAAGTTGTTGTTTTTTACTATTAGCATAATTGATTGAAAAAGTTATTAATTTATAACCATCACGCAACCATTCATTTGTGAGATAAGCAAACGAGATAGATAAGCATTTCATATGCAATATTGGTTAATCTATTTCAAAACAATTTGTACTGAATAAATAAAAAATTTCATATGCAATTCAGGGTTTAGAGTACCTACCAATAATTGTTGTCTCTGAAAAGTTTACATGCATTACTACTTAAGAGGATCTCCAAAAAAGGCGAAAAAATTAAAACTGAAAAAGAAGAGATCATGAGTCCCACAAAAAAAGCAAGCTAAGTAGATAGTAAAAGTAAATAAATTCCACCAAAATATAAAAAATACTGTAAAATTCTGACTGTGCATACTAAATCAAATAGATTACAAAATAAAATCAAAATTGTTAAAGCCTTATTTATCTATTTTATAGTGGAGCATAATTTAGGTAGGATCCATACATTTTTACCTTCTTCTTATGGGTTCAACTCTAATTAAGATTATATTTGAATATAGGAAAGGATGAATGAATACTACCAACATGTCTTCTTGATGGCTTAGAATACTAGTGGAATATGTCTCATCAAAAGAAGCGTGATTTCGCAAAAGAATCAACTCTCTAAGGGATAGAGAGGTTGATGACGAAGAATCAATTGGATGCAGTAATCACACCCAACACGCAACAAGTAATATAATAATTAAAGGACAAAACAATTATTTGCATTATATGAGTCATATATACACTCCTCTTTACAAGCTTGGGCATCTATTCTTCTCAACAAAAATCTTGGGCAACCAAATAATAAGATATAAAACCCCTTCAAAAATTTATAATAAAAACACATGCAACAAAGTAAGTTTGAATACTAAACAATTGTAGTTCAATATTTATTCACTCAAGAAGTATGTATAACACGATTTTTCTACTGGTTTCATCATGTTTAAGAAATGCTAGAAGCGTACTGCTAAAGACTAGTTATTTGTGTCGTCAACATGACAACGTGTAATATTAAACATCTCATTTCGAACAATCTGCAAATACTTCTTTCAACCTAAGTCATTTCTTCTTTTTTTTTTCAAGCGACAATTATGACATTAATTTTGAACTTCTACAAATAGTTCATGGGGGCTGCAACAGGTGCGAGAGATTTAAGCATACAGACAGAAAATGATAATCTTGTGGTACCAAATAATATTTATTGCCTTATGATTGAGTATCTTTCTGGAGGTACACTGAAATCATTTCTTATAAAAAATCCTAGAAGAAAGCTTTCCTTCAAAGTTGTTGTGCAACTGGCTCTTCCACATTGCTAGAGGGTGAATATCAACATATCTGCTTTCAACGAATTACTAGATTTATTTTTGAGTTAGCTATAAATTTAGTCCCGAAGTTTGACTAAGATTTCAATTTACTTCTCAGACTTCCAATTGAAACAATTTAGTACCTGAAGTTTGGACCTTAATTTTTATTTCGTCCTCACAGGGTGAAATTGAAATCAAGGTCAAACTTCGGGACTAAATTTATAATTGACACATTTCTTTTACCAATTTTTTTTTCCATGAATTTATTGCCATCTTCACTTAGATGGCTAAGTTCTTATTTGGCTTGGCTCTCAAATAGTTTTTCTACTCCAAAAAGAATATTTCTGAAATTAGACATACAAGTAGGCTGCCACTTTGGCATAAAGCTAAAACGAGCTTTTTTGGTTTCTAGAAACACAAGCTTTAATTTGAAGCTTCTCTTCTGTGCAGCAAGAAATAGTAAGGAGAGTTTAGTGAGAAAGCTATTATTGCTTCATTGAATATCTCTACCTCAACAACATTCTTGCAGAAGCTATAGCTAGGCTAAACATGCACTACAGAACATATGTTATTTAACAAAAGGCGGTACCATCGTTAAAAATTCGGATTTTCGTCGTTAAAAATCACTAACGACAGCAAATTCATCTGTCGTGACCAATCGTAAAAGCCTCATTCAACAATTCCAACCAAAATGAACTGTCCGTCGTTATAAACTAATAATAACCACATAATTTGTTATCGTTATTTATTTTCATTAATAACCACTCCATTTTACAATAACGACCAATTCAACCGTCGTAATATAGATTACGAAAATTATAATTATCCTATTCATAGTGTTAATTATAACAACGACCAAAAGTTTCATCGCTAGTATAGCTAATGACCATATTTTCTGTCGTTAATAGTATTTTGTAAGTAAAAGAAAATAATATAATAACGATCATTCTTTCGCATTAACCAAAACATAGTTCGGGATCCGGACTCGATAGGGATTGATCCGGACTGGTTTTTCGCATTAACCAAACTATGTTCGGGGTTTGGACTGGATCTGCCTGATCCGGATCCTGAACATATAAAATGTCCAGTTTTTAATTTTTATGCAATGAAAATTATTCCAAGTGTTTCTAAACTATAAGAATGTATTCAAATCATCAAAAATATTTAGTTTAACGTACCTGAACATTTTGAATCCATTCTTCTTGAGATTGATGTATGTGCTCTTCAAGTCTTCAACTTCAATTTTCAAGACTCAAAACATTTCACGAAATACGCCAATACAAAAATCCTTAACATATTCTTCTTGGAGCTTTCTTCCACTACACCAAAATGTGCTTGTAGAGGCGGTTCTTAGTTATTGTAGAGGCGGTTTAAACCGCCTCTACAGGATCTAGAGGCGGTTCTAATGACCGCCTCTGGACCGCCGGCGTAGACGCCGCCTCTACGTTGTAGAGGCGGTTTGGGGGACCGCCGGGGAATACTAGAGACGGTTCTCTAGTGGCGGTTTGGACCACCGCATCAAATTTTTTTATTTAAATATATATATATATATATATATTTATTTATTTATTTATTTATAATTTCGTAATAACATAAAGGCGGTTTAAACCGCCGCTACGAATGTTGTATTGTAGAGGCGGTTCAAACCGTCTTTACTGATATTATTTTATAGAGGTGGTTTAAACCGCCTCTATAAAGATTTGCTATTTAGAGACGGTTTAAACCGCCTCTACAGATTGACAAAATCTCATTATAAAGAGGCGGTTTGAACCGCCTCTACGTAAAAAATAAAATTAAAAGTTATATTTAATAATTATTTTAAACCGCATTTATACATATAACATTCCAGATTCGATGACAATCATACAAAATTTATCATTAATTTCAAACATACACTAACAATACAAGAAACAAAACAATTATCAACAAACAGTAAAAAATATCATCCAGACTTCATAATTTAAGAAAACATACCAACCAAAACACATATCATATCGTTCAATAAGTATCATAGAGAGTAGTAATGTCGTAATCAAAAAAGTATCATAGTTTGTCAATATTTGAGTTCCCAATCATTCACAAAAATTTAAATTGCATTTCAATGTCCTTCATTTGTGGCCTCGGGCTCGTGACTTGCATTCGATAAAAAATTATTTGGAGAAAATGCCCCAACTATATTTGTTTTGTCCCCAGCAACCTAAAAAAAAAATCAAACATTATAAAAATTATTAGTTATATGACAACCCAATTATATATATATATATATATATATATATATATATATATATATATATATACTTGCGATTAATTTAACATACCTGTAATAAATTTGTTTTTAGCTGAGCCATTTCCTCTCGCATCTCGCGCATTTCTTCTTTGAGCTTTTTTACTTCCTCTGATTGACTTTCTCTTGATTCATCTATTGTAGGTAAATTTATATGTTTTACGCCATAATATGATCTTAGCGTAAGTCCCAATCCTAAACCTTTCACACGTCCATTATGCTCAGGACCCATGACATCTAGAAAGGCTTCATCCATCAGCTTGTTCGTATCAGATTCTGAACTTTGTGAAAGTGTAATGAATTTTGCACGCGCATCATCCTATTAGAGATTTGAAAAAATATATTTATATTTCACAAATTATATGAATGCTAAATATGACTATATGATAGAAAATTATACTTACCAAATTTTTCTTCGCATCTTCATTCACAAAATCTCCATTCTTTTTCTTATGAGTTTCCTCCCAAAAAGTAAGCCGATCAGGTTCTTTACCAAGAACAATTTCCTATAATTATAAATAATAATTTCTAAATTATAAAACACATAGCATATTACTTAAAATAAAATAAATTTAAATCTCGAGCTATTACCATTTCCTTTCGCTTCCTTGCATAACTTTTCCTTCCCGAAGTATGGGCCATCTTCACCATCTTTGCAGAAGTTGAATTAACTTGACAACGTTTCTACAATAAATAAATATGTTAAAAAATGAATAATGCACTATCAATAACATTGCTATAAAAATAAAACTTTTATACCTTACTTTCCTCGGTGGACCAATATGCTACTAGACTAGTCCATTGGTCTCTAATCACACCTTTTGGTACATTGTCAAGTAATTCTTGAATCGGTTTGTCTTCTGAGAAGAATTCACATTTTAATTCACTTTTATAATCTCTCCATTTTTTGTTCAATGATGCCAACACCCAATGTCTCGTTCCCTCCGGATATCTAAACTTTGCCTATTCATAAAATAAAAAGTTTACTGTTAAAAATGTAATATAATAAAAGTATATAAATATACAATAAAAAAAATAATGAGCAAAAATGAAAGAACCTCAATATGTTTTAGCATTTTTTCCTTGAATGGATTAAAAGTTTGATTATCCCATCGCGGAATATTTAAAGGAGCAAATATTCCATTTTTCGCGATTACTCCTAAAAATGATCCAAGGACAGATCCTGCATAGGTACACGGAACCCCATATTTATCAACTTCGACATCAATCCTCTCTCCTTCAAGTAGGTTCCACACATCTGCTAATGTTGTTCTTCCTCGTTTCTTACGTCGATTTTTATCAGTACCTGAAAATAAACTTAAATATATTAACTTTAATAGAAAATCAAGCTTATATACTATATAATTAATAAATAATATTGCTTACCAATGATCCAAAGAAAGAAATCATTTTGATTATTATTTTCAATCTCAGTGGTACTTGCATTTGTAGGAGTTTCTGGGGAAAATGGCAAATGCTCATCTCCTACTGGTCCTTGAACTTCCAAGTCATCTTCAGGGGTAGATCTAACTATATTGCAACTACGCAATCTTCTTGAACTGGAGGACATGTTTCAATTTCCTACAAATGATAAACAAATTATATAAATCAAGCAAATCTAAAATAATAGAACTTAATCAACCAAATATAGAGTAAGAGTATATTCATCAAACTAACCTGAGATAAAAATATCACATGCATGAGAAGTATTATTTCAATACTTTTTTTAAAAAAATTATGCTTCATCATTGTCATCTTCATTTACATTAACTCGAATCCAATTTGGATGTTCAGTCTCATCTAAAATTTGTAGAGACGGAGGGATTACAAAAGTCTCATCCGTTGAATCTTCACCCATATCAAATAAATCTCTCGGTTTGATTCTCACAACTGAAAACCAATTCTCATCTTTCGGTATTTGCACATAAAATACTTGTTGGACTTGTGATGAAAATACATAAGGATCATCTTTCAACTCTGCACCTGTATGTATTAAGCGAGAAAAGTTTACAAGAGTGAACCCAAATTCATCATGCTTAATGCCCATACTGTGGTGAACATCAACCCAATCACATTTGAATAAGACAACCTTGAAACGTCCATAATAATTTAATTCAATGATATCTTTCAATCGGCCATAATAGTTTATGTCGCCTATTTCTGAAGTATTAACAACACCACTATTTTGAGTCTTTCTATTTTCTTCACGAGCTTGTGTATGAAATCTGAAACCGTTGATAATAAATCCACTAAATCTCCTTGCAAATTTGTTAGGGCCTCTACCAAGAACTTGAATTTCTTCTGAAATAGTTGAATCATCCATCCTCATAACCTATATTGTAAGAAATATTATTATATATTTTATTACTTTAAATTGTGTAAATTATTTTTTGTCATAAATAATATGTACCTTACTTTGTAACCATTCATGAAATCTCTCATTTACCAGTTTTTCTATATCGTGATCAGTGAGGCGCGTATGACGGCGTCGTTTCCTTTTCTCTGAATCAATGAATTGCCTATATTTATATAAAGTTAGTTTTTTCAATTTATATATAAATTTCAAATATCAATAGAGTAAATAAGGTAACTGTTTGACTTACTGGCGAAGAGGCTCAAGGTCATCGTAATGGCGAAGTACATAACGATGTGCTTGAATCAATGATTTTTCATCCAGTATAATATTTTCAATCTTTCCAATAGAACTACCAGCACTCGAAAATAAATATAATCCTTCTGTTTCATTTTTAGGTGGATCAGGATTCCGTACAGGTCGATTAAATCTTGTTTCAACTCCATCTAAATATCTCGAACAAAATGTCAAACATTCTTCGGCTATATATCCTTCAGCTATTGACCCTTCAGGATGAGATTTATTACGAACATTTGATTTCATTCGTACAAAGTTCCTATAATAATAGAGAATAAGAGTGCTAGGATAGCATATACTTGTACAATTTGTAGTTAAGTTAAGAAGAAATAAGTAATTAATTATTATTTACCTCTCCGAAGAATACATCCATCGATATTGTACCGGACCACCCAATTTTGCCTCTTCGACTAAATGAACCATTAAGTGAATCATTATGGTAAAAAATGATGGTAGAAAGATTCTTTCCATGTGGCAAAGAGTAAGCGTAATGCGATTTTGTAATTTGTCCAGCTCATTAACATCCAACACCTTTGAGCATAACGATTTAAAAAAACAAGCCAATTCAATTGCGATTGAAATCACTTCCTTTGATGGACTAGATGCTCGTAATGCCAATGGCAGTATATCCTCAATCAAAATATGACAATCATGACTTTTAAGGCCACTGATCTTACACTCGTTAATATTCACACATCTTGAAATATTGGATGCATAACCATCGGGCGTTTTAAGATTTTTGAGAACTTGACAAATTTTTTTTTTTTCCTTTTTAGACATTGTGAAGCAAGCTGGAGGTAATCTTGTCTTACCATTTGCAAGTAACTTGGGATGGAGTTCAGATCTTATGCCCATTTCTACTAAATCCTGTCGTGCCTTTGGATTGTCTTTTGTTTTTTTATCAAGATTCAATAGAGTGCCAGCAAAATTATCAAACACGTTTTTCTGTATATGCATCACATCTAAATTATGGCGCAACAAATTAAATTGCCAATATGGTAATTCAAAAAAAATGCTTTTCTTTTTCCACCACCTCAATGCGCCAATGGGTTCTGTATTATCGTTTCTCATTCGTCTCTTCCTTTTGGATCTCTTACTATTTGCTCCTTGATTATTTACTATTGGTGGTTTGCCTAATTTGAATTGCATGTCTTGTATTTGGTTTAAAATATCAACTCCAGCTATCCGAATAGGTGCAGTTCTTATCTCTTCCGTGCCGTCAAAAAAATCTTTCTGATAACGAAATATATGCCCCTCAGGTAACCAACGACGATGGCCCAAATAACAAAACTTCCCTCCATGACGTAACCACTTAGAATGAGTTTGCTCTGCACAACAAGGACATGCAAACTGTCCTTTAGTGCTCCAACCAGACAAAATTCCATATGCAGGAAAGTCATTTATGGTCCATAACAATGCAGCCCGCATATGAAACATATTTTTGCTTGAAGCGTCATACGTTTCAACGCCTTCCCACAGTTTTTTCAATTCCTCAATTAAAGGTTGTAGAAAAACATCAATATCATTTCCCGGACCTTTTTCACCTGGAATAATCATTGATAATATAAAAGAAGATTGCTTCATACAAATCCAGGGTGGTAAATTATATGTAACCAATACAACTGGCCATGTACTATAAGCAGTACTCATTGTTCGAAATGGGTTGAAACCATCACTACAAAGAGCAAGTCTCACATTGCGAGAATCAGAGGAGAAATCTGCATATCGTTCATCGAATGCCTTCCACGCTTCACCATCTGCAGGATGTCTCAGTAGCCCATCCTTCTTACGACCCTCGGTGTGCCATCTCATATCATTTGATGTTTTGGTTGAGGCAAAAAGCCTTTGCAGCCTTGGTATAAGTGGAAAATATCGTAAAATTTTTGCTGGAATCTTTCTCTTTTGTTTTGGTATTGCATGTGTGTTAGAAGTATTTTCTTCACTGTTTGAAACATGATCTTTTTCCATATTAGTATGTTTCCAACGGGAGGTCCCACAAACATCGCAGACTTCTTGATTTAGTTTATCACCTCGAAATAACATACAATCATTTGGACAACAATGAATCTTCTCATAACTTAGACCTAAGGTTTTAATAATTTTTTTTGCTTCATAAGAAGAACGAGGTAATGCAGTACCTTCAGGAAATGCATCAGCCAATATCTCCAGTAACATGCTAAATGACTTTCCCGACCAACCATTTAGGCATTTCAAATGAAACAAATGGAGTATAAAAGATAGTTTTGAAAATGTCTTGCATCCTGGATATAATTCTTCATTTGTATCTTCTAATAGTTTGTGAAAATCATGATTTTCATTAGTATCTTGATTAGATTGTTCGGGGTTCGGCCTTCCATCAATTTCATTAATTGGTATATCTGTTTCATTGGTTGGTACACTGGTTAAGCCAATGGCATCATGTAAAAGTGCATGTATGTCATCTGATCTTCTAAAATTTTGGGTCATAGGGATGCACTCTTCCACTTGTAAGATTTCTTGGACATGTAAAGACTGAGAAGTTGAAGAAGAGCTGGCAACATTAATTGAGGAAGGCTCTTCTCCATGACAAACCCATCTAGTATATCCACTTAGAAATCCATCACATATCAAGTGTATCTTCGCATCCTCATATGTTTGTAGTGAACAATTAACACAACGTACACATGGGCACATTATTTTGCCACTATAGGATGCATTACAGAATGCAAAATCCAAAAATTGTAAGATTCCATTTTTATATGCATCACTATTTCTAGGTTTGGTCATCCAACTTTTATCCATTATAGCAAAACAACTGAAATAACAACAAATATTTTATTCAATATCAATTTGTACTTATGAAGCTAAAAATTAACTTACTAGTAATTCTATATCAATAATTTATTGCATTTAATATAGTGTAGTATAAAAATAATCAAATCAAGATAATAAAAAAAGTATGTATTGCCAAGAGACTTACTCTTAAAGAGTGATTTTCTAATCGTCCTTTTAACACGAACTTGTAGATCCTTTATCCTCGTAGCAATATCCCAATAAGGGTTTGACTAGGTTTGAGCAAAAAAATATATATATATCTATAAATTCTTATACTTATTTAGCAATTAAAAATAAAAAATATATATAAAAAAAAAATTACTTTTATAGAAAACAGAATAATGAAACAAAAAAATAATAATTAAAGTCATATGCTCGTACTTGGACAAGATGAACCTCGAAAGAAGGCCTGTTGATAGGATCACGCGACTACTGCAGCAACCTCTTGTGCATCACAACATTGAGTTCCTACTACTTGAAATTTGATCAAATTAGGTTCTAGTTCTAGAAAAAGATCATTTCCTGTCACTATAGAATACATGCATTTGTAGAGCAAGAAGAGAATTGACATCTAACAAGAAGAGAGCTAACACCTAATGTTCTTTGTAATGCACTAATTAAATCTGACTTTGTGAACAATATTTTTTCAACAAAAGTTTTCAAGAATGAAATTACATATTTAGTATTACTACTACTTAGAGATCGTAGTTGTTTAACAAAATAAATAATAGTGAATGAAACTATAATATTATAATTATTTTTTAACTAAGCTTCAAATTTGTGCCTCTCGTTGGATATATATATATATATATATATATATATATATATATATATATATATATATATATATATATATATATATATATAAAAAGAGTAGTTTCTAGAAAAGAGCATTTATGGAGAACATCAAAATCTAACATGAAGTAACAACTAAATAATATAAAAATAAATTGCATGATGTTATATATAGAAGAGTAGTTAATTTCCATTTACTACATAACCTAACCTTACCGTATTTATGAAATAGATATCTGAACTTAACAAAATTTTATTTTACTTGACTGGATATTCTTTTAATGTAATGAAAAATTCTGCTATTTGATGGAATATCAGTCAAAAATGTTACAGAAACATTAAACTGAGATTGCAGAAACAAAACATTGAAATTGAAAGTTCCTTTTTAAAAAATTACTGTAAGGTTAGACAATAAATAAAACATCTAAAACTTAGGTATCAATTTCAAAATGTGCTACAATTTAGGTGAGGTCTATACATTTTTACCTTTTTCTATTTGCTCTTTTCCAATCAGTAGTCATTGGCTGGGTCATGCAGTGTGGTGGACAAAGAAAAAAGCAACAGAAAATAATAATCTTAGCAAACGGTTTCTCTTTAAAGTATCTAGATGCCTAATTTTAAGCTTTTCTGACATACATGGATCAAGTTGCTTGATCTAAGTAGTAACCTGCTTTTTATCACTTGCAAGGTAATGCTATTTAGGTATTCTTTAATTTTTTGATAAATTATATTTCCAAGACATTAATTAAGTTTGGTCCTCTTTAGACTTTATAATATTAACAAAAATAACCATCCAGATTTTATCTGTAACTTCTGTTTCTCAACTTATTACAAAATGTCCTTCTTTTCAAGTCTGCATGCCAAGCTCCAACAAGAAAGATAAGTATGAAGTTGATAATGCCTGACAGATTGAAAAGGAAAAAATTTTTGAATAGTAAAAGAACTGATCAAGAAGAAGATAAAAATCTAAATAATTATAGTATAGATCATAAAAAAATATAAAAAATAGTATGAAACAAAACGTTATATAAAATTAAATAAATTAATCAATTCTAGTGGCCGGATTTTGGTCAGATATTTGGCCAAAATTCGGCCGAAGGGGAGGGAAGCAAACAGAAGAAAAGGTCGGTGGATAGTGAGAAGAGTGTGGAAAAGAAAAAAAAAAAAAAATCTATTAAAATCAATCTTGATGGAAGCTTTGGTGGCTCTCTTTACTTTATTTAAATTTTTGGCTCTTTTTTCTACCTTACATTAACAAGAGAGAGAGAGAGAGAGAGAGAGAGAGAGAGGAACCTGTTAGAGAAGAGGGATTTATGAGAAGGGAAGGAGGAGAGGGGAGGGAAGATGCCGCGGGCCGGGGGGGCTGGGCGATGTCGCAGGCCGCGGGAGGCGCGCAATGCCGCGGCCGGTGGGGGCGATGGTGCAGGCTGCGGCTGGTGGGGGCGATGGTGCAGGCCGCGTGCTGTGGAAGGGGCGCGGCAATGCCGCGCCCCCCGACTGGGAGGGGAGGTGCCGGCAATGCTGCTTCTAGCTAGAAGAGGAAGCGTCGGAGGATAGAGATGGGAAGAAGCTTAGAGGAAACGAGTTTTTAGATGGAAGGTTTTTTTTTTTTTTTTTTTTTGGAAATAGGGTTTTTTACTTTTGGAGGGAATTTTTTTTTTTATTTTGAGGGAAATAGAAAAAAATTACCTTTTAGGAAATAATTATTTTAAGAAAAAATTATAAATTTTTTTCTTCATTGATGTAGAGGCGGGTCTTTAAAATCGCCTCAAAACCGCCTCTACGATTATATAGTAGAAGTGGTTGAAAGAACCGCCTCTTTACAACCGCCCCTATGGTCATTTTTTCCTGTAGTGAATTCCCCGACAGATAGAAGCTGGAAGAGGATCTAAGGAATCTTCAGCAGAGAGGCCGCTCGGTGCAGGAGTATATTCGGGATTTCAATCGACTACTGAACAGCGTACCCCATGCGGCCAGGGATGAGGCGCATAGGATTTATATGTTCGAGCGGGGATTGCGTCCAGATATCTATCAATTTGTTCGGTCACGCAGACTACAGACCTTGGACGCCTCGATGGAGCAGGCTCTTTATGTGGAGCAAGGGAATATGGTTATGACTGAGAGGAACATAGCCCCAGGTGGGAGTTCGGGCGTGAAGCGCACAGCGCCTAATGACGGTGGACAGACGAGTAGGCAGGAGCCTCCGAGACCTCCACGATTGCACCCTGAGGGTCGTGGGTTCCAGAGGCACCAGAGACCTGGTGGACCCCAGTAGCCACAGCAGTACCAGTAGTACTAGCTGTAGCAGCAGCATCAGCGGCAGCAGCAGTACAACACCAACGACAGGATCGGTGTGCTATTTGCGGTGGGCCTCATTCATCACCGGCGCCTAATGATGGGGGACAGACGAGTAGGCAGGAGCCTCCGAGACCTCCACGATTGCACCCTGAGGGTCGTGGGTTCCAGAGGCACCAGAGACCTGGTGGACCCTAGTAGCCACAGCAGTACTAGCTGTAGCAGCAGCATCAGCGGCAGCAGCAGTATCAGCACCCACGACAGGATCGGTGTGTTATTTGCGGTGGGCCTCATTCACCACCGCAGTGTGACTAGAGACAGGGACGGTGCTTCCTATGCGGAGAGTTAGGACATTTCAGAGCAGCATGCCCCCGAGCAATTTTGTTTGTGCGACCTATCGCTACAACTCCTCCCTTGCCTGTTCAAAAAGCGGAAGCCCCTCCGATTACCACCAGACAGATAGAGCTCAGCCCAGGTGAAGGACACCCCAGCAGCGGATTGTGTCGTCGCAGGTATGATTTTACTTACAGTTGGTTAAACTAGAGCATTTTGGTACTGCCACATTTCCTGCATGTGTTAGTAGAGCATTTGCATCTCTACACGGACAAGAGATAGGATTATTGCTACATGTATTAGTGGTTTAGATTCTTGATCGTATCCTGCGAGTAGAGGAGGTTTGTGGAGCACGATCGGTACAGTTGAGACCTGGGATTATACCGGCAGACGTGACGGTTTGGTGGCAGCTCCAAGACTTTGACCGAGCACACAGGATGGACCGGTTGGCGCGGTATCATGCGACGACTGATTGTGGAATGAGAACTGTGACCCTTCAGCGAGTTGGACAGGAGAAGTTCATTTTCACAGGTTGCCGAAGTACCCTTCTTACAGCGATGGCTTCAGCGGCAAAGGACAGACGCCACCACTAGAGTAGATTAGACGTGGAGGGTTAGAGATTGTGTCCTTAGGGGTCATGGTTAAACTGTAGTCTTCATTGGTGTCAGCCACAGCAGGAACAACGTCAACACTTCTCCCTTTTTCATTCCTCAGGCCGAGGCTTCGCGAACGGGCCGAAAACTTCGAGAGACTACTCCAGAAATGGACACTGTGCCAGAGCATGTTCTTGTTTGATTGGGGTGAAGGCCAGGCCTTTCGAGATTTTCATACTTTTTGCTATTTTCGGCTGCTTTCTAAACTAGGAGTAGGGGTTGATGATGTTCCTGATAGGGATGTCAACGGGTCGGATTCGGGGCGGATTTTCAAAAACCTGAACCCGAAACCGACTACCAAACTCGAACCCGAACCCGAATCCGACGGATTTTAAAAATCATATCCAAATCTGAACCCGACCAAAAAATCCAAAATCCGAACCCGAACCCGAACCCGAACCCGAACCCGAACCCGAACCCGAAAATCCAAACTCGAAATAAATTTTTTTTTCTTTTTTTTTTTTATAATATTTCAAAATATATTATATTAAATTTAAATTTTTAAAATATAAATTTAAATATAATATCAAATATTTATATACACATATATTATATCACGATCATGCCAAAAGCCCTATCGAACAAATGATTTATACATAAAAATATAGAAATTGAAAACATAGGATGAGATCGAGGGGATAGGAGGGGAATCACCTGTTAAAGGGGGAATCACCAGGGGCGCAGAACTCGATGATGACGAAGGGATGATTGAAGATGGTGTCGGTGAAGTTGGAACTATCAAGGGTGAGCACCGAAAAGGGCTATGCCTCCTTCATTGCCGCTATGGTTAGATTCAGAATTTAACATAATAATAATAAAGTGATTGAGAGGGGGGAAGAAGAAGAAGAAAATAGTGAGAGAGAGAGAGAGAGAGAGAGGAAGAAGTGAAGAAAAGAGTCAAATTAAATAAAAAATGATATCTCTTCGTCGCTTCGTTTTTCCGAATTCGTAATCTACGCATCTTAAATTTTCTAAATCATTGTTTCGATTTCCTAATTATAACCAATGAAATATTCAATTAAAATTTTGTTATATGAAGAAAAGAGATGAGAGGAAAAGAGGGGACGTACGGTAGGAAAGGAGAGTGAGGAGGGGGGGCGATGAAGGGATGTATAGTAGGAAAGAAGAGAGAGGAAGAAGATGGAGGTGATGAAAGGATAAAAAAGAATTCAAATTTAAGAGAATTTACCACGTCAGTATTTAACATAATAATAATAAAGTGATTGAGAGGGGGGAGAAGAAAGGGACAAGAGAGAGAGAGAAGAGGAAGCGAAGAAGAGAGTCATGTTATATTCTTTCATTTCCTATTATATCATGTTACTGTAGTATTACTGTTTACCTCTTATTATTATCATTCGGCTACCGGTGAGTGTAGATCGTCTTCGTCGGCTTGCGGTACCCACTGGGAGACCCTAGATGGTTTCTCACTACCCCCAGTCGCAGGTATTGTTGGAGGTGACGGTCGGGACGATACGTGAGGTGACGGTATATCTAGAGAGCTTTTCCGAGAGTTTCTTTTTAGTACCCTGCAGTCTACTTTCTCTTTATCATTTATTTATTTGTTATTGAGTTTAGATGTGGTGGTTCAGTTATGTCTTATTATTTGATTGGATTAACAATGTGACGAACTAATAAGTGGATTCTTAACTTTATGACTTGTGGTTTTTTATGTCAAATATTTTCTACCCTTCGTGGTAGTCAGTTTTCAAAAAAATTATGTTTTCTTATGAAAAATCGTTTTTAAAAGGATTTTTAGGTTTTTATTTCACTCGTAGATTTCAAATAAGGTTTTTTTTTTGTGGGAAACACTTTCAAAAGAATAGAAATGCTTAATGACGTGTGTATTGCATCAACTGCAGTAAGTACATTGTAGAGTATAAAAATATCATATTTAAGGATCATTTAGCTGTATGTGCATCCCTTGTGAATGTGGTGTGTGTGAGAGTTGGAATTGGTGGTTGTGAAACTGTACTATGTATGACACCATGCAAATATAGGGGAGGCTCTGTTCGTGTGAACAGAGAATTTCCTGTATTTATGGCGGGTTTGTTCGTTTTGCGGGGAAGGTTTTAAAAAAATAATAAAAAAAAGGTATTTTTCGCTAACTCTGTTTTCCTAAACTAGCCCTAAATATGAAAATAGTTTTACAAAACGATCCCGGGACGTGACAACAAATTTTTAAACGTTTAAATTTTTTATACAACTTTTTAAATTTATACATATTTTTAAAAATTTATCAATTTAATTTTTTTAAAATTTATAAAATTTTGAAATTTTTTTATATACAAAAGTTATATTTAAATAATACAAATTATAATTAATTTTTTTTAAAATAGATTTTTAAAGTGAATGACAATTTGATCAAATATAAAAGTCTTCCCTCTATTTTTTTTTTCCATATTATCAAACTAAATATAATTTTTTTTATAATTATTATAAATTTAATACTCATTCAAATATAAAATTATATTTGCTCAAATAAATAATTCTCATTTATTTTCCAAAGCATAGAGTGAAAAAAAAAAAACATACTCAAATATCTTAATAATGAACCATTTTATTTTAATTAATATTTAAATTTAAATTAATTTATCTTAAATATATTTAAATATTAATGCTAATTCAATTCGGATTCAATTACTAAATAATACCAAATTCTAACCCATACTTTTCTGTCCCCACCTCTCCGAGGTCGCACCTTTTTTTAATTCCTTTTCTTCTCCGCTTCCACCGGCGCCGCTCTTCGCCTTCGCATTGGCCACCTTCTCTCTCCTCCTTCCTTACTATCCCATCCTCAGATCCTAGCCACCTCCAACCATTAGAGCCCCGTCTTCACCAATGGCGTCCCAAAGCGGGGGCGGCAACTCCCCGAAACCCTCCACCTCCGCCGCCCTCATCAAGGACGGCGCCGTCTCCGGCGTCCTCCCCGCCTCCGAGGTCTTCGCCGTCCACTTCCCGGGCTACCCCTCCTCCCCTCCCGCGCCGTCCACACCCTCGGCGGCCTCCCCGAGATCGCCAAGGTAAAACCCCTACAAAGCCCTAATATTTGCCCTAATTCCCTTTGCCTACCTTTGGTTTGTTTTCTTCATACCTTGGCTTGCGCTTCCCAGGTGCGGAGCTCGGAATCGGGCAGTTTGGAGCTCCGGTTTCGCCCTGAAGATCCCTACTGCCACCCGGCCTTCGGCGAGCTTCGGCCTTCGTCTAGCCTCCTCCTTAGGATCAGTAAAACTAGGAATGATCTCTCTGCCGAGGTTATGGCTCGGGTGAAACATGCGTACCACTTTGAAGGTGGGTCTTTTCTGGTATGCCCATCACCTGTTTGATGAAACAATTAACCCTCCACCTCTTTCTCTTTGTGGCTACTCCCTTCTAAATGCTATCTGTGTTTCTTTGGTTTGATGAGCAGGTTTGGTGGACTACCAGCATGTTCTTGGGGTACACGTAGCTGAAGCGAGGAGAAAGAAGCGGCCTTGGGATTCCATTGATGCTATGAATTCAGGTGATGCGGTTTTCTTGTAATTTTTTTTGCAATAAAAAGGTCTCTTTTTTGCCTGAAACCCATTGTTTAATCACAATCATGTATTAAATGATAGGAAAGAATGGGAGTGTGGAGATGGATGGGGCAGACGTAATGATGCTGGTCCCGCCACTTTTCACTTCCAAGGACCGGCCGGAGAAAATAGTGTAAGTTGTTATACTCAGATGCAATGGATTTCTTTTATCCGTCTTTCTACTTGTATAGAAAATAGAAATCTAGTGCAATTTTTAAAGCTCATAGTATGTCATGCTTCTCATATTCTCCATGAAACTACAGCTTGCTTGTGCATCATATAACAGTTAAAATATGCTCAAATCTTGATTTTATGCTATTTACAAGTATTCATGCAACGCCGAGGCTTGGCATATATTTGAACTTTACTGCTTGTGTTTTTTATTGTCCTTAGCTTAATGTGAGAAACATGAGTGGAAAAAGAGAAACATGTAAGGAGAAGAAAATTTCCCTTGTCCAGCTAATAATGAACTTTGTTATTCTTTTGGGCTTGGTGTATCCATTCTTCTTCGACATCTATATGAGTTTATTATCAATTTGAAGCCTCCTAATATGTCATGAAGTTCTTTATGATTGTTTCCCTTTTGAGTGTGCTAATTTTATTGCATAATTAAAAGAGAGAGGCTCTTCATAATTGATCCTCCCTTTTAGTTGTAGAAATTGGCCATCATATTTAAGGTGTATTGCATTGGTAGTTTAAACTTGAGCTGCCTTGTATTTTGGTCTCTAAACTTTAACTTGCCCATATTATGCCTTAAATATTGTAAAAGTGTACATTCAAATTTTGCCGTAGGTCTTATTTGATATAGTGGCAGTAACATGATGTGGTTGTTGTATTTGCCTCGTCCTCAAACTGTAACCTTAACCCTAATTCAATAAAATCCAAAGGTCCTCTCTCCTTTTTCCCTTCTCATCTCACCCTCTGTACCTTCAAAGCCTGAAGCTAGCTTTAAATCATAAGCTTAACCCTACGATCCTACCTCCTCTCTCTCGTCCCCTCATACTTAAGCCTTGATAGCCTAAAAACAATCTCAAAAATATAATTGTTTGTTGCTTATCTAAAGTGTATGGAGTTTTACTTACTGTGGTATTCTACTTGTAGGTTGTGTTGAGTGGATTAGGCTTTTACTTGTAATATTTTATTTTATATGAAAGAGGTTGGGGTCTGCCAAATCCCCTATGCTGATGGATGGTTTCTCTCTCTCTCAAAAAAAAAAAACAATCTCAACCTTAACTCTGAATCTAACCCTTAACTCTTGTGGAATTGTAGCTTGTGTCACCAATGGTCTTAGCGTCCTTTAACTCCAATTCTCCTTTCCCTTAAGCTCTATCACTACCCCTAATAAAATTAGTAAGCTTTTCTTCATCCTCTAAACTGTGACTTCGCACGTTTGGCTGCCTCCTCTCTTTACCTTCACGATGATGAAGAGGCAGTGTCATGCTTTTGTCAATTCTGTAGTCAACTTTGTTAATTAGAACCTGTCGTCATGACTTGTTTGCAACACCTAAAACAGTTTGAGCCATCAAATAGGATGAATTAAAAGTTTAGGGACCAAATAGTGATTCAATCTTTAGTTTGGAGACAATTGTTATAGTTTATTCATATATTAGCTGAATAATATTTTCAACAATAGAAGATGAGTCAATTCTATGATGGCTTGATGAACTTTGTGGGTTCAAAATCCAACCCTGAATTTAGTATTGGGTTGGGCAATTGAGCGGAGATAGTGCTAATGTCTCCATTGGCCAACCAAACACTACCTAGATATGCAGATGTCTTCTAAGAAGCAGTTCAGTTCTTCCCATGGTTAGTAGGTTGGGCTTGCGGCCTTGTGCTGTTCCCATGAGTTGCTTATAATTCTAGTGAATTTCTACTATTGCTTAACCAAACACAATACGGATAACACCTCGAATCAGAACACATGTAAGGAATATTTATTTTCTATTACTTGTTACTTAATAGGCATCCTCCAGCCAAGCACTACCAAAAGGTTTCTTGGACCTGTAAATATGAAAAAGATGGTTATACTAACACTAGTTTACTCAATTGTCAATTGAAATTTTATCCTAGTTAGCAAGCACTACAATTGGTTATATCTCTTTGGATATTGATATTTGGTGGCTGTTATCTCTTCTACTTTACTTCGTACGGTGAGATACCTTATTTCTAAATTTGTGGGAAGCCATAAACTTCATATTTTAATAGATTTACAAAGAATGCTTATATCTGCTGAATTGGATGTTTTAACATTGCTTTTTCCATCAATTTTATCTTTTTAATTTCATTTTAGTAATTGGGAAATTATTAATCTTTTTTTTTTTCATTTTATTCGAATTTTTCAGGCTTAACCCATCAGCCAATTTGTTTTCAAAAAACATACAAAGAGGAGTTGTAATGCATCGATGGGAGGTATGTTTTTTGGACATTTCATGCTATGTTTATTGATACATTTTACATATGTTGTTATGCCCACTTTGGTCCTTTCCATCTTGTTCTGTGGGTACTTGGTACAGTTCAAGCATTTTAATTTTTTTGTTTGCATTAGTTTAAAGCTTTTAAAACTATTTATCTAGCTGCTATTGTATTTAAGTTATGCGGTTTGGGCTAATGAGGAGGCCTGGGAAGTGCCTTTCTTTTGATTGTATAGGATGCTTAGTAAAGGAAGTTCTTAGTAGTACAATAATTTTCATTTTGGGAAACAGAATGCATGTTATGCACTTCCATTTTAACCATCTTCTAGTTGAACCCGTGCAAAATATATTTACTAGAAATGTAGTCCTTATCCCAACACTATTGTGCTACTCCAGTAAACTACATGACCATAATGCTGATGATTTTCCTTTCTTTGCAACGCTAACTTAAGGGCTTTAAGGTGTTTTTTGCTGCTAATTGGCACTAGATGGTAAACTCAAAAGCCTAAATAGGTGCCGAGCCAAGTAATTGTATGATCATAGAGGAAGAGTGTAATAGATCTAGACTTGGTAGGTACATTCTTCACTTGGCTCATTTTTGCTATGGACTCCAACATAAGATCAATACAATGGGCAGCACACAGCATCCAAAAGATATTAGGACGTTTTGCACTCAATAAATTTGCTGCAGCCGTATTATTTGATGAGTTGTCGGAAACTATTTGCACAACATTCTTCTCCCCAACTTCTTCAATGCACTTATCCACCAACTTAAAGATATATTTCCCAAAATGAATTTCCGCCGAAGAGTTGATCTATCGAAGAAAAGAGGTGCCGAGTGAACAATTCACCACTAGATTCATTAACTTTCCCCTTTCTGATCCGTCCATGCATCGGTCATAATAGAAGATCCATTTCAAGCCCCCGACTCTTTTTGTGGCTTCAATAACTCCTCTATTGCTTCCACTTCTTTCTTCAACAAAGACCCACCAAGTTAATGTTGGATATATGTCTTCTTTTGTATATGGCATGAAGGTATTTGTTTGGCCCATAAGGTTTCTAAATGCAAAAGAGACATGAATGTGAAAGTTGGTTTACGGTGGACTGGGTCCACCAAAGTCCTTCTAGTGTGGGTGGGATGATTTAATTGGACAGTGAAGACATGCATGTGTTTTATGCAAATGCATGCATGAAATTCATGCATGCTGTTTTTTCAAAAGCCTGTGCATTGTCTAATTAAGGGTGTTGATTTTGAACGAGTTGCCAACTCCAATTTGATATAGCATGTGCACTTTGCATGCATATAAAAGAAAGCCATCCTCCACAGACAAGTGCAACAAGCAACAAGTGAAATGTGAGGTGAAACCCGAGAATTTAGTTAGTAGCTTGTTGAGTTTCTCTTTGTTTTAGAGAAATCCAATTGGGATAAAAAATTGGGGTTTTTTCCTGTTATGAGAAGGGTGGTAATAATCATAAGACTTTTGTATTTAGGTTGAGAGAAACATAGAGGTGTGGGCTTGTACTCTGATTTCTTCATATAAAGGATAAATCTCTCTCGTTCTCCCCATGGACGTAGGCAAGATGCTGAACCATGTAAATTGCTGCCTTTTCTTTGTGTATTTCTTTGCTATTATTTTTCGCTAGGTTTTTGTTCGTGCATTTTTGTTGATAGCACATGCAGGACGATCTTAAGCCCTAACAGTTCATACAGCTGTTGGAGCCTTCAATCTTGGACCATATTGTCCAATAGCTTCCAACATTAAGTTAAAACTTTCAAGAGAAACAGTATTAAAAGGAATGCCGGCTTCGTAGAACCATCGGACATTATATTGTATGGCCTTTTCCCTCTCTTTTTGCTTACACTTTTCATTCAAAGTGCTCTGCACCACCTTTCCCTGCTTTCGAACTTCTTCAGGGGTATGGTGACAAAATTGATCCATTGGTCCTTTTTGTGAGAGGCTTCTTGGAAGCAATTCCACTTCCCCTAGAAGAACAACCCATTTGAATTGTGACATCAGCCTCCAAATCATCTTCTCTAACACCTTTACTACTTATGTTAACCTCTCCTCTAATTTGCCTTAGTTGTTCTTCCCTACCCTCCTTTTCTTTGTTTTTGCATTACTAAGAGATTTAATTTGTTCTCGCTCATTACTGAGAATTTTCACACAAGGGGCAACATCACCTCTTATTCCAGCTAGATGTCTCTTAAACCTACTAATTCCTCCATTGTATTCATTATGGCAAAATTTGCACTTTATTCCTATCCCTCTCATTTGGAGGACATGCATGTTCCCATCCAGGATCTTGTGCCTTTGACATTGTAAGGAAGTAAAGAACCTATTTCAAATAAAGAGCAGAACACAATGAAGTGTGAACAACCAAAATGAAAGCACCCACATAATGCTTATACTTATGTAAATGCGAAATATGTATGCTATTCCTATGCCAATAAATGTGATTAGTTAGGTTATGTAACTACATAAGCAGCAGCCAGCAGGATAACAACAACTAAGAAAGAATGGAAAATACGGAAGATGATGAAGAAGAAGACTAGCAGAAGAACAAGAAGAAAAACTGAGAAGAAAAGAGGAGAAGAAGAAAAGTTGAGAATCTTTTTCTAGAAAAAAAGAAGAATAAGAACAGAAAAGAAACAAAATAGGGAATAAAAAACAAAGAAACAGCACAACAACAACAACAATAAAGAAGAAGAAGAAAAACAGAGAGGAAGAAAGGAGAAAAACAGAGAAGAAGAAGAAGAAGAAACCCGGAGAAGAATAAGAAGAGGAAGCTACCTACGATGGGTTTTTCAAGCTTCAGCAAAGAAGAATAGGAGGTGGTTGTTGCCAGGGTTCAATGTTTAATCTTAAGAGGTGTCGACCCTTTTTTGAAAGCCTTTTTGGAAACTTTTATTGTGTTGGGGTTTTAAAACCCATTTAGAAAACGGGTTTTCAACCCATAAGCACAGAGCGGTCGCCTTTGACTGCTATATGGCGGCCACCATGGCGGTCAACATCTGCCATGGCGGCTCGCTTTGTGCCAAAACACCGTGGAGATGCACTATGCAAAAAGCGTGGTGGCAAGCATGGAAATCCGCCATGGTGGCCGCTATTTAATACATTGAGTAAAACTGAAAATAGAACCTATGTGGAGCAGCTTTATCTGCAGCAATGTATTGGAGTCATTCTAATTGAACCAAAATTGAGCTGAGCTGGAGCATAGTTTGGTTTATGTTTTCTGTGTGCGTTAAATGTTCACTAGGTCATTTAGTGGTTGCATAGCCCGAGGTTTCGCCTAAGAACTTCTCTTAGGTTAATTGCTTTGGCGGATTATTTGATACTGATTTCTGAAGCTATGCCATCAGATAGTAATGAATTAATTGTAAAGGTCTGTTTGTTGTTTTGGAGCTTTCTTATCTTTGAATCGCGCTCTAGCTGAATCTATTTTTTTCTGGAAGGGCTTGGATGATACATGGTTTATGGCAACAATTTTTCTTGGTCTAGCTGTTACTTGAATATTTTATTTCAAATTGTATTGTCTTGTACCTGTTGCACTTTCGATGCAAATCAATGGCTCAAGTTTGATGTGATACTTTTGCTTCTAATCTTGCTATTCTTTTAATATATAAGATATTATAACAATTGACATTACATCTACTTTTGTTGCAGATGGATATTGATGAATGCCTTGCTATCTCGTTTGATAGACAAAATATCCTTTCTGTGAATTAATATCCTTACTATATCCATGGAAATTTTTTTTATAGTGCAATTGAGTAATCTGCTTTGCCATATATTTTTTGATTGTACATGCACTTATTGCTACCATTCTGTGTTCATCTGTATTGTTGTTATTCCACCTCAGAGCCTGTGGACTTCAGATTTCAGGATCTAGTTTTAAATACTATAAATTTTAACTAAAGTACTTTCTATAAAATTAGCGTATTATCATTTTAAACAGCAAAGTCTGTGTGAATAAATATCCGTCTTTGTTGTCGAATGTGCCAAATCATTTAAAACTGCCGGATCTAATTTGGGGAATGTATATTTCATTTATTTTGTTGAACACTTTGTTGAGCTTATGGTATATAAGTATTCCATCGAAGATCAACTGGGAAGAGAACATACCAAGGGATACAACTGAGTGGGAGTGGCAGGTGGCTGTATGCAAACTATTTGAGGATCGACCGATATGGCCGAGAAGGTCACTCCATGAACGCTTGCTTGATGATGGCATGCAGGTCTCTGAAAATCAGTTGAAAAGGTTTCCCATCCATTCTTTCAATTTTCTCCATGTCATGGACTTTCTTTAAATGAATTTCATGTTTTAGCATTGTGATTTTGTTGTTATCATCTTTATGTGCGATTATTAATATTGGTGGGAAAATGGAACTTTGAGGGTCATAGATTCAATTTCTCAAACAGTTTGCGTTGTTTCACTAAACTAGTCCAATACAGTAACGCTATGATTAAAGTTACTACGGTTATCTGATAGTGCAGGAAAACTATACTGTTCTCCAAACTCCTATTGGATCTGAAATGCTAAGTCAGGCGAAAGTTCCAAGTTTCCAAATTTGTATATTTTATTCCTTTTTGTCTCTCATAAATAGAAACTGTAAATGAAAGTCAATAGAAGTAAAAAAAAAAAACGAAAAAGAAAATAGAGAAATCCAAAAAACTTTTGCATCTTACTGGTTATTAGCTAGTTGCCTTATTTTAGTAGGTTTTTTTATAAAAAAATCTCTAATCAGAAGCATCTTAATTATGGCTGATTTATGATTTGCTCTTGATTTTCCCAGGCTTCTCTTTAGAGCAGGCTATTATTTTTCTACCGGACCGTTTGGTAGATTTTGGATACGGAAAGGATATGATCCTCGAAAAGATCCTGAGTCGCGGATGTAAGAATATTACTTTGTTAATGCTTATTCTGATTTTGTGCCCAAATATTGATTTATTCCTTTCTGTGGATCTTATTTCCGATTTTTTGTTTATTCCTTTCCTGAGATTTTTTTTTAATTTATTTATTTATTATTATTATTAGGCTAAACTACAGAAAATCCTCCTGTAAAATTTCGCTTTTTCACTTTCCCCCCCATGACTTTTAAAAACCTACACTTGGCCCCCTCCTAATTACGGAATTATGCACTTACCTCCCTGCCGTCATCGTTCCGTAAGTGGTTGAAGGGTTGATGCTGTTGATGAGCAAGTGCCAGCTCCAATGACTGCAGCGATGATATTGCAACAAATCAAATGTGGTCACAGAATCACATGTCACTTACGGAACGATGACGGCGGTAGGGGGGTAAGTGCATAATTCCGTAATTAGGAGGGGGCAAAGTGTAGGTTTTTAAAAGTAAGGGGGGAAAAGTGAAAAAGCGGGATTTTATAGGGGAGTTTTCTGTAATTTAGCCTTATTATTATTATTATTATTATTTTTAGGTTCATTTCATTCTTTCTCCCCTTCTGTTATTTGTGATATTTGCATTCACCGATTTGTGCAATATCCATTTTCATTTTCTTTTTGTAAGTACACTCGAGATCTTTTGGATTGCATTTTGGACTTAAGAGTGCCGTTGGATAACCGATTAATATGCACGAGCTGTTGGTAGTATAAACTTGAAGGGTTCGTATAATGAGGCTCTTTGCAATTTATTTTTTATTCATGCCAGCACAACATACTAGCAATCTAAACAAGAATACTCTGGTGATTTTAAAATTTATGCTTACTCCAGTTTGCAATAAGTGAAAAAAGATTGAAACTGTGACAATAACAATGGAAGGCACATTTATTATTGAAGGGTGTGGAATGATGCTACTAAGTGAGGATTATCACCGGAGAGCAGAGTAATATGCAAATCATAGGCTTCTTGTTACTTTGGGTGGTTATATTGATGGGGTTAGGAAATCAGATGTGCATCAGGGTTGTCCAGAATGAAAATTTCCGATCCAAATACTATGTTGTTTTGATTAGCATAGGACACAAGCAGTGGGAATGGTTTTCGGTGTTTTTTTATTACTTAAATATTTAATGTGGACTCAGTAGAAGTTTTGTCATGTTTTTCTTTTTTTTTTTAAAGATTGTTTTTGAGGATCTACGTTGTCAAACTATTTTGAATGGATTCTCTTTAGTTTTGATGCAAGAATTTTCTTGCTAGTTGGCACGGATTGGCACATGGCCAGCATGTGTCGCTCGTGTCACCTATGTCGATAAGCCTATGCTGCTCATGCCGGCTGTGCCAATATATAAAAGACGGTTTGTGTTGAAGCGTGCCGGCGTGCTGTTCTGTGCTAGTAGCACACCAGCATGTCATTTGCCAGTCGCATGGCAATCATTGATATATTGATTGAATCTTTGTCTGAAGATGTGTTTCAAATCCTGTATTTGAACTATTGTGGCAGGAATAAAGTGAGTGCTACACCATTGTCCGTTGGGTATGTTAGACTGTTTAGAGGTATTTTACATCTTTAGAGGTTTTCAGAAATAACATCACAAGCAAGATCAGTTTGCTTGTGTGCTGAGAGTGGTAGTTTCCATACTATTCCTTTTAAACGACCATTAACGGTTTTTATTAGGGTTCAAAAATCCTGTACTTCTTAATAGTGAATAAGTTAGATGAAATTGGATAATTACTTTCAATGTTGTCAAATGTGCCTCTTAGGCACGTAGGGAAATGCCTTGGTTCTTTATCTCCCAAATCAGCAGGTAGAAGCCAAGAGGGCAGTCTAGAAAACTGTCATTTTTGGCTTTTGGTAGTGGACCAAACCTTACATTATTGCTAATTTTTTCTGAATTCAAATATTTGACCTTTAATATCTTATTTTGCTTGTGATTTCAAAAAGAAGAGTAATAATGAGAATAAGAAGGATAATTGAATGAAACATTCCCTCAGAATGCTATTTAGAAGTAAGCATGTATATTTTTTCACTTTAAAGCAAAATTTGTAGCTTATATCACTTGTTTTAGTATTTACATTTTGCTTTTGATAGTCCTTGAACAAGCATGAAGAAATACTCTTATTGTTTCTATAAAGCCACTTTTACATTTGAAACTAAAATATTATTTATGGGTGTAAAGGCAGCTTTATAAGTTGGTGTTCTTACGTAACTATACCCTGGTTATCGCAAATTTAACCAGCCATGGTACAACATAGCTGTCTTTACAACTGTGACCACCTACCAGTACAATCTCTTGGGTAAACATAACCTTCATCAACTCCTAAATCAGTGGATTAATATCAAACTAGCTGAAGGGGGTTCTGTATTTGGTTGGTGAAAAAAGAGCCTAGAAAATGATCTCTAGTTATATATCAAATTGAGAATGATATACTTTCTGTCGAAAACTTCTTATCATCTGAATGAACCTTGAAGTGCCATGGATTTCATTAATCTTATCAAGCTTATTTTCACCAGAGAAGAGATAACACCAGGAAAGGGAGATCTCTGGACCAAAACCTATCCTGTGTGGGAGAATGGACTTTTAGCAAAACAGTTATGCTTTAGATAGGCCAAATTCCTCCCATATTTTGCTTTCTTTAAATTGGCATGATGGTGGAATAAAATCCCTCTCTGGGGCATAAACATCATAACTTAGATATATTTTACTGTTCTTTGGTATAATTTGTCATGCAATAATCCATAAATCTGCACGTACAGGGTGATCACAAAAACCACAGTGGAAGCACATATTTAAAATGGTTAGACTGTAAACTTAAGCTTAAAATGTTTTATAAAATGTGAAGTATTAGTGAGCAAAACATATAATGAGGCTTCTGGATTGAAATAGTTATAGATCATCAAGATCTAGTTTATTCAAAAAACCAAGAACATAAAAAATTTGTTGCAGATAGTAAAATTTTTACAAACCTTTTTTTTGAAATATTAAATTTACTCATATTTTGATGCATAAGGCAAAAGACCTTCCAAACGAAAGATATGCATGCTTTTATGCTGCAGATAATTTGTATTTGACTTTTTGTTATCTCAGAAATGTTAAACTGCTTCTAAAGATTTGATCAAGTGTGCAAACCTAATCATTTGCTCCTGGAAATGCATATCTATGCATGTGCTTGTTCCAGCTGTCTTTTTTCTCTTGGGAGTGTACTTTTATATAATTACTCTATGATTCTAGCAGATATTGTTTTCTTTCTTTTCCTTTCAATCTTTTTCCTGACATGCTACTGGTACAATTTTGCAATTGACTTTCGTTGTCTGTCAGTTGAATAATCCAAGTTTTTGTGATCCTATGCTGTTGTAGTTATTTTTTTGTTGGTTTTTTTGTGCCAATTTTAAAACTAAGTGCTGGATTTCAATCTTTGTGCCTTTTAACAGATTTCAGAAAGTTGATTTCAGGGTGCCTCCGCAATTACGAAATCTTGGTGATATGACTGTTAACACTCAGTGAGTCTTTATTTGTTTCACAATTAAGTTTCTTTAATCACTATTGATCTCTTTACATCTATTTTATCGTGAAATGAAAATTCACCTCTTCGCTTTACTACTGGGGCTTGCAATCTTGCCAAGTAATAATCTCAATCTAGTGATTTGATGTTTGCTTTCTTCTGATATGTTGCTTGTTCAATCACATCCAAATAACAGTAGAGCTATCCTTCTATTCATTCCACCGTGGCTTTCTTCAAAACATTCTTTCCTTATTTAGTCACACTTTATGGAAAATTTGAGGTGATATAGAAAATAGTCATCCAACGAAGTAATTGTGTATGTATTTTAGATTTTCTTAATCAGCTGAATTGCTGTAGAACATTTAGATAAGCTATATCATGTATATAGCTCATCTAGTTTATGGATAGAGGAAGTCAGTTGGCATAGAAGTGTATTTCTTTAGGGATATATTTAATCTTGTATCTATTGTTACTGTCAATAGAAGGGTTTTAGCTTGATGTTGCTTAAAATTTCCAGGCAGCTTGTAGATTATATCAGTTTGTCTTAAATAGGCACCTATGTAGCACGGATACGGATACGGGGATACGGATATGACACGATACGGACACGGCGATACGACATTGTCCCAAAACTCTAGGATACGATACGCCGGGAATACTTAAATAAAATATTATTTTAATATATAAAAATAAATTTATGTTGATTATATGTCATGACATATTGAAAAATAAAAAATAAACAAATGGCTAAAAGCAAAACAAATATAGTATTTCCATTTATAAAACCACAAAACATCATAATATTCATCTTACAACTTACATGTACAGTCTACATCCAAAACAACAAAAAGAAGAGAGGTTTTCATCAAAAGGATTTAATTTGGTTCAGTTTCATTCTCATTGGAATCATCAATAAATATCACACTCTCCAAATCTGGCTCATCAAGTGAAAGATTTGCAATTTCAAGAATACCAACACTATCAAATGTGTCAAAAGAATCTCCTCCAACATCCCACATCTTGGTCTCTCCTTTATATATTAGAGCCTTCCTTGATAAAAGGCGAAGATTAGTATGTACATATACTAAATCTTCGGCTTGTTGTGGCGTAATCTTTTTCCTCTTCATAGAGTGAATGAATGAGTAGGTACTCCAATTCCGCTCGCAACATGAAGAGGAGCAAGGTTGGCCAAGTAACTTTAGGGCTAAATTTTGGAGTATAGATGCTGCAGCACCATGAATGACCCATCACTTTTTTGGGTCAAGAACCCCCCTATCTTCAATTGAATCATGCTCATCAAATCCCTTTCCGACAGCAGAAAAATTTGCAAACTCATTTACAATTCTTATTTCTTTGTTATTTGGAAAAAAAAAATTTAAACACTTGTTTCTCATTTTTTATATCTCCAAATCCTTATGCGGAGGAACTTGATTTGGATCCTCATCAATCCACGATGAGCTATAGTATCTAATGAATACAAGAAAAATAAAAATTAGGATACGATGGTTGTATTACAAAATACAAATGAACAAAAGTATATATGAGGTTTAGGGAAAAAAATTTTTACCTAGGGTTCAAAGAATGTGCAATGAAATGGAGTATTGCTTTTAGCCCATCAGTCAATCAAAATTTTGTGCACAACGGAATAAAATGATGATTCCTCGTTTTCTTTCTTTCCTTCATCCTATATATAGCAACTTTTATCTTTTCAATCATAGAGTCCCACGTTTCATATATCAAATGTAAGCAAGGCTTGTCGGTATTTGCTATCCGAAGTATCTCATTTATGGGTTCGTTAAAAGAAAGAATATAGTTAATTTGATCCGACACAAGTCGTTGAGAATTCTATCTTTTACAAATTGTGCTTTTCCCACATCATCCTCCCTATAGCTAGCCCGCTTGTCACTAATGACCATATTTTGGAGATCCCGTTTGATTTGCTGGAATCGTCTTAGCATGATGATTACCGAAGCGAATCGAGTCTCGGCCACCGCAAGCATTTTCAAGTTGACAAACTCATTAAAGATTGCCAACCTCCTGGAATGATTCAAGATAAAATTGTGATGCATGCTACGTCTTCCGCTATGATAGTAATCCAACTACATTCATCAAAAGTAACTTTATTGGCCTTGCTATTCTTAGCCGCACAAATATTTTGTAATGCAAGGTTCAATGTGTGCATAACACAAGGAGTCCAAAATATTAAAGAAAATTGTGCTTCAATCAACATTCCCGCAGCTTTGCATACGTGAGCATTATCCGTTATCACTTGGACCACATTTTGTGGTCCAACTTCTTCAATAACTTTAGAAATCATGTTAGCAATAAAATATTTTTCCTTATACTCCCTTTTGCAATTGACCGCTTTTAAGAACATCGGTCCACTCTCTGTTACACCCAAAAAGTTTATTAAAGGCCTTCTTTGTGCATCAATCCTTTCTCTGTACGCCCAAAAAGTTAATTAAAAGCCTTCTTTGTGTATCAGTCCATCCATCACATATAATGCTTAAACTCTTCTCCTTCCAAGTGCTTTTTATAGGCTCCAATAATCTCTCAATATGTCCTTTCTTGTTGAAGACTAGTTCTCAATATATTATAATTGGGAGGTATATAACCTGAAATATTATGATTAGCCACAAAAGTATAGGAGTTGACATAATAAAGGTTTCTTGCAAGATTAAAGGCAAACCACTAGAATAAAACATTCTAGCAATCTCGCAATGTAGCTGATTTCGAGCCGTCATGTTGAAAGACTTCTTTAGAGCTGTTTCAAGTGTTGATGTTACCATTCTTTTTCTTGGCTCAAAAAATTGCATCCCTATACCCTCTATACTTGTGTCAGAAGAAAGATTGGTAGTAGTTTTTGTCAAAGGAACTTGTTTAGGAATAGAATTCCTTAACCTTAGCTCCGCCTCTTCAACAAGTCTTTTCATCTTTGCAATATTGTCACTAGTAGCCTTAAGGCAACCTTTGATTCCTCGTCTTGAAATTCTCAACAAATGAGCTTTAACCCTATAATATGATCTATTATAAACTTGTTTGTGAAAGTTGCATTCAAACCTCATGTTTACTCCAACCCCTAACTTTTCCACCTTTCTTACATACTTTCATAATGGAGTATTATCGTTAATGCTACTTGAACTACCACTACCACTACCTCCGGTACCACTACCACGGCTATCGCTACCACTACCACCTATAGAAGCTTGATTTTCACTATTCATTTCCTATGCATGTCAAGATAAATAAATAGATATAATTAACATAACATTATTTATAAATTATAACAATATGTAGCACACAGTCATACACAATTTCAATAAAGAAAAGTACAATGAAATTACATATGTGATATGTGAGATCCTTACCAATCATTTAATTATCATAAAATCTCTCTAGATTGATTATATAAAATTAATCCTAAAATAATTAATCCTTCAATCATATTTTGCCTATTTTCAAATAGTATAACTGTATAAGGTTTTAGTATGTAAACTATAAATCTTTAAGACTTTTACAAAAGAAAATATGCTAGCATTTTTTTTAAAAAATAGAGAAATAAAAACTAAGTTATTTTGTGTAATCTTTGTAGGTTATTAACATTATTAGCCAATTAAAATAAAAAAAAAAAACAGTCAAA
>CM054935.1:4601870-4660167 GCA_029168755.2 Tillandsia fasciculata | reverse complement strand
TACTATTTCTTTGGATCAGATTATGTATTATTTATATTTGGGAGATGGATATTGTACCTTTATTCTAGTTGTACAGTGGTTTGGATTTTATTTTACCGCAGTTTATTCTCGCTCTGATATTTATATAGCTATAATACTATCTTTTGGAGGTTGGACGTTTTGTTTATGCGGGACTTCCCGTATGGGTGACGGATCTGTTGGCGAGTCTGGATCGCAGTTTCGATCCCGAAACGTGACAGAATCCGATTTCTTGGCATTTCTAATTAGGATATGTTTTTATGCTTTTCGGTAGGATCATGCAAAATATATCGCAACTCATTGAGCAAATAAATTATTTTTAAAAAAATTGTATGAAGACTCCTCACTTATATTTCCTTCTAAGTAGCCTCGACAATTTTAATTTTTTAAACAAAACCTTTTTGGAACTTTTATTTTTATTTAATTTTGTAATTTAAACTAAGTTAATAATTCTTTTATATTTAATAGTTTTTTTGTCTCCTTGATGTTAAGTGTTCTAATTTATTTTATAGAAAAACGTACAAAACTCTTAATTAAATTTAATAAAACCATTCATAAATTTAATAATATTTAATTAATTAATAAAATTAATTAATTATAAAAAAGGTTAAAATCATAGGAATAAAAATTTAAAAGATTAAAATAGAGAGCGCAATTAGGAAAGGACGATGACTCGTTCATTTTTTTTTCATAAAAAACTAAAGAGGTTAATTGCACTATTAATTGATTCTTTATATTTTGTTACAATTAGATTTTAATCATTCAAATTTATGTTAGGAATCAATATGATGTGTATAATAAGATTTGAATTTATAATTTTTCAGATCAAATTTTTTAAATACCATTAATTACTCACTACAACAAAATTAGATTATAGCGACACATCTTTGTGACACTTTTGTACAAGTGTCCTATTTATAACGATACTAATTATAAGTATCGATATTTTTACTAGCCGTATTTTTTTTCAGATTTTAGAAATATTTAAAAATATCGTTATAATATAGTTTTATTGTAGTAACTTTTGAATAAATTATATTTTTATTTGGTGTGTATAATAGATTTACTGGATGTGGTATAGGAGATTTGCTTACACACAAATATATCGCCTTACAAAAGAAAACTGGGACCATTTGCAACAGAACTATTCTAGTAAGCTATAAAATCAGTTGTTTTGCTCAATCTAGATAGTTTACTTCAAAAAAAAACTTAATAGATATGAAAAATATAAAAGTATAGAAGCATTATTGAAAAAAGTTAAAATAAAAGGAACAAAATTTAAAAAATAAAAAGTTATTTACAACCATCTTGATAGAAATTTAGTAGAAAGAAAAAAGAGATAGCGAGAGAAAAGAAGAGGAATATGTCAGATCGTTGGCGTTAATCATTAATTCGAAAAGTTGGAGCTGTTAGAAATAAACAATTAATTCATTTAAAGCGTACAGACACAACATCCACGGGTTTCGACCGGATACAATTCATCTGGATGTTAGGTTTATTATCGGGCCTCGTGCCGTTAGGTCTATTATGGACCGCAGTCCCACTTAATTTACTTAATTTATTAGGCTCACCAAACTTAACTTATTAGTCTCCCGCGCCTATTATCACGGAGTAAAAAATTAGACTTATTTTTAATCTATAAATAAATAGCTAATAAAATATATTTCTAAAAATCTCAATTTATTTTCTCTCTGAAAGTGAAGTGAAAATAGTGAAGAGTTTAGAATTCAAATTGTAGGACTCAGTCATATCAAGATAGATAGATTATTTTTTTAAAAAAAATACTCATAGGTTACATCTAAGCATATTTTAAAAAACTGGAACTCAATCCCAAATCTCATAGCCTAGATAAAACTTACTGTACTTAGGTGGTCAAAAAGTATCGACCAGGAGGTGGTTGTCATAATTCACAACACAAAGAATAAAATCAAGCCACTAAATTTTAAAATTTGTAAATTATTATAGAAGCTGGTTGTAAGAACAGTTTTTTTCTTTAATTAAATAACATTTAACTTTGAATTAGTTGAAGATTATAACTATTAAAATTTAGGCAGGCCAAAATAGTAAAAAAAATTAAATTTGCAAAATATATTCCTCCAACACATAAACGTAGATAAGGAAAGATTATTGTATTAGTACTCCTACGGAATTAAAAATTAAAAACTGCTTGATTTTTTGAAAAATTAAAAATTAAAAACTACTTGATTTTTTGAAAAATCATGTGTTGGCAGAAGAAAAATGTAATGTAAAACAAACTAAGCTTTGAACTCAAATCTTAAATATCAACCATCAAATTCTTTATCACTTACGCTAAGAACAATCAATTCATAGTTCAATATAAAGATATTTTTTTAAAAAAAAAATTATGAAAAACTCCGTTTTTAGTTTTCATATGTATAGTTTTCATATGTATATTTTAGAGCTAGGCTACTATACTTTCAAAAATACGAAAGTTTTTCGTACTTATAAATTATTTTTAATAATAGGACATTCGATTCAGCAATCGATTTTGATAGACATGATTTACAGTATTAGAAATATATAAAAACTAAATTTTATAATATTTTAATTTTATTTGGCTAGTAAACGAATAATTTCAAAATAAACAACTAAAAATAAAAAAATCATAAAAAATAGTGATAACGTACTTAAATTTTAAATTTAAATTATTAATCTTACTATCAAACGTACTTAAATTTTAAATTTAAATTATTAATCTTATTCTTGATAGTAAGTAAAATTGTTATTGAAATTTTATATAATTTGAATTATTTTATACGGTTAAACTTACAAACATATCACATCGATTATTAAAATAATTTCTTTTAAAAAAATTTATCAATTAGTAAATAATATTAAAATTTTATAAAATTTAATTTTCATGATATTACAACATAAAAAATAATTTATAACTATAATATTTTTGTGTTTTTAAAAGCCCAGAAAATATATTCATATTTTAGTCCTATTTACCAAACAGTTTCTTGAATAGAGACAGCTAACAGCAAAAGCTACTAATAGCATGTCTGTTTGTATATGAATTCAGTATTATTATTCATTCTGTACATTGGAGTGGTGACGCAGCAAATTGTACATTCGTTTGTCGCCGGATGAGAAGGTAAATCCGGCAGCATCCCGCAAAATTTTACATGGCATGATTGAATTAGTGGGGTATAATATATATATATATATATATATATATATATATATATATATATATATATATATATATATATATATAATTGAGCTTCAATGTTGATAAAAGTATCAAGTTATTTATGCTTGTGAGTTTTTTATTTTTGGATATAGAAATGTGCAGTTAGGATGATGGTGGACTTCTTAGGTTTAGTTGGTGGTTGATGGAATAGCATGATTTAAGAGATAGAATTAATCAAAGGGTTAATCTAACGGTAGAAAATTTACAAGTACAAATTGCTTGGTGCTTGTACAAATAGTAGCTGGACTATATATATATATATATATATATATATATATATAATTTTAGAAGAGTAAAGTTTATATATACTTTTAAAAATATAAATCTAATTATACTTGTAAATATTTTACTATTGAATTTGTATTGAAATTTGTGTTATTATAAAATTAACTAAAAAAAAAAATACAATAACACAAATCTTAATATAAATTCAATAATAAAAAATTTACAAACAAAACTGAAATTGTGCTTTTGAAAGCATACAAGTTCTACTCATTTTAGAATATATAAGCAAAAATGTGGAAAGACCACTTAAAAGTTAGCTTTTTCATAAAAAGGCACTTAGACATTGACTTTTTTTTCTTTTTTCTTTTTTTTTTTGTTGAGAAAGAGAAAGGTTGTAATATCTGTAATTTTAAATTTTCGAATTTGAATCTTGAAATTTGAAATTTTGGGTCTAAGGTTTGAGTCCTTTAGCTTGGGGACTTGGTTGGGTTTTATCTCAAAGGTGGAGTTGAGAGGGGTATACTAATTAGATTTTAATTAGTGCTTCTTTTACCCTAATTAAAAGAATTGATCTCTTCTTCCTCTCCCCAGCCCCAGGAAGCCTTCTCTTTCTCCTCCATCCGTACCATCTCGGGCGACGAGATCCTAGTCGAAAGGAGTAGATCGGAACCCTCCTCTGCCAAGGGGCCACAACCTACTCTGCCAACCGCGCGCCGCGCGCGGGACCCATCACGCGCGCGCGTGCGGGCCGCGCGTGCGGGCCGCGCCGCCGAGCCACGCGGCGGCTCGTTTCGGTCAGGCGGCACTGGGTGCCACGGCCTGGTCTGGGCACCCGCTCCTGGCAGCCTGCCCCACCCCGTGCGCCGCACCTGGCCAGGCGGGCCTGCAGAGTGAACGCTCGGCCCAACCGCGCGGGCCTGCGCGGGGAGCAGTGCCGCCAGCGTCGCCCATGCTCTGTCTCTCCCGTGTTCAGGCGCCCCCTTCCTCACCAGCAGCTTGGGGTGGTCCGCACCTGCCCCTCTCTGTCGCGGACGTCGCAGCAACGCCGCCGAGCCTCGTTTTCGCCGTCGGTTGCGGTAATGAAATAATTAATTAAATTAATTATTTTAGTTATTTTAAGTATTTGTATGCAACTGTCGGAGCACTTGGGACCCTAAATGCAAATCGATCGCACGGGTTGCCTCGAGCAGCGTGCACGGACCCTTTGGACTACTCGTCCATGATTCGCGGTCCTCGTAAAGCACAATTAGGCTTCGCTTGGTTTGGGTTTAAGAGGGTTTTAGTTATACCGGGGATAGGTATAAATTATGGTTTAAGCCGGAACTAGAGTAAATTTGCGTTTGGTTCGGTTTAAGAGTTATACCGGGTTTAGAAAAAATTGTGTTTGGTAAGTTAAAGGGGAATAAAAAGAATAAGATTAATAAGAAAGAGAGAGAGACCTTGGAAACCGTGCCCACCTTATTCCACTATTCCAGGGGAGGGGGTGGGTTTGCTAAACCCCCTTATTCCACTATTCCGGGTTTAGTAAAACCCCCCCTCCTTATTTACCGTTTGGGTATAGTTAGGGAAATAAGGGGGTTATTCCCCCCTTATCCCCCTAACCAAACGCCACCTTAAGGTTCTGGCAGTATCGGGGGCCTATTTCCGTCTCTTGAGCACTTACCTATATTGTTACTCATGAAATTATTGGTTGCTGTCCGGGCTCCTATCTTGGTGCGTTTTAGGACGGTGGGTAACGTAATTTTGTGCTGGTGGACTCTTTGGAGCGGTTTGGAGGTCCCGGGGATGTCCCGAGATTTTCTGGTAGGTTCCGGAGGTCTAGTTTACGATCTGTTTCTTCTGTCGGTTTTGGGTGTTGTTGAGTCGTAGAAGTCAATCTTGACTCGATAGATCTTGTGCAGGTACGGTCGGTGAGCAGGAGCATCGCGGGAGTTAGGGGCTTCGCTGAATCAGGTGGGTACTTTGACCCAGAGTCGGTACAGTGGTGCTAGCTCGGTGATGTTCCTTCTTTCTCTTTTTACGCATTATACACACGTTGCATGTTGAGCACGTATCATCGTCTGACTTCACACTTGATTGCTCTACGGGTATTCTTTTTACATTCATCATGACTTAGTAGTAGAGCGGTACTTGATTAGATGTTATCATCATATTCAGTTGACCTGTTGGGTTGGTACGTTATTTGAGGACTTATCATTGGCTATTTGCCGGTAACTGGCTTTGATCATATTGCATCGATCGTCATAGCGTGTTTTGCGCATTTCGCGTACACCAGTGGTCTGATCCACCGCAAGAGGGTGTTCTTTTCCGGAGAAGTGGTCGTACTTCCGACCCGTTAACCCGATGCGGTCACTGCTAGGGTTATATGCCAGGTTGAGCATAGCGTGACATTTGCCTGAGGTCTCTTGACCAATATGGTGGTTTGCCTGAGGTCTTTCGACCAACATGGTTGTTGATTGGGTTTTTATTGTTGGACTGTTCACCCGGTTGATGCATTCATAGTATTACGGTAGCTACAGTTGTTTACATTACCCTCTTTCGTTTCCTGTTATATCATGCTACTGTAGTATTACTGTTTACCCCTTATTATTATCTTTCGGCTACCAGTGAGTATAGCTCGCCTTCGTCGGCTTGCGGTACCCACTGGGAGACCCTAGATGGTTTCTCACTACCCCCCGGTTGCAGGTACTGCGGGAGGTGACGGTCGGGACGGTATGTGAGGCGACGATAGAGCTAGAGAGCTTTCTCGAGGGTTTCTTTCTATACCTTACAGTCTACTTTTCCGTTATTATTTATTTATTTGTTATTGAGTTTAGACGTGGTGGTTCAGTGAGTCTTATTATTTGATTGAATTAACAACATGATGATTTAATAAGTGAATCATGACTTTATGATGTTGTGGTTTTATGTAAAAATATTTTCTACCCCTCGTGGTAGTCTGTTTTCAAAGGATTATATTTTCGTGTGGAAAACCGTTTTTAAAGGAATTTTTGGTTTTCATCGCACTCGTAGATTTCAAATAAGGTTTCCGTGTGGGAGACAATTTCAAAAGAATATGAATGTTTGGTGATCTGTGCATTGCATCATCTGCGGTAAGAACGTTGTAGAGTATTAAAGCATCATGTTTAAGGATCATTTAGTTGTATGTGCATCATTCATGAATGCGGTGTATGTGTGTGAGTTGGAATTGGATGGTTGTGAAACTGTACTGTGTGCGACGCCGTGCAAATACATGGGAGGTTCTGTCCGTGTGAACAGAAAGTTATCTGTATTTGTGGCGGGTCTGTGCGCGTCTCGGGGTATATTCAAAAAAAAAAAAGATTTACTTTTTCCGCTGGTCTTATTCCTCAAAAGATATTTACAAAAGATCCCCGGGTAGCATGCTACGTTTATTTTTGAAATAAACTTAACTGAAAATGTAAAACAATTAAGCTTTGAACTTGAGTCTCGGATATCAACCATCAAATTTTTTACCACTTGCACTAGGGACAATTGATGACATTGAATTTTAATAAGGTAGAAAAAAAAGGTTCTTGGACGAGTATGTGTATAAAACTTTTTAATTTTAAAAATAGACATTGGATATTTTTATTTGTAAAATTAGATGTAAGTGGTAAATAATTTACCATTTTTAGAAAATAATGAATTATTTGTAAAATTAAAATCTGAGTGATAAATAATTTATAGTTTTTAGAAAATAATGAATCACCTATTTCTAAATACGATAAATTATTTATCATTTTTATCAAAATTATATATTTTCTATATCCGAACCCTGAAAGATGTATAGTATTAGATTCCAAAATTAATTTCAATGTTTTGAAGAAGTGGTGAATGATTTACTTCATTCATTCACAGCATAAGTTTAATTTTGTAAATAAATTTTTTAGAAGGCTAAGAATTCTAGTTAAATTTTATATATATATATATATATATATATATATATATATATATATGTGTGTGTGTGTACATGTATACATGTATACATGTACATATATATATAGAGAGAGAGAGAGAGAAAGAGAGTCCGACTAGTATACTATTAATAGTACGAAATTATTGGTGCTATCAAGTTTTCTACCCTTAGATCAATCCCTTAGATCATTTTCATCCGGTAGATTTTACTATTTCCCCAACAATCTATTAAACCCAATAGGCCCACTATCATCTTAACCACACATTTTTTAATCGAAGGACTAAAAACTTAATAGCACCAATGACTTAGTACTATTAATAGTATTCCAGCCTATCTATATACGCGGATACCTTCGTTATTCTAATGATTTAGTAATAGTTTCTTTTAAAAAAAAAATTACTAGTAAATTATTATTGGTAAATAAAAATATATAGCAATATTTATTTTTAAATACTAGTAAAAGATAATTAAATCATCGGCATATATTTGTTAATGCCTCTAAAAAAATTTAATTATCATCATTTAAAATTAAATATTGGTAAAAAGTATAAAATCCACATTTATGTCAAAACAACATGGGTTCTCCGTATTTTTCCCATCCCACCGCAAACTTTCGCCCCATATTCTAGGGTTTTATCCGATTATTTTCCTCCTTAATTAAGGATTGCGGGGTAACAATATAAACCCAAATTTTTTAGTTCGATTATTTTTCTTTGATGTTTGCATTTCTTTATTCCAAGGTGTGCCTTATAGTATTATTTCTCTTTTTTTTTTTAGATTTTATTTTTTTGAGTTTTAAATTTTAAAGAATTTTTATATATAGTCTATAGTGTTGGAGTCTGATCATTTTCAAACTTCCGTCTCGTTTTTTAGGGTTTTGTCCGATTATCTTCCTTCTTAATTAAGGATTGCGGGTAATAATATGAAACCCTAATTTTTTTAGTCCAATTATCTTTCTTTGATGTTTGCCCTTTTCTATTCCAAAGTGTGCCTCACAGTATTATTTCTCTTTTTTTTATGAATTTTATTTTTTTTGAGTTCTAATTTTTTTTAAAAGAATATAGTCTCTTTAATGTTGAAATCTCGTTGGCTTAATCTGAATAATAAGTCTTTTGGATAGTTTTTATTTATTCAATGGGATGAAATTGTTTGTGTATATATTATATTTATGCCATGTATAGTGATTTCGATCATTTTCTTTTTTTTTTTTTCTTTGTTACGTTGAAAGGACCTCTTAATTAATTGCATAATAGCTCTAATCCACCAAGGTTGACAGGAAGATGCTAAAACTAATCATGTGTTAGATATTCTTTCACCGTACCATCGCATGCAAGAATAACATACTTAATTTGTATAGCCATTTATAAAGAAAGTCACGACAACAAAAATGATATATAACGACACTTTTAAATGACAGTAAACTTACTGACACTTTTAGAAAGTATTGCTATACGAAGTTTACTGACACTTTTAGAAAGTATTGCTATACGCTGACACTTTTAGAAAGTATTGCTATACGTGGGGTTGCTAGGTGTTTGAGGTAAAAAAAAATTATATAAAAAAAAAGAAAAGATTATGATTTGCCCGTAATATCGATTTATCTATATATTTCTAATAAGCCGCCCAAAATTTTTAATAATTTGGGTCCAACAAATTTTACTGCAAATTCGATCCCTTAATAGGCCATTTGTGAACACAAGCTTAGGCCATTTGTGAACACAAGCTTATGGGTCTCATCAAAGCTCCGTCGATTTTTTTTAGTCGGATTTTTTTTTTTTTTTTGCCCAGCGGGCCTTACATTATAGTCAACTTCCTGTTTAAAAATTCAATTTCAAAATTTATGTTCAAATTAAATTTTGAATTTTGAATTTCAAATCTCCAACCAAATTTTAAAATATCTCTCAGACTCCTATTTCATTTGAATTTCAAATTTCCAACCCAATTTCAAAATATCTTTCAACCACTTTATCCAAACTTACCCATATCCTATTTATTTGGAATTCATTTTGAATTTTTTGAATCCAGCAAATTCTCTCGTTCGAAATTTAAATCTCTCAATTTTGAAATTTGAACATAACAACATATCAATTTGAAATTTGAAACTTGAAATTTAAAATATAACCATACTTTCTCAAATTTGAACATAACCGTTCAATTTTGAAATTTAAAATTTAAATACAACCATACTTCCTCAAATTTGAACATAACAAAAATAACCGTTCAATTTTAAAATTTGAACACATATTGAAATTTGAACATAATCGGTCAATTTTAAAATTCGAACATATTCAATTTTGAATTTTAAAATTTAAAATTTAAAATTTGAACATAACCATACTTCCTCAACATATTGAAATTTGAACATAACCATTCAATTTTGAAATTTGAACATATTCAATTTTAAGATTTGAATTTTAAAATTTGAACATATCTTTTCAATTTTAAAATTTAATTTTGAAAATTGAAATTTAAAATTTGAAATTTGAATATAATAATTTCCTCAAACGTATTCAAATTTTAAACCTCGTCTTTTCCTCAACGAAACCATATTCCCACGTACGTCGTTTCTCAATCCACAACCCGCATTTTCTCGCCATCCCCTCAACAAATCCCAACAAAACCCACGAAATATTCTCTGCCCCCTCCCCCACTATAAAAAGGGGAGATTTCCTTTGCCTGGGTCTGAAAAAATTGTCTGATATTCAACACCACAAAAAAAGAAGAAAAGCTCGTCCGATATTTCCACCAAAAAAAAAAAGAACAAACCCATCCTATATTCCACCACAAATAAAAAACCCAAAACCTATTCAGTCCACAAATCAAAAACCCAAAACACATTCGATCACAAATAAAATCCAAAACCTATTCAGTAACAAAATAAAAAACCCAAAACCTATTCAGTTCACAAATAAAAAAATCCAAAACCGAGTCCACAAATAAAAGCCCAAAAACACATTGGATCCACAAATAAAAACCCAAAACCGAGTCCACAAATAAAAAACCAAAACACATTAGATCCACAAATAAAAACCCAAAATCCATTCAGTCCACAAATAAAAACCCAAAACACATTCAGTCCACAAATAAAAACCCAAAACACATTCAGTCCACAAATAAAAATCCAAAAATCATTCAGTCCACAAATAAAAACCCAAAAACACATTCAGTCCACAAATAAAATCCAAAAATCATTCAGTCCACAAATAAAACCCAAAACACATTCAGTCCACAAAATAAAACCCAAAACACATTGGATCCACAAATAAAAAACCCAAAATCCATTCAGTCCACAAATAAAAACCCAAAACACATTCGAGTCCACAAATAAAAACTCAAAACACATTCGATCCACAAATAAAAACCCAAAACCCATTCAATCTCATCGCCTTAACACATATAATTAAGGCAAAATCATATTCAAACCGACTAGATTCTAAATCATATACTTCGAATTTAGTCAAATCAAATTTGATCGAGCTCTAACACATATACTTAGAGTTCATCCAAACCAACCCAACTAACCCTAATACACATACTTAGGGTGTAGTTAATCTTTTACTCTAGCACATATATCTAGGGTAGAAACCAAATCAACTCAACTGATCCTAATACATATACTTAGGGTTAGCTTCTCATTCTAGCACATATAACTAGAGTGAAAAACATATCAAACTCGGCCGATTCTAATACATATAGGACTTAGCCACCTCCTACTTTCGAGTAGCATCAAATCCGACCCACCTCAACGCATATACTTAGGATTTGGTCAATCATTAGGATACGATTTATTCTATCCTCCTCACAAAGGTCTCTTAATCGAAGGTGCCCAATCACAAGAGGGTAATTAACAATAGATGCTTGCGTCTATTGGAAGTCATGAATCCACAATACCTGATACCCACATATACCATCCATACATATATAAATACTCATCTGAATCGTGAATACCATCCCACGGGAAAGTCCAAAAGAAAAGAGGAACCGCGCGAGATGAGTCATTCGGGATCGCAGACAAAATGGCACGCCCGGTGGGACTTGACTTCTCATTCCATCTTTGAGACCTTTAATATATATACAAAAAAAAAAAAAAAAAAAAAAAAAAAAGAAAAAAAGCGGTAAAGGTAAATCCTAATACTTGCATCGAAAAAATAGCACCAACATATGCTACTTTTACTGGGAGCATGATTACCTTTATTACCCTTTTCCAAGAATGCATACAATATGGTCAAATCCTCGGCTGCAACCTCGAAAAAATAATCTAATGGGGGGCATACCCAATCCTCTTCACCAACCCGTAGGTGAACAGCTCATCTACTCACCTACATCCAAAAGGATGGTGTTCAAAGGCAAGTTCATATTTTCGAAGAACCAGTCGAAAAAAAAAAAAAAAAAAAAAAAAATGAAAAAAAAATCTTAAAAAAAAAGAAAAAAAAAAGAAAAAAAAAAAGGAAAAAAAAAAAAAGAAAAAGAAAAAAATCCCGGCTGTGTATAACCCCACAGGCAAAAATGGGATACCCGCTGTGACGATTAACCATTCGAACTCACAGGCAAAAGTTAGGGGAAGGAATCGGGTGAAAACCCATTAGGGGAAGGAATCGGGTGAAAACCCATGTGGGTGCTCGATTGCCACCAAAAATATATTTCTTTCAAAATAAACTCATATTTTTTAATAAAACCATATTTTTCAAAATAAACCAAAATAAATTCATATTTTTCAATAGTCAAAAATATTTTTTTTCAAACATATTTTGTGTACGACGGAATTCTAACTCACCTAAGGGTAGGTCATACTCAACCATTTCGATTGCTTCCCGAGACAAAATAAACTCATATATTCCAATACAAAAAAAGAGAAAAAAAATAAAACAAAATGCTCCCAAATTATAAGCCAGTTCAACCCAAATCGAATTTAGGTGGAATCATATGAACTGGACCATGCACCGGCTCGACCCCAAATCAAAGTCAAAGGGTTTTGAGCCAAACCGCAAAGAGGGTAGAAACCAAATCAACCCAACTAAACCTAATACATATACTTAGGGTTAGTCAACCTCTCACTCTAGCACAAATAACTAGAGTGAAAAACATATCAAACTCGGCCAATCCTAATACATATAGGACTTAGCCACCTCCTACTTTCGAGTAGCATCAAATCCGACCCACCTCAATACATATCCTTGGGGTTTGGTCATGTCTCCACTTTGGAACATACTTCAAATATGGAATCAAATATAATTGGACTCTAATACATATACTTAGAGCAAATCGAACCCAATTAAACTCTAACACATATAATTAGAGTTTAATATAGACTAGTTCTCAACACACATAATTGGAATCAAGTCAATCTCAAACCCAACTTCAAACGACCGAAAAGTCATTAAACTAAACCCAATTCCAAACGACCGAAAAGTCATTAAACTAAATCCAAATTCAAACGATCGAAAAGTCATTAAACTAAACCCAATTTCAAACGACCGAAAAGTCATTAAACTAAACTCAAGTTCAAACGACCGAAAAGTCATTAAACTAAACTCAAGTTCAAACGACCGAAAAGACATTAAATTAAACCCAACTTCAAACGACCGAAAAGTCATTAAACTAAACCCAAATCCAAACGACCGAAAAGTCATTAAACTAAATCCAATTCCAAACGACGGAAAAGTCATTAAACTAAACCCAATTCCAAACGACCGAAAAGTCATTAAACTAAACCCAATTTCAAACGACCGAAAAGTCATTAAACTAAACCCAAATCCAAAAGACCGAAAAGTCATTAAACTAAACCCAATTTCAAACGACCGAAAAGTCATTAAACTAAACCCAATTCCAAACGACCGAAAAGTCATTAAACTAAACCCAATGCCAAACGACCGAAAAGTCATTAAACTAAACCCAATTCCAAACGACCGAAAAGTCATTAAACTAAACCCAATTGCCAAACGACCGAAAAGTCATTAAACTAAACCCAAATCCAAACGACCGAAAAGTCATTAAACTAAACCCAAATCCAAACGACCGAAAAGTCATTAAACTAAATCCAAATCCAAACGACCGAAAAGTCATTAAACTAAACCCAATTTCAAACGACCGAAAAGTCATTAAACTAAACCCAATTTCAAACGACCGAAAAGTCATTAAACTAAACCCAATTCCAACCGACCGAAAAGTCATTAAACTAAACCCAATTTCAAACGACCGAAAACTCATTAAACTAAACCCAATTCCAACCGACCGAGAAGTCATTAAACTAAAGCCAATTCCAAACGACCGAAAAGTCATTAAACTAAACCCAATTTCAAACGACCGAAAAGTCATTAAACTAAACCCAAATCCAAACGACCGAAAAGTTATTAAACTAAACCCAATTTCAAACGACCGAAAAGTCATTAAACTAAACCCAATTCCAAACGACCGAAAAGTCATTAAACTAAATCCAAATCCAAACGACCAAAAAGTCATTAAACTAAATCCAATTTCAAACGACCGAAAAGTCATTAAACTAAATCCAAATCCAAACGACCGAAAAGTCATTAAACTAAACCCAATTTCAAACGACCGAAAAGTCATTAAACTAAACCCAAACCCAAACGACCGAAAAGTCATTAAACTAAACCCAATTTCAAACGACCGAAAAGTCATTAAACTAAATACAAATCCAAACGACCGAAAAGTCATTAAACTAAACCCAATTTCAAACGACCGAAAAAGTCATTAAACTAAACCCAATTCCAACCGACCGAAAAGTCATAAACTAAACCCAATTCCAAACGACCGAAAAGTCATTAAACTAAATCCAAATCCAAACGACCGAAAAGTCATTAAACTAAACCCAATTTCAAACGACCGAAAAGTTATTAAACTAAACCCAAACCCAAACGACCGAAAAGTCATTAAACTAAACCCAACTTCAAACGACCGAAAAGTCATTAAACTAAATACAAATCCAAACGACCGAAAAGTCATTAAACTAAACCCAATTTCAAACGACCGAAAAGTCATTAAACTAAACCAAATTCCAACCAACCGAAAAGTCATTAAACTAAACCCAATTCCAAACGACCGAAAAGTCATTAAACTAAACCCAAATCCAAACGACCGAAAAGTCATTAAACTAAACCCAAATCCAAACGACCGAAAAGTCACTAAACTAAACCCAATTCCAAACAACCGAAAAGTCATTAAACTAAACCCATTTCCAAATGACCGAAAAGTCATTAAACTAAACCAAAATCCAAATGACCGAAAAGTCGTTAAACTAAACCCAAATCCAAATGACCGAAAAGTCATTAAACTAAACCCAATTTCAAACGACCGAAAAGTCATTAAACTAAACCCAATTTCAAAGGCATTTTTCTGTGTTTTTCACGCTTTTCGAGGCTTTTTACTCGTCAATTCGAAAAACGGACTTCGCCACGACGTCCGTCTTGACGAAACCTATCAGGTAGCAATTTTTGTTTTTCGAGAAAACGCCCGGATGAAATCGTGGTCCATAAAATACTGTTTCAAAATACAGTTTTCGCGATTTTCGAGACTCTAGGGTCGTCAAACGGAAATTCCGTCAGCACCATTGCGTCCAGAACGACGAAACCGTTCAAATCGACTATTTGAAGTGCTATAACTATTTCCGGATGGCGAATTGGCCAAAGTTAGTACTTAGGGGATTTGAAATATAGGGTTACTGTTCATTGCACTGTTTAACTTAAGTCGCGGGTCCCGCCCGCTTTTTCGTTGATTTCTGGAAGATCCGACCGTCGGATCGGGACTTGTTTAATATGGTTTTTGATCAGTTCGTCGAGACGGTCGCACTCGTGGTCTCGGATTTTCAAAATTTGGCTCGGATTGAAAGGCGATATTTCAGCCCTATTAACTGTGCAATTTACACTGCAGAAAAGGGGCACTTGGGCTATCCTTGCCATTTATGATCCCAAAATTCAACTTGACCTTTATTATTCTTATTTATTTAATTACAAAATTTTGAATTCTTACATCTCTCCCACCAAAAAGGAAGTTTCGTCCCTGAAACTTATAACTTAAAAAAAAAAAAGTTTTATTCCCGAAGCTCACAACTTAAAGTCATACTTTATGAAATGCTTATAATAATTTATTCGAGAGCTACTAGGTCAGTCGTCGGGTTTCCCTCCGTTGGCTCTCCATGAGGGGTCAGTGCATAGACCGGTCCCGCTGAGGTTTGGCGCGCTCCCTCGGACTGACGAGGGAGAGGAGGACGCCCAGATGAAGCAGCGTTCGAGGAAGTACCCTGACGCTGGTATGGGATCACAAGTGCTGGAGCAGTGGAATGATCAGGGGTGGTCCTCTGTGGGCAATTTTCCCGAATGTGTCCCGGTTGCCCGCACCCGTAGCAACGTCCATGTCGACGTGGGCACGTATTTGCACGATGTGGTCTACCGCAAAAGATACAGGGTCGTAGTCCACGTTGCTGGTGGCTAGCAGATGCGCTCCCAGAAGAAGTCCGTTTCTTATCATTCCCTCTCTCAGTGGCATCCCGCTCTGCACGAGAGATCTAGATTTCGGCCTCGACGCAGTTGTCGAAGTCGATGGTCAGGTGGGATGTGTCACGCCCCGGGTGTAAACCGGAACCCGGGCTCGCCAACAGATCCGCCATGCACACGGGATTTCCCGCGTACACGAAGCGCTGGTAACCTGCTCAGATATAATATGAACATAACAGAGCATAATACAGAGCTGAAATAGAAGAACCACATAGTACCTCAGACTGAAAATACAAATAAAACTGTAATAGGTACAATAATCTCCCAGCTCACCAAATAGTACAACCGCTGGCGGAAGCCAGACCAAAAAAAAAGAGAATCCACAGTCTGAGTGAAGGGTACAGCATCTATCTACAGCTCTCAGTCTCACAGGAGATCTATCTATTCGGCGATCCCCTTACCTCGATCTGCTGCCGATGGCCTAGCAGCTCCCGCAGATGACTCTGCAAAAATAAAGGAGAAGAAAGAAACAGAAAATAACAATGGGGGTGAGAACTACCAGATAAACCAGCAGCCTCCCCTAGTGGGTAAAACCTCAACTCTGACGCACCCACTAGGACTACTAGAGGCAAAAGGGAAAAGGAAAGTGGTAAGATACATAAGATGCTGAAACAGGTAAACTACCACTACTATGTTGTCAAAACTGTATGCATGCATCAGAATAGTATCTGTCCAAATAAACCCAATCTAGCAACCGATACACGATCGGTATTGCCTGCTCAAGAATCCAGTATCTGATCGGCACACGGCACGATCCTAGAATATCCAATCGACCGGCACACGGCTCGGCCCTAAGCCTACTCCGGAGTGGCACTCGAGGGGAGCGACCCACACGAGTAAAGCATCTCTGTATCAAGCACCTCTGTAACCAATGTCTCACATAGCAGGACTGGATCATGAATATGATCAAAGTGGGAAACTCCGTCCACTACAGAAACCCAATCCCCAACTGATGCAATAAACCAGACTCAACCCCAATCTGATGCAAGGATAAACATCTGGTCAACCGCCTACTGTCCGCGGTCACCGCAATACCCCACAAATCCATAATCTGGCTACACTATCCCAAACCCCTGCTCATACTTGAGCGACAACATCTGAATGCAAAGGAAAGCAATAAAACATGTTCAAGTCCCAATATGATAGTGTAGCAATAAATAGTGGCTAACTGGATGTCCAAGCAAGCATGCAGTTATTTAAAAGCTGTAGAAAAGTGTCAATATTTATTTTAAAAGAATATTGATTTACTGGAAAAAGTTATTGTAGCCTTTGTCCCAATCACAGTGTCCCAACATAAGTCATTATATCATCCGTGGGGTTATATCAAATTTTAGGAGAGTTCGTCCCAGCGGTTCTCATCAATTGTCATGTTAGTTTGTCCTGTTAGTTGTCCTGTTAGTTGTCCTGTTAGTTTGTTCTGTTAGTTGTCCTGTTAGTAGTCCTGTTAGTAGTCCCAATGTTCTCATCAATTATCATATTATTTGTCCCAATTGTTCTCATCAATTAAATTTTAGGGGAGTTCCAGTAATCCCAGTGAGCTTGTCAAAAATGAGGTAAGCAACAACCGCCCACCTCGAATAGCTCACACCACACCCCAGGTAGTCTCCTGGTTGTCCACAGTCCTCAAATCATGCAAATCAACGCTCCCGGTATAAATACAAATCCCAAAAAGCACAATATTTGCTGTTTTTCAAACAGCACAGAAAAAGAGGAGTTTTTCACCTCTATATAGTGCTCAGGAAAATCTATAAAAATTACGGTTGCGTTCCTCGCGAAGAGTAGATCAAAATCGACTCCTTAAACACCTCGATCTGATGCTCCTACGCCAAGATAAAAATCGGAGAAGTTGACACTGTCCAGAAATTTCCACAGCAAAAAGGGGGGTCAAAGAGGTCTCGGAAACCATGCCAAAAGTGAGAAATGGAGCAAAGTGATCAACACGGAAATCGAAGCCTTACCTCTTAGGAACACGTTGTCGCAAAAATCGTCCAAAAATTCCTCCCGGTTAGCACACAGTGAATTTTCGACGGAACTGCGACGGAAAATGGGCCTAAAAAGAAAATCGTCGCAGTGCGCCGCGTCGCAGATAACTCACTATCTGTAACTCCAGAAATTCTGGGATTTGGAGGAGAGAGAGAAGAGAGAGAGAGGAAGAAATTTCGTAGAGGGAACCTTCTCTGTTTCTCTCTCTAAGGCAAGCAAAACGAGGTGGGAATGAGAGGGGGGGTGAGGACTCTTATATAGTGGGCCAAAGGGAATCTTCCCACACGGGATCCGGATCCGAACAGGAAACACCGAAAATTGGCCAACCAGATTGCGCCACGTGTCCACAAAACAGGAAACAGCCTGTGCAAGCCCAATGAAAAATCGCCACGTGGCCACGTGGTGCACGTGATTGCTCCACGCTCCGGGTTTTCCGGAAAAATGTCGGCCTATAGGAGTGTGCCACGTGTCACAGTCCCCGTGGGCTTCTAGAAGCAGACCAGCCAATGAGGGAATGCCACGTGGCATTCCATTGCTTCCGTGCACCCGGTGCATGCCAAGGCTGTGGACCGCGCACCCGCGCCTGCCCGCGCCTGCCCGCGCTGCCCGCGCCGCACGCCTCCGCACTCTGCCGCTGCGCCGCCGCTGTGCCGCTGCCTGCCGCCGTGCGCCGCCGCCCGCCGCCGCTCGCCGGTCGCCGGAACAGTAATTCCGGCGGCCGGAGTTACTGTTCCGGCGTGAACAGTGCCGATGTGCCGAAAAATAAAGTAAATACACCATTTTGACCGTTTTCGCGCGCTGAGTCCAAATCCGCCGTCCGTTTCGCCAAATTCTCATCCGAAATTTTGCCGAAAGCTCCCGGAAAATCCCATTTGCTCCGATTTTTGCGCAGAGTCTATATTAAATATCCAATTTCGCTTCTACAAGCTCCATTGCACTGTACAAGCTCCCCGCAGTCACTGTTTAATGTTGCACAGTTCCTGCGGGAGTCCGGATCATCACAGGATGAGAGCTGGCGGCGGATCTCGTGCCCCGACCCCTGCGAGCACTTCGTAGCGGTATGTCCCTGTTGGCCGCATTTGAAGCATCGGCCGTGGCGTCGGTTGCAGACATTCGCTCGGTGAGTACCCCCGTAGAAAACGCACGGTCGGGTTTGCTTCGCCTTCTTATTTTGTCTGGATGATCCACCACCGCTCTCAGAAGGCGCTCTTTTCTTGCCCTCGAATATTTGTGGCTCGGAATTCTTGAACTCGGGCAGGACAGCCTTTGCTCGAGCTTTCTCTGCTCGATCAGCCTCATCATTGGCCACAGGATCAGTAACTGGGAAGACAGACCGGGATGACGCAGATGCCATCACAGCAGTACTAACAGGGGCAGCCGGAACCCCTGGTACCGCACAAGAAGCCGCAGCAACATCTGGAATGGGCCCCGCAGGTGGTGATACGGGGTCAACAGCAAGCTCCGCCAAACCCTCAGGCTCGGCAACGGCCGGTGCAACAGGGGGTGCAATCGGCGGTGCAGCAACTGGAACAGTTGGTGGGTGAACAGGTGGGGCAGAAGCAGTAGTCTGCTGCTGCACAAAATGCTGGAACATCCCAACCAGAGCCGCCACCTGAGCCTCAAGTCGCTCTATACGACCCTGATCCACGGGCTCGCTCGGCGCGCTGGGTGGTCGGCCGACACCACGGCCCGTGCCCGCACCCCGTCCATGCCCACGGCCTGGAGGACAAGCCATAACTGCAACCATACAACCAGGTTAGAAACAGACTCCGAAAAGTATACCTTGAGTTTCTAACCCTTATACTCGACATACCCAACGCTCTCACGCGACAAGTCATCCTAGGGTTCATCCTAACCAGTTCCTAATCAACTTTTCCTAGGTACCGTGTACCTATTGCTCTGATACCATCTAATCTGTCACGCCCCGAGTTTTAAAAATCAGGTCTGAAATTTTTTTTTTCTTTTTAAATCAGAGTTCGCAAACTGGGCGTAACAGACCGCCACACATATAGGAAATCCTCTATCCCGAGGACAGAGACTCCCCTATACATGCACGGCTAGGCTAATCCAATCATCAATCAGAGAGTAATAGATATCTCAAGTAAACCATACTAAACATCAGGAATAATCCGAAATATCATACTATCATCAATCTGAAGTATCTAAATAAACTGGAAACTGAAATAACATAAATGAAAGTCAGCTACAGATAATCGGGGATCTCAATCATCAATCTATGTCATCAGGGGGACAGCTCTATCGTGACAGGCTCACTGGATCGTCCCGACATCCCTCCACCCGACAGACCTGGAAAATGGTCACCCAGGGGGTGTGAGATACACTGTACATGTATCCCAGTGGGCACGACGAGCCGAGAAATAGCTAATCGTACCTACTGGGTACTAAAATCTGCGGATAGTAATAGATCAAGGGGTAAAGCTGAATATGAATAATCAAGTAATAACCGGTACTGAAATAAGAATGCTGAGTAACTGTATAGGCAGGCATCAAACAAAAGCTGGTATGTGAAACAAACTGGCATGAAGCATAATCAAGTGACTGCACATAATGAGTACTGAACTATAAGGCATGCTGATATATTTTGAAGCTGAAAATAAAAGCAATCTTATACAATCTGGAAGCAAACATAGGTTAATAAGAGCAGGCTAAACAGGCAACATATGCATCAATAAGGAAACTACCAAACACCCAATCAAAAGCCACCATATTGGTCAACAAGACCTCAGGGATACCTCGCCGAACCTGGCACCAACCTGGCTGACATACTCCGGCACCCTCGGGCACTAACCTGGGAGCCAACACTCCGGCACCCTTGGGCACTAACCTGGGAGTCACGGGTCGTATACCATACCACTTTACCGGTAAAGAACATCCACATGGGTCATGACTCCGCTGATGTTCGTGAAGTACAGCAGTGCGGGCGATCAATCATGCAAATGCTCAAGCTCACGGTCTAGTGACCGGGTAGTCGGCAACATGCCGAGATCCCAACAGGGAATCATCAGTCAACATCTATCGATCAGGATCAATCAATCATGCATATCGGGATGTAGAGCAGTATCTCAGGTGACAAGTATCAACAAGTATCATCTAATCATGCAGATCTATGTACTGAAAAAGCTGATGAACAGATATATATGATATGTCCCATGTAGATCAAGGTCTATCAGGAATAATCATCTTGTATATAAATCCAGTCATCGGGGCTAATCGTAAACAGATAATGTCAAGCACAGGTGTAGATGATAAATCCAGAGGAATCAATGTCTATCGGGAAGATCATGTGATATATAGATGAAGTCATCATAGGTCATATAGATCAAATCGATAAGCTAATCAAAAAACAAGTGTCCGACTGGACTAAAGCAACCAGAGGGCCAAAAGCTAAAGCCCGGATCGAAAGTAACCCACCTGGATGTAGGCAGATCCTCGAACTCCCGCACAGCTACTGGGAGGCTGGTGCTGAACAGTTAGGCCCTGAATGAGAAATCATAATCAGTAATAAACTCGCACAACCCATCCCGACAACGCTATAATCATATGACATTAACACGGGGAAACTTAGCCGAAACTAGGCTTAAACCGAAATCCCCGAAAATCCACTGAAACTCAAATCATGACCCACCAATGGTCTACAGATATCCAAATACCACCAGACTACACCTGCTGACCCTAAACATCATAATTTTGATGTTCGGGCAGACAGGGACAAGGCCGTAATTTCCTATGTCGAAATGTTGCCATCAACACTTGCACGACTCCCGAAAAGTCGATTTTGGCTTCGGAATCTCCCGACAGAAAACTAAAGTCACTGGACCAGCCAGGGTAGTGTCGGGATAACCAGAGACGACAACCGACGGCCAGAAATCCAAATCGAAATGCAAAACTCGCACCGTACACCGTAAAACCGGCGATTTCACCAATTTACGGAACGATATCCGATTGCCGCTCAGCGAGGGTCCACGGGACTCTAACGAAATGTCCGGTTAGTGTAACAACGTTGTCTAAAGGCAGCTAGTGTGTCCAATTTGCACTTTGGTCCATAGTAGTTTTTAATTTGCATAATTATACTACGTTATAGCCTGTTTCGGCTTGTTCTTGAAATCCGGGGGTCCAACGAAGACGCCGTAAGTTTCAGCGCGTTCGTTACGTCGAGACGGAGCCCGTGCTCACAAGATTGGGCTGGCATGGGGCCCGAGGGCAAAGTTGGCCCATAAACTCATTTAGTTCTATATGGTATGTTGCTACAACTTAAAAATCAATAGCTCAAGTTGGGATTTAGCATGAGCATCATGCTCTGGGGTCCTCAAATGTGTAGAGGCTCACCTCTGTGCCTTAGCAAAACCACCAAACATAAGTAAAGTACTAACATGATCAACCAAGGCTCGACTTTGGACATTTAATACATTTGGAATTTCTGGGCAGCAACCAGGTTAAGCATCACTTAGAGAACATCATAAAAACTTGAGGGCTCACCTGCGGGAGGTAGTAGCCCTGCTGGATTAACCTCTGGAGCAAGCTGATCCCACCTTTATGCATGGTGGAGCTCAAGTGGGCCGAGCTTAACAACCACTCGGTCAAGCTTCAATTAAAGATGAGCACCACCCTTCCTGGACCTCCAGATGTGGAAGGAACCTAAGTCGCGCAAGCCTGAGCTTCCCTGTGAACCCCCCAACCCGAGGAAGAAGGTAATGAAGCTTTTTAAAACCCATTAATGGCAACTTTTAAATAGTTCAGCATGGCTTGCATGCAAAAGGTCCAGAGGCAAGCTTAAGGTGCTAGGATGCTTACCAGAGCTGGCCGGCACCGGAGGAAGCGACGGCGGCGGCGGGCGGCCAAGTTCAAGAACCCAATTATTAGGGTTTGCTCCCCCGCACTTGATACTGCACCATAACCTCCCAAATTTCTTGGAGGTCTTCCTGGGGGCTAGCAGAACCTTTGGGTCACTTTGGATCCAATGCTGGAGCCTCGGAGAACCGCGCGTGCAATCTCCGGCCAAAACTAGGGTTCCGGCGGCCCTAGTTTCTCCCGACGACAACCGGAGGTCAAGGGGCTGCGGCACTACACCTGGAGCACCCTCAGGATGTCAGTAGAGGACTGCAAGGGGTCATGGGCCTATATGAAATCAAAGTTTCCATGAACTCACCTCACCGGAGAGTTGGAAGAAGAAGGTTGATCCCGCGGCGGCGGCTGACGGCGGCGCCACGCGGGGTCGGCTCAGCTCGGTGGCGGTTCCACAGGGGACTCCACAGGGAGAGGCTGGATCGACTTGGGCCCTTCCCAGCACCTCCTTCCCACAACCCGAGAGATCAAGATGGTTTCTTGATCCCACTTCTCCGGCGACGGGTGGCGGCGGCCAGTGCGGCTGACTCCGAGGGGTGCGGCAGAGAGGAGGAGTCTGATAGGGGGCTGCGGCTGGAGGGAGAGCTACAGGGTTTAGGGTTTGAGAAACCCTAACCCTAGCTACATGTATATATATACATATAAGGACAATTGCTATTTGGCCCCTCTAGCTTTGATATTTCCAGTCCAGTCCCTCACAGTATAATAATCTTACACTTCAGTCCCTCTCTACTGCGTGGCACGCACAACGAGGCATAACATATGGGTGTTTTGCGCAAAATACTGCATTTTTCTATGTTTTTCATGCTTTTTGAGGCTTTTTACTCGTCAATTCGAAAAATGGACTTCGCCAAGACGTCCGTCTTGACGAAACCTATCAGGTAGCGATTTTCGTTTTTCGAGAAAACGCCCGGATGAAATCGCGGTCCATAAAATACTGTTCCAAAATACAGTTTTCGCGATTTTCGAGACTCTAGGGTCGTCAAACGGAAATTTCGTCAGCGCCATTGCGTCCAGAACGACGAAACCGTTCAAATCGACTATTTGAAGTGCTATAACTGATTTCCGGATGGCGAATTGGCCAAAGTTAGCACTTAGGGGATTTGAAATATAGGGTTACTGTTCATTGCACTGTTTAACTTAAGTCGCGGGTCCCGCCCGCTTTTTCGTTGATTTCTGTAAGATCCGACCGTCGGATCGGGACTTGTTTAATATGGTTTTCGATCAGTTCGTCGAGACGGTCGCACTCGTGGTCTCGGATTTTCAAAATTTGGCTCGGATTGAAAGGTGATATTTCTGCCCTATTAACTGTGCAATTTACACTGCAGAAAAGGGGCACTTGGGCTATCCTTGCCATTTATGATCCCAAAATTCAACTTGACCTTTATTATTCTTATTTATTTAATTACAAAAATTCGAATTCTTACATCTCTCCCACCAAAAAGGAAGTTTCGTCCCTGAAACTTATAACTTAAAAAAAAAAAAAAGTTTTATTCCCGAAGCTCACAACTTAAAGTCATACTTTATGAAATGCTTATAATAATTTATTCGAGAGCTACTAGGTCAGTCGTCGGGTTTCCCTCCGTTGGCTCTCCATGGGGGGTCAGTGCATAGGCCGGTCCCGCTGAGGTTTGGCGCGCTCCCTCGGACTGACGAGGGAGAGGAGGACGCCCAGATGAAGCAGCGTTCGAGGAAGTACCCTGACGCTGGTATGGGATCACAGGTGCTGGAGCAGTGAAATGATCAGGGGTGGTCCTCTGTGGGCAATTTTCCCGAATGTGTCCCGGTTGCCCGCACCGGTAGCAACGTCCATGTCGACGTGGGCACGTATTTGCACGATGTGGTCTACCGCAAAAGATACAGGGTCGTAGTCCACGTTGCTGGTGGCTAGCAGATGCGCTCCCAGAAGAAGTCCGTTTCTTATCCTTCCCTCTCTCAGTGGCATCCCGCTCTGCACGAGAGATCTGGATTTCGGCCTCGACGCAGTTGTCGAAGTCGGTGGTCAGGTAGGATGAGAGCTGGCGGCGGATCTCGTGCCCCGACCCCTGCGAGCACTTCATAGCGGTATGTCCCTGTTGGCCGCATTTGAAGCATCGGCCGTGGCGTCGGTTGCAGACATTCGCTCGGTGAGTACCCCTGCAGAAGACGCACGGTCGGGTTTGCTTCGCCTTCTTGTTTTGTCTGGATGATCCACCACCGCTCTCAGAAGGCGCTCTTTTCTTGCCCTCGAATATTTGTGGCTCGGAATTCTTGAACTCGGGCAGGACAGCCTTTGCTCGAGCTTTCTCTGCTCGATCAGCCTCATCATTGGCCACAGGAGCAGATGCCATCACAGCAGTACTAACAGGGGTAGCCGGAACCCCCGGTACCGCACAAGAAGCCGCAGCAACATCTGGAATGGGCCCCGCAGGTGGTGATACGGGGTCAACAGCAAGCTCTGCCAAACCCTCAGGCTCGGCAACGGCCGGTGCAACAGGGGGTGCAATCGGCGGTGCAGCAACTGGAACAGTTGGTGGGTGAACAGGTGGGGCAGAAGCAGCAGTCTGCTGCTGCACAAAATGCTGGAACATCCCAACCAGAGCCGCCACCTGAGCCTCAAGTCGCTCTATACGACCCTAATCCACGGGCTCGCTCGGCGCGCTGGGTGGTCGGTCGACACCACGCCCCGTGCCCGCACCCCGTCCATGCCCACGGCCTGGAGGACAAGCCATAACTGCAACCATACAACCAGGTTAGAAACAGACTCCGAAAAGTATACCTTGAGTTTCTAACCCTTATACTCGACATACCCAACGCTCTCACGCGACAAGTCATCCTAGGGTTCATCCTAACCAGTTCCTAATCAACTTTTCCTAGGTACCGTGTACCTATTGCTCTGATACCATCTAATCTGTCACGCCCCGAGTTTTAAAAATCAGGTCTGAAATTTTTTTTTTCTTTTTAAATCAGAGTTCGCAAACTGGGCGTAACAGACCGCCACACATATAGGAAATCCTCTATCCCGAGGACAGAGATTCCCCTATACATGCACGGCTAGGCTAATCCAATCATCAATCAGAGAGTAATAGATATCTCAAGTAAACCATACTAAACATCAGGAATAATCCGAAATATCATACTATCATCAATCTGAAGTATCTAAATAAACTGGAAGCTGAAATAACATAAATGAAAGTCAGCTACAGATAATCGGGGATCTCAATCATTAATCTATGTCATCACGGGGACAGCTCTATCGTGACAGGCTCACTGGATCGTCCCGACATCCCTCCACCCGACAGACCTGGAAAATGGTCACCCAGGGGGTGTGAGATACACTGTACATGTTTCCCAGTGGGCACGACGAGCCGAGAAATAGCTAATCGTACCTACTGGGTACTAAAATCTGCGGATAGTAATAGATCAAGGGGTAAAGCTGAATATGAATAATCAAGTAATAACCGGTACTGAAATAAGAATGCTGAGTAACTGTATAGGCAGGCATCAAACAAAAGCTGGTATGTGAAACAAACTGGCATGAAGCATAATCAAGTGACTGCACATAATGAGTACTGAACTATAAGGCATGCTGATATATTTTGAAGCTGAAAATAAAAGCAATCTTATACAATCTGGAAGCAAACATAGGTTAATAAGAGCAGGCTAAACAGGCAACATATGCATCAATAAGGAAACTACCAAACACCCAATCAAAAGCCACCATATTGGTCAACAAGACCTCAGGGATACCTCGCCGAACCTGGCACCAACCTGGCTGACATACTCCGGCACCCTCGGGCACTAACCTGGGAGTCAACACTCCGGCACCCTTGGGCACTAACCTGGGAGTCACGGGTCGTATACCAGACCACTTTACCGGTAAAGAACATCCACACGGGTCATGACTCCGCTGATGTTCGTGAAGTACAGCAGTGCGGGCGATCAATCATGCAAATGCTCAAGCTCACGGTCTAGTAACCGGGTAGTCGGCAACATGCCGAGATCCCAACAGGGAATCATCAGTCAACATCTATCGATCAGGATCAATCAATCATGCATATCGGGATGTAGAGCAGTATCTCAGGTGACAAGTATCAACAAGTATCATCTAATCATGCAGATCTATGTACTGAAAATGCTGATGAACAGATATATATGATATGTCCCATGTAGATCAAGGTCTATCAGGAATAATCATCTAGTATATAAATCCAGTCATCGGGGCTAATCGTAAACAGATAATGTCAAGCACAGGTGTAGATGATAAATCCAGAGGAATCAATGTCTATCGGGAAGATCATGTGATATATAGATGAAGTCATCATGGGTCATATAGATCAAATCGATAAGCTAATCAAAAAACAAGTGTCCGACTGGACTAAAGCAACCAGAGGGCCAAAAGCTAAAGCCCGGATCGAAAGTAACCCACCTGGATGTAGGCAGATCCTCGAACTCCCGCACAGCTACTGGGAGGCTGGTGCTGAACAGTTAGGCCTTGAATGAGAAACCATAATCAGTAATAAACTCGCACAACCCATCCCGACAACGCTATAATCATATGACATTAACACGGGGAAACTTAGCCGAAACTAGGCTTAAACCGAAATCCCCGAAAATCCACTGAAACTCAAATCATGACCCACCAATGGTCTACAGATATCCAAATACCACCAGACTACACCTGCTGACCCTAAACATCATAATTTTGATGTTCGGGCAGACAGGGACAAGGCCGTAATTTCCTATGTCGAAATGTTGCCATCAACACTTGCACGACTCCCAATAAGCCGATTTTGGCTTCGGAGTCTCCCGACAGAAAACTAAAGTCACTGGGCCAGCCAGGGTAGTGTCGGGATAACCAGAGACGACAACCGACGGCCAGAAATCCAAATCGAAATGCGAAACTCGCACCGTACACCGTAAAACCGGCGATTTCACCAATTTACGGAACGGTATCTGATTCCCGCTCAACGAGGGTCCACGGGACGCTAACGAAATGTCCGGTTAGTGTAACAACGCTGTCTAAAGGCAGCTAGTGTGTCCAATTTGCACTTTGGTCCATAGTAGTTTTTAATTTGCATAATTATACTACGTTATAGCCTGTTTCGGCTCGTTCTTGAAATCCGGGGGTCCAACGAAGACGCCGTAAGTTTCAGCGCGTTCGTTACGTCGAGACGGAGCCCGTGCTCACAAGATTGGGCTGGCACGGGGCCCGAGGGCAAAGTTGGCCCATAAACTCATTTAGTTCTATATGGTATGTTGCTACAACTTAAAAATCAATAGCTCAAGTTGGGATTTAGCATGTGCATCATGCTCTGGGGTCCTCAAATGTGTAGAGGCTCACCTCTGTGCCTTAGCAAAACCACCAAACACAAGTAAAGTACTAACATGATCAACCAAGGCTCGACTTTGGACATTTAATACATTTGGAATTTCTGGGCAGCAACCAGGTTAAGCATCACTTAGAGAACATCATAAAAACTTGATGGCTCACCTGCGGGAGGTAGTAGCCCTGCTGGATTAACCTCTGGAGCAAGCTGATCCCACCTTTATGCGTGGTGGAGCTCAAGTGGGCCGAGCTTAACAACCACTCGGTCAAGCTTCAATTAAAGATGAGCACCACCCTTCCTGGACCTCCAGATGTGGAAGGAACCTAAGTCGCGCAAGCCTGAGCTTCCCTGTGAACCCCCCAACCCGAGGAAGAAGGTAATGAAGCTTTTTAAAACCCATTAATGGCAACTTTTAAATAGTTCAGCATGGCTTGCATGCAAAAGGTCCAGAGGCAAGCTTAAGGTGCTAGGATGCTTACCAGAGCTGGCCGGCACCGGAGGAAGCGACGGCGGCGGCGGGCGGCCAAGTTCAAGAACCCAATTATTAGGGTTTGCTCCCCCGCACTTGATACTGCACCATAACCTCCCAAATTTCTTGGAGGTCTTCCTGGGGGCTAGCAGAACCTTTGGGTCACTTTGGATCCAATGCTGGAGCCTCGGAGAACCGCGCGTGCAATCTCCGGCCAAAACTAGGGTTCCGGCCGCCCTAGTTTCTCCCGACGACAACCGGAGGTCGAGGGGCTGCGGCACTACACCTGGAGCACCCTCAGGATGTCAGTAGAGGACTGCAAGGGGTCATGGGCCTATATGAAATCAAAGTTTCCATGAACTCACCTCACCGGAGAGTTGGAAGAAGAAGGTTGATCCCGCGGCGGCGGCTGACGGCGGCGCCACGCGGGGTCGGCTCAGCTCGGTGGCGGTTCCACAGGGGACTCCACAGGGAGAGGCTGGATCGACTTGGGCCCTTCCCAGCACCTCCTTTCCACAACCCGAGAGATCAAGATGGTTTCTTGATCCCACTTCTCCGGCGACGGGTGGCGGCGGCCGGTGCGGCTGACTCCGAGGGGTGCGGCAGAGAGGAGGAGTCTGTTGGGGGGCTGCAGCTGGAGGGAGAGCTACAGGGTTTAGGGTTTGAGAAACCCTAACCCTAGCTACATGTATATATATACATATAAGCACAATTGCTATTTGGCCCCTCTAGCTTTGATATTTCTAGTCCACTCCCTCACAGTATAATAATCTCACACTTTAGTCCCTCTCTATTGCGTGGCACGCACAACGAGGCATAACATATGGGTGTTTTGCGCAAAATACTGCATTTTTCTATGTTTTTCACGCTTTTTGAGGCTTTTTACTCGTCAATTCGAAAAACGGACTTCGCCACGACGTCCGTCTTGACGAAACCTATCAGGTAGCGATTTTTGTTTTTCGAGAAAACTCCCGGATGAAATCACGGTCCATAAAATACTGTTCCAAAATACAGTTTTCGCGATTTTCGAGACTCTAGGGTCGTCAAACGAAAATTCCGTCAGCGCCATTGCGTCCAGAACGACGAAACCGTTCAAATCGACTATTTGAAGTGCTATAACTGATTTCCGGATGGCGAATTGGCCAAAGTTAGCACTTAGGGGATTTGAAATATAGGGTTACTGTTCATTGCACTGTTTAACTTAAGTCGCGGGTCCCGCCCGCTTTTTCGTTGATTTCTGGAAGATCCGACCGTCGGATCGGGACTTGTTTAATATGGTTTTCGATCAGTTCGTCGAGACGGTCGCACTCGTGGTCTCGGATTTTCGAAATTTGGCTCGGATTGAAAGGCGATATTTCTGTCCTATTAACTGTGCAATTTACACTGCAGAAAAGGGGCACTTGGGCTATCCTTGCCATTTATGATCCCAAAATTCAACTTGACCTTTATTATTCTTATTTATTTAATTACAAAAATTCGAATTCTTACAACTGAGCAACCCATATTCAAATCGACCGCCATGTCACTAAACTGAGCGACCCATATTCATATCGACCGCCATGTCACTGAAACTGAGTAACCCATATTCATATCGACTGCCATGTCAATAAACTGAGCAACCCATACTCATATCGACCGCCATGTCACTAAACTGAGTAAGCCATATTCAATTGGCCGCCATGTCATTAAACTGAGAAATTAAATTGGATGCGTACAAAAAAAAATGGAAAAAAATATTTGGAAAAAAAAATGAAGAGAGAAAAACAATTGAACGTGCATCTTTTCACCGTACTCGTACCTCGTACAACGAAAAGATGGGGGGCATTTGTTTGAGGTAAAAAAAAATTATATAAAAAAAAGCGGGAAAGATTATGGTTGGCCCGTAATATCGATTTATATATATATTTCTAATAAGCCCCGTATAAGCCCAAAATTTTTAATAATTTGGGTCCAACAAATTTTACTGCAAATTCGATCCCTTAATAGGCCATTTGTGAACACAAGCTTAGGTCATTTGTGAACACAAGCTTATGGGTCTCATCAAAGCTCCGTCGATTTTTTTTAGTCGGATCCTATTTTTTTTTTGCCCAGCGGGCCTTACATTATAGTCAACTTTCTGTTTAAAAATTCAATTTCAAAAATTATGTTCAAATTAAATTTTGAATTTTGAATTTCAAATCTCCAACCAAATTTCAAAATATCTCTCAGACTCCTAATTCATTTGAATTCCAAATTTCCAATCCAATTTCAAAATATCTTTCAACCAATTTATCCAAACTTACCCATATCCTATTTATTTGGAATTCAATTTTGAATTTTTGAATCCAAGCAAATTCTCTCGTTCGAAATTTGAATTTCTCAATTTTGAAATTTCAACATAACAACATATTCAATTTTGAAATTTGAAACTTGAAATTTAAATATAACCATACTTTCTCAAATTTGAACATAACCGTTCAATTTTGAAATTTAAAATTTAAATACAACCATACTTCCTCAAATTTGAACATAACCGTTCAATTTTAAAATTTGAACACATATTGAAATTTGAACATAATCGGTCAATTTTAAAATTCGAACATATTCAATTTTGAATTTTAAAATTTAAAATTTAAAATTTGAACATAACCATACTTCCTCAACATATTGAAATTTGAACATAACCATTCAATTTTGAAATTTGAACATATTCAATTTTAAGATTTGAATTTTAAAATTTGAACATATCTTTTCAATTTTAAAATTTAATTTTGAAAATTGAAATTTAAAATTTGAAATTTGAATATAATAATTTCCTCAACGTATTCAAATTTTGAACTTCGTCTTTTCCTCAACGAACCCATATTCCCACGTACGTCGTTTCTCAACAAACCCGCATTTTCTCGCCATCCCCTCAACAAATCCCAACAAACCCCACGCGATATTTCTCTGCCCCTCCCCACTATAAAAAGGGGAGATTTTCCTTTGCCTGGTCTGAAAAATCGTCTGATATTCCACCACAAAAAAAAAGAAAAGCTCGTCCGATATTCCACCAAAAAAAAAAAAAAAAACCCATCCTATATTCCACCACAAATAAAAAAACCCAAAACCTATTCAGTCCACAAATAAAAACCCAAAACACATTCGATCCACAAATAAAAACCCAAAACCTATTCAGTACACAAATAAAAAAACCCAAAACCTATTCAGTCCACAAATAAAAAAATCCAAAACCGAGTCCACAAATAAAAGCCCAAAACACATTGGATCCACAAATAAAAACCCAAAACCGAGTCCACAAATAAAAACCCAAAACACATTAGATCCACAAATAAAAACCCAAAATCCATTCAGTCCACAAATAAAAACCCAAAACACATTCAGTCCACAAATAAAAACCCAAAACACATTCAGTCCACAAATAAAAACCCAAAACACATTCAGTCCACAAATAAAAACCCAAAACACATTGGATCCACAAATAAAAACCCAAAATCCATTCAGCCCACAAATAAAAACCCAAAACACATTCGAGTCCACAAATAAAAACACAAAATACATTCGATCCACAAATAAAAACCCAAAACCCATTCAATCTCATCGCCTTAACACATATAATTAAGGCAAAATCATATTCAAACCGACTAGATTCTAAATCATATACTTCGAATTTAGTCAAATCAAATTTGATCGAGCTCTAACACATATACTTAGAGTTCATCCAAACCAACCCAACTAATCCTAATACACATACTTAGGGTGTAGTTAATCTTTTACTCTAGCACATATATCTAGGGTAGAAACCAAATCAACTCAAATGATCCTAATACATATACTTAGGGTTAGCCTCTCATTCTAGTACATATAACTAGAGTGAAAAACATATCAAACTCGGCCGATCCTAATACATATAGGACTTAGCCACCTCCTACTTTCGAGTAGCATCAAATCCGACCCACCTCAACGCATATACTTAGGATTTGGTCAATCATTAGGATACGATTTATTCTATCCTCCTCACAAAGGTCTCTTAATCGAAGGTGCCCCAATCACAAGGGGGTAATTAACAATAGATGCTTGCGCCTATTGGAAGTCATGAATCCACAATACCTGATACCCACATATACCATCCATATATATATAAATACTCATCTGATTCGTGAATACCATCCCACGGGAAACTCCAAAAGAAAAGAGGAACCGCGCGAGATGAGTCATTCGGGATCGCAGACAATAGGTATATAGTAATAGTTTTTAAGAGTGTCGGTATAACCTAAAATGAGTGATGCTAAGTTACCGATACTTATTTAAACTTTTAGCAACACATAAAAATGCTACAAAATTTTATTCTAGCAACACTTTTTTTTTTTTTCCAGTGACTGTCATGCCTCGAGTTAAAAAAACAGAGTCTAATTTTTTTTTTTTCAATCAGAGTTTAAAACCAGCCAGGGCACGACAGATCGTCACATGTATAGAAAATTTCTAATCCCTATTGGATTGAGCATTTTCTATACATGCACGGCTTAGCACTTGCAGTCAATATCAGAGTAGTATAAACTACGCTCTAAACTATAAGAGATTAAAAATTCTTATTACAACAATTATTACACATGAATGCGAAAATAAATCTATCACGGCTGCACAGGGATCAAATCTATCACGAATGCCTCACCAACTCGTCCCGACATCCCAGCACCCGACCAACTTGAAAAATGGTCACCCAGGGGGTGTGAGATACATCGACAGTGTATCCCAGTGGGCACGACGAGCCGAAAAATAGTAAATCGTACCTACTGGCATACAATAACTAGCGGATAGTAAGATGTCATGATAGGTAAGCATATTGTAGATCATGGTGCGAATAATAAAAACGATAGGCAAAGCAGATATAGATCATAATAGGAGCATGCTGATGTAAGTACTGAACAAAACTGAGCAATCATAATATATAAAGAAAAGCATGCTGAACAGGCAATTATGCATCAACGCTAGAACAAGCAATTATCCAATTATAGCCACCATATTGGTCAAATAGACCTCAGGAAAAAATGCCCAACCTGGCACCAACCTGGCTGACATACCCCGACACCCTCGGGCACCAACCTAGGAGTCTACACTCCGGCACCCTTGGGCACTAACCTGGGGGTCACGGGTCCATCACCAGACCACTTTACCGGTAAAGAACATACACACGGGGCGCGACCCCGCTGATGTTCGTGAAGTACAGCAGTGCGGGCGATCATCATGCGAATGCTCAAGCTCACGGTCCACAGACCGGGTAATCGACAACAAGCTGAAAATTCCAACAGGGATGCAATAACTGAAAGCCAAACTGATCTCAACTCATGCAATGCTGAATGCAAGATAGAATAAATGTCCAATCACACATGGCATATGTCCAGGAATAATCAAGATAGACTGTTAAGCATGATAATATACGAATGCTAGCTAGTGACCAATCAGGCATGGCAAAAGTCCCGGATAATACTATAAATCATAATGAATAACTGATAGCTAGCTAAGGATAAATCAGGCATGGCAATATATGAACTGATGATATATAAAGTCAAACTGATAATGATCAATCAAAAGAAGAAGGCTCAATTATAAGATCTGGCTACCACAAGAACAGGGGTCCGACCAATTACGATACCCCAGAGGGCCGAGATGATAAAGCTCGGACGGAAGATAAACCCACCTGTCTACAGGCGAACGATTGACTCCAACAGAATGCTCGAAGGCTAGAGTCAGACTGTGCCAACCTGAATCATATATTTTGATCAGGGAACAACTCACACTTACCCAAACCACAGACTCACTAATATTTAAACTTGAATCTTTTCCAGATTGATGCCAAATTTACCAAAATACCCCTCCCGAAAATTCATTTTAGATTTTCGGGAGATACGGGCATCAACCCTTTGCCGCTGGCTCAACCAGAGTTCTACTGGGAAACATCAGACAGCTAGGCGTAACCGCCGAAATTCCTTGAATTACGTGATTAACACCGGAGTGCCGTTAAACCGACGATTTTGCCGATGTACAGACTGATAAGAAATTTTTGCTCAACGAGAGCCGTTGGATCCCTAACAAAAAGCTTAGAGATCATCGACACACAGTCCAAGACAGCATGTGAGGTTACATTTGCGTTTAGACCCCTAGGGTATACTAAAATCGCAAAATACACGCATTTTTTTAGCCTTTTTCGCTCGTATTAATTATCGGTGCATCATTTTAATGAACCGACACCACCAATAGGTGGTCCTCGACTTGCTGGACACCGTGCTCACCATTTGGCAGCAGTGCGAATCCCGAGGAAAACTTCGGCCCACAGTTTCCTTTGCTAACATAGGCCACTTTGCATTTTTCAAAAATACACCCGACCATTTCCATTTTTAAGGTGAGCATCACGTTCAGTGACCTCATATTAGTCAAAGGCTCACTGCCGCGAAGCCGCTAAAGTCATTAGGATAGCCTAGGGACCATTTAGACCCTCTAAAGCCCTTCGTTTAAATTCTTTTATTTCTGCTTGTGCAAACAGCAAAGCAGGTTGAGCACCTTGCTCTGCATGTCACAGAGACTTATGGGCTCACTCTAGTGCAGTCTTGTTCTTGCTGAATCAAAAGATCCAAACCCTTGCTCTCGAATGGCTTAGTTGGCTCCACACATTGATCCAGATAGTCAAACTTGGAACTGAAGTGAGCATCAAGCTCAGGGGATCATGTGGAGTCGAATGCTCACTTGCTGGATGATCAACAACTAGCCAGAATTAATTTGGGCTCTCTCGGGCATTTCCCCGAACACTTGGTGGGCATCTTTGCACAACACACAACCCAACCCATTCAAGACAACAACTATGGCAAACTTGGCTAGAGAAGGTAAATACTGGTTGGAAAATCATCAAAAGGTGGCAAGAGCTCTTCCCAACCAAGCTCGGGCAACCCATGCACCATTGTTGGCCGTAGAGAAGAAACTCGGGCAACAATGGTGGCATCAATGGTGGATTTCCATTTAAAGGCTCTGGGCTACATGCAACAGCACCAATAGCTTCTAGAGGTTAAATAGAGAAGGTCTGGGCAAGCCACAACCTTCGGCGTGCACTGGATGGCCGGCCGCCATTAACAAGCTCAAGCTCACGCCATTAATGGCGGAACTCGATCCTGACGTCATGAACCACATGCAAGTGCATGGGTGGGTTCTTCTCGACCCCAGGAAGCTTCCTGGGCAGGTAGCCGGCAGTGGGAAGCGTCGCCGGTGCCGGAGCAAAAAGCTCGGTTGAGGGGTCATCTTCCCCAAACTAGGGCATGAGCTCGCAGCCTCCCTAGTGCACCAAACCACACCAAATTTTGTGGGTTGATTGCTCTCATCTAGGAGAAGAAGATGGTCATTATCCATTGTAGTTGTTTCAATGAACTTCATTTTGCCGAGAAATTAGTTATTAATTTAGAGGGAATTTGCCACCAATTTTGGGGGCTTTGATGAAAGGGACTTCAAGTGAAACAGTCCATAGCCATTAAGGACCAAATTCTAGAAGTTAAATAGTTCGGTCGAAGTGAAAACTTGGTTAAAATTTAGGGACGATGACAAAATTTTATTACTTTCATCGTCAATTAGTATTTACTATTTTTTGGATGGATAATGACAGTTTACTTTTCGTCGGGTTCGGTTTGATCTCCTACATCATCAACAACTTCTTCTTCTTCTCATCTTTATGAATTGTATATTTGCTGCTCCTCTATTCCTCCGATATGAACTATTTAACTTTTTAAAAGTTCAAATTTACTATTTAACTTTTCAATTTATTTGATTTGAATCAGTTTACTACATTTATCTGAAAATTTACATTTTAAGTTTGATGAATTATATAAGTTACTTGCATGTTGATGCCTTGTCAATCAATCCGATGGTCGGGTGTGGTTTGCTGTGTTGTTGATTGGATGGCGCAGATATTGTTCTTCGTCTCTCTGTCAGATCCTTCAAGTTATTTAAGTTAAATTTGAAATTAATATATATATGAGAAATCTAATATACTAATATTTTAAAATTTATATTTTAAGTTTGATGAATTATATAAGTTAGTATTTGAATTTGATGCTGAATTTGTTTTTTTTTTTTTTTTCATCGATCGGACGACGCATATGTGGGTTTTACTTGCCCTTTGACGCGTTGCCAATCAATTTGAGGGTCGGGTGCGGTTTGGTGTGCTGTTAATCGGATGGCGCATGGGTTGCCTTTCGTGTGACTATTTTTGCTGCCCGATTGCTCCATCACCAATGAATGCAGTATTTGGTGCCACTGCAACAGGAGACTCAGGTGAATTTTTATCCTCCTCTCTCTTGATTCGCTAGATCTTTTGTTAAGCTTTAGAAGTTTCACCTTTTATGGAAGATGCTTATTTTTTTTATTACGAAATGGATGTGGTTGTCAACATTGTTTGTCAAGTAAATCATGATGAATTATAGTGATTTTTCCATACAACTTTTACTGTAACTTAGCTTCAGTTTCTTAATATTTTTTCCTACCATTTTTTTACTATTTAAGGGTTTAGGAGATGTTTGGTTGCGTCTGATTGCCTTTTCACGGAATACTATATTTGAATGTGGCAAGACTATAATGAAATTACTAGCTGTATGATTTTTTTATTGTGATAGTGACGGTGATAAGTATATTAGGTTTGTATGTGGATTCACTCTTGAACTCATGGTTTTGAAATTTTTTCGTATGTTATGTTTCTCATATATACATATATAGATATATATTATTTTAAAATTTAACTTTGGTATATTAAATTTAAAAAAAGAAATATATCTTAATAGATTTTGTTGATTTTAGCTCTAAAAATCAAATGAGTTATAAAAATATTACTTTTACAAAATCTGGTATATAATATTGTTATTTATAAAATCACATTTATGAAAATCTTGGAAATAGAAAAAGGAAGTAGCTATATTTCTAAATCTGCACTTATGAAAGTCTTGAAAATAGGAGAAGAGAGTAGATAACAAATATTGACAAAATCTAAGAAATTTTTATCAATCAAATCAAATGAGATATGAAAATATTACTCTTACAAAATATGGTATATAATATTTTTATTTCCAAAGTTGCATTTATGGAAATCTTGGAAATAGGAAAAGAGAGTAGTTATGATAGCAAATGTTAACAAAATCAAGAAAATCTTAAGGTGAAAAAAAGAAAGTATTTATAAAAGAGAGTATTGATGATCGCAAATCTTACAGAATCTCTAGGATCTATTTAAATACATATATATTGGTACGTTATATTTCTCATATATACATATATAGATATATATGAATTTAAAATTTAACTTTGGTATATGAAATTTAAAATGAATGTATCAGATACTATTAATGGTGTATATATATATATATATATATATATATATATATATATATATATATATATATTTAAAATTTAACTTTGCAAATCTTAATATATTAACTTTAAAATTTTTGGGAACACATCAATCAAATCAAATGAGATATGAAAATATTACTTTTACAAAATCTAGTATATAATATTTTTATTTCAAAAATTATGTTTATGAAAATCTTGAAAATATGACAAGAGAGTAGCTATATTTCTAAATCTGTACTTATGAAAGTCTTGGAAATAGGAAAAAAGAGTTATGATAGCAAATTTTGACAAAATCTAGAAATTCTTATGGTAAGAAAAAAAGATGATAACAAATCTTATGAGATTCATTATTTTCGAGAACACATCAATCAAATCAAATGAGATATGAAAATATTACTTTTACAAAATCTGGTATATAATATTTTTATTTCCAAAGTTGTATTTATGAGAATCTTGGAAATAGGAAAAAAGAGTAGTTATGATAGCAAATCTTAACAAAATTAAGAAAATCTTAGGGTCAGAAAAAGAAATTATTTATAAAAGAGAGTATTTATGATAACAACTCTTATAAAATATCTAGAGTCTATTTAAATACAAATATATTGATATGTTATATATCTCATATATACATATATAGATAGATATATATTAATTTAAAATTTAACTATGGTATGTTAAATTTAAAATTAACGTATCATATAGAACTAAAAAAGAAATATATCTTAACAGATTTTGTTGATTTTAACTCTAAAATTTAACTTTGGTATATTAAATTTAAAAAAAGAAATATATTTTAACAGATTTTGTTGTTTCAGTTCTAAAAATCAAATAAGTTATAAAAATATTACTTTTACAAAATCTGGTATATAATATTGTTATTTATAAAGTTACATTTATGAAAATCTTGGAAATAGAAAAAGGGAGTAACTATATTTCTAAATCTGCACTTATGAAAGTCTTGGAAATATGAGAAGAGAGTAGATAACAAAATCTAAGAAATTTTCAACAATCAAATCAAATGAGATATAGAGATATTACTCTTACAAAATATGGTATATAATATTTTTATTTCCAAAGTTGCATTTATGGAAATCTTGGAAATAAGAAAAGAGAGTAGTTATGATAGCAAATGTTAACAAAATCAATAAAATCTTAAGGTGAAAAAAAGAAAGTATTTATAAAAGAGAGTATTGATGATCGCAAATCTTACGGAGTCTCTAGGATCTATTTAAATACATATATATGTTATATTTCTCATATATACATATATAGATATATATATGAATTTAAAATTTAACTTTGGTAGATGAAATTTAAAATGATTGTATTAGATACTATTAATGGTATATATATATATATATATATATATATATATATATATATATATATTAATTTAAAATTTAACTTTGCAAATCTAAATATATTAACGTTAAAATTTTCGGGAACACATCAATCAAATCAAATGAGATATAAAAATATTACTTTTACAAAATCTGGTATATAATATTTTTATTTCTAAAATTACATTTATGAAAATCTTGGAAATATGACAAGAGAGTAGCTATATTTCTAAATCTGCACTTATGAAAGTCTTGGAAATAGGAAAAAAGAGTTATGATAGCAAATCTTGACAAAATCTAGAAAATCTTAGGGTAAGAAAAAGAGACTATTTATGATAACAAATCTTATGAGATTCATTATTTTCGAGAACACATCAATCAAATCAAATGAGATATGAAAATATTACTTTTACAAAATTTGGTATATAATATTTTTATTTTCAAAGTTGTATTTATGAGAATCTTGAAAATAGGAAAAAAGAGTAGTTATGATAGCAAATCTTAACAAAATCAAGAAAATCTTCGGGTAAGAAAAAGAAAGTATTTATAAAAGAGAGTATTTATGATAACAAATCTTATAAAATATCTAGAGTCTATTTAATGTGTATAGTTACTCAGTGATTTGATGTGTATATTTTGGAGAGATTGCGTCAGATTCTAATGGATTCACTATCATAACTACTATAAAATGATTATAAAATATTTGATTTGATTTGATGTAAAGTTTCCAAAAAATATTATGAGATTCTACTATCTTAGCTACTCTATATGACTTAGTGATTGAAAGCTAATTTTATTATTTTATAAAATCTGTGAAAATCTTCAAAAAATAATAACCATATGGCAACTAACTCAAGAAGAAAGTAATTTTTTATATCAAATTTAATCAAATATGTGAAATTTTGGTACATTTGCTTTTTTTTTTTTTTTTTTTTCCAAAAAAAAGGAGCAATTATACATTTTGGTATAATATGTGAAATTTTAGTATAATTGCTCTTTTTTTCCCTCTTTCTAAAATTACTGTAGATATTAATATATCTAAAATTACTATTAATATTTGATTTCATTTGATGTGATGTGATATTGTAAGATATACTTAATTTCTACAGATTTTCAATAGATTTTGAAAAATTCTGACATATTTGCTATCATAGTTGCTATCTGTCCCTAAATGATTTGATGTGATATTTACTAATTTTTGATTTTGAGAGATTTACTATCATCTCATAGCTACTCCCTTTTGCTATCCATAAAATTATTCTATAAATATTTGATTTGATTTGATGTGATGTGATATTGTTAGATATATTTAATTTTTACAGATTTTCAACAGATTTTGAAAAAATTTAGCAAATTTTCATATATTTTAAAGAGATTTTGTCATCATAACTACTCACTTTTCCTATCCATAAAATTCAATTTCTATTTTTATTTCTATAAATACTGATTCAGTGAATATGATATGCCATTGACTATTTTGCTACTAAATAATTTACAATTATATTATATAATATTAATATAATTTATTTATTTATTTAATTATAATATCAAATTATTGAAATTGTTATTGAAATTGATTGCACGTTTGATGAAACAAGTCTATTGAATGAAGAGAGCAAATGAAGAATTACGGATTGTCCTCCATGTAGTTTATTGTTTTTAATATTATATGTCCATTCTCTATATAATACATTATATCTAATATTTGTAGTTTATTTTTTTAATATTATATTTTTATTCTCTAAGTAATACATTATGTAGTTTACTTTTTTGATATTATATTTTTATTCTATATGTAATACATGATATTTAATGTTTAATTATTTCATAGTTGTTATGTCTAATAACTAATTAGTTGTTAGTAATACCAAATCCTAACCCATACGTTTCTGTACCCACCTCTCGGAGGTCGCACCTTTTTTTAATTCCTTTTCTTCTCCGCTTCCACCGGCGCCGCTCTTCGCCGTCGCATTGGCCACCTTCTCTCTCCTCCTTCCTTACTATCCCATCCTCAGATCCTAGCCACCTCCAACCATTAGAGCCCCGTCTTCACCAATGGCGTCCCAAAGCGGGGGCGGCAACTCCCCGAAACCCTCCACCTCCGCCGCCCTCATCAAGGACGGCGCCGTCTCCGGCGTCCTCCCCGCCTCCGAGGTCTTCGCCGTCCACTTCCCGGGCTACCCCTCCTCCCCCTCCCGCGCCGTCCACACCCTCGGCGGCCTCCCCGAGATCGCCAAGGTAAAACCCCTACAAAGCCCTAATATTTGCCCTAATTCCCTTTGCCTACCTTTGGTTTGTTTTCTTCATACCTTGGCTTGCGCTTCCCAGGTGCGGAGCTCGGAATCGGGCAGTTTGGAGCTCCGGTTTCGCCCTGAAGATCCCTACTGCCACCCGGCCTTCGGCGAGCTTCGGCCTTCGTCTAGCCTCCTCCTTAGGATCAGTAAAACTAGGAATGATCTCTCTGCCGAGGTTATGGCTCGGGTGAAACATGCGTACCACTTTGAAGGTGGGTCTTTTCTGGTATGCCCATGACCTGTTTGATGAAACGATTAACCCTCCGCCTCTTTCTCTTTGTGGCTACTCCCTTCTAAATGCTATCTGTGTTTCTTTGGTTTGATGAGCAGGTTTGGTGGACTACCAGCATGTTCTTGGCGTACACGCAGCTGAAGCGAGGAGAAAGAAGCGGCCTTGGGATTCCATTGATGCTATGAATTCAGGTGATGCGGTTTTCTTGTAGTTTTTTTTTGCAATAAAAAGGTCTTTTTTTGCCTGAAACCCATTGTTTAATCACAATCATGTATTAAATGATAGGAAAGAATGGGAGTGTGGAGATGGATGGGGCAGACGTAATGATGCTGGTCCCGCCGCTTTTCACTTCCAAGGACCGGCCGGAGAAAATAGTGTAAGTTGTTATACTCAGATGCAATGGATTTCTTTTATCCGTCTTTCTACTTGTATAGAAAATAGAAATCTAGTGCAATTTTTAAAGCTCATAGTATGTCATGCTTCTCATATTCTCCATGAAACTACAGCTTGCTTGTGCATCATATAACAGTTAAAATATGCTCAAATCTTGATTTTATGCTATTTACAAGTATTCATGCAACGCTGAGGCTTGGCATATATTTGAACTTTACTGCTTGTGTTTTTTATTGTCCTTAGCTTAATGTGAGAAGCATGAGTGGAAAAAGAGAAACATGTAAGGAGAAGAAAATTTCCCTTGTCCTGCTAATAATGAACTTTGTTATTCTTTTGGGCTTGGTGTATCCATTCTTCTTCGACATCTATATGAGTTTATTATCAATTTGAAGCCTCCTAATATGTCATGAAGTTCTTTATGATTGTTTCCCTTTTGAGTGTGCTAATTTTATTGCATAATTAAAAGAGAGAGGCTCTTCATAATTGATCCTCCCTTTTAGTTGTAGAAATTGGCCATCATATTTAAGGTGTATTGCATTGGTAGTTTAAACTTGAGCAGCCTTGTATTTTGGTCTCTAAACTTTAACATGCCCATATTATGCCTTAAATATTGTAAAAGTGTACATTCAAATTTTGCCGTAGGTCTTATTTGATAGAGTGGCAGTAACATGATGTGGTTGTTGTATTTGCCTCGTCCTCAAACTGTAACCTTAACCCTAATTCAATAAAATCCAAAGGTCCTCTCTCCTTTTTCCCTTCTCATCTCACCCTCTGTACCTTCAAAGCCCGAAGCTAGCTTTAAATCATAAGCTTAACCCTACGATCCTACCTCCTCTCTCTCGTCCCCTCATACTTAAGCCTTGACAGCCTAAAAACGATCTCAAAAATATAATTGTTTGTTGCTTATCTAAAGTGTATGGAGTTTTACTTACTGTGGTATTCTACTTGTAGGTTGTGTTGAGTGGATTAGGCTTTTACTTGTAATATTTTATTTTTTATGAAAGAGGTTGGGGTCTGCCAAATCCCCTATGCTGATGGATGGTTTCTCTCTCTCAAAAAAAAAAAAACAATCTCAACCTTAACTCTGAATCTAACCCTTAACTCTTGTGGAATTGTAGCTTGTGTCACCAATGGTCTTAGCTTCCTTTAACTCCAATTCTCCTTCCCCTTAAGCTCTATCACTACCCCTAATAAAATTAGTAAGCTTTTCTTCATCCTCTAAACTGTGACTTTGCACGTTTGGCTGCCTCCTCTCTTTAGCTTCACAATGATGAAGAGGCAGTGTCATGCTTTTGTCAATTCTGTAGTCAACTTTGTTAATTAGAACCTGTCGTCATGACTTGTTTGCAGCACCTAAAACAGTTTGAGCCATCAAATAGGATGAATTAAAAGTTTAGGGACCAAATAGTGATTCAATCTTTAGTTTGGAGACAATTGTTATAGTTTACTCATATATTATCTGAATAATATTTTCAACAGTAGGAGATGAGTCAATTCTATGATGGCTTGATGAACTTTGTGGGTTCAAAATCCAACCCTGAATTTAGTATTGGGCGATTGAGCGGAGATAGTGCTAATGTCTCCATTGGCCAACCAAACACTACCTAGATATGCAGATGTCTTCTAAAAAGCAGTTCAGTTCTTCCCATGGTTAGTAGGTTGGGCTTGCGGCCTTGTGCTGTTCCCATGAGTTGCTTATAATTCTAGTGAATTTCTACTATTGCTTAACCAAACACAATACGGATAACACCTCGAATCAGAACACATGTAAGGAATATTTATTTTCTATTACTTGTTACTTAATAGGCATCCTCCAGCCAAGCACTACCAAAAGGTTTCTTGGACCTGTAAATATGAAAAAGATGGTTATACTAACACTAGTTTACTCAATTGTCAATTGAAATTTTATCCTGGTTAGCAAGCACTACAATTGGTTATATCTCTTTGGATATTGATATTTGGTGGCTGTTATCTCTTCTACTTTACTTCGTACTAAGATTATTTTAAAGTGCATAAATTAAAGGAATCTTTCTTGGCAGCAGAGCACTTTTTCTCATGTTCAGTGATTGCAATTATAATGTTGAAGCACTATTTGGTACATCATACCACTCTTGGTCAAGATGAGGTCAAGATAAATCAAAACTGTAAAAATAGGTAAATTGGATTATTGTGTTCAGTTCAAGACTTCAAGTTAAGCCTCTTTGAGGGTTTCTGACGCAGGCCGATAAAGCCGTGTGTCTAGATGAAGAAGTACAAGGAGAAAAGAGGGGATAAACGAAGAACTCGATTCTTCATCAAATACTGAAAGTGGTATTTAATTCTCAAATTTTATATATCTCTGTATAAAAAACTCATTACATCACGCCTATATATAGAAGCGATACTCGAATTCTACTGTAAATCAAATTCCTATAATTTTAAAATTTTTTTAAAACAAATATAACTAATTCTAATATATCTCTAAATTTAAACAGATTTGAAATAGCTAATTAATCGGAATAAAAAATAGAATAAATGCAAATTTTTCTAAAATATTCTAAATACCAAACGAATCAGCCGAGTGGCACCACGAGCCGAAATCTGAGAACCGGACTCAACCGAGACATGAGTGCGACTTTGGAAGAGCCAAGAACTGTAAACCAAGTCTAACGGGATTTTCGACTCGACTTAGCAGAATCACACTTCTCCAAGAACGCAATTGCTATACTAGCCGCATCATCCTCCTCGGGTTGGAAGGAACTCGTCCTCGAGTTGAACTCTTCGCCCTCCGATGAATTTCCATTGTAAGGGATTAAATGCTTCACATTGAAAACATCCGCCGTCTTTAGGTGACTCGGTAATAGGCATTGTCATTAATCCTCTTTAATACCTCACAAGGATCGACCTTTCGCTCGCTAAGCTTGTTATATTCGCCTGTTGGGTAACGATCCTTGGTTAAAATAATCCACACATAATCGCCTTCATCAAATGTCAATTTCCGTCTACGTCGATCCACCGTTTCTTTATACTTTGCATTGCTATTCTCGATCTGCTGCCGAATCTCTTCATGAATAAATTTAAGTTGCTCGGCAGTAGCTTCTCCCCGAACACGTTGCTTTCCTACATATGGAATAGGAACTAAATCGAGAACACTGTTTGGGTTAGAGCCATAAACTACTTCGAAAGGACTCTTGCCGGTTGTACGATTTCAGGATCTGTTGAAAGCGAACTTAGCTTGTGGAAGAACCAAATCCCACTGCTTCGGTTTGTTCCCAGCTAGCGCACTCAATAAATTACCGAGGCTTCGATTCACCACTTCAGTTTGCCCATCAGTCTGGGGATGATATGGCGTGCTGAACTTTAATTCGGTTCCTAATTTTTTCCAAAGACTTCTCCAAAAATGGCTTATGAACTTGGTGTCCCGATCTGATGTTATGCTCTTTGGTACACCATGCAACCTCACTATCTCTTTGAAGTATAAATCGGCTATATTACTAGCATCCATGGTTTTTCTACATGAAACAAAATGTGCCATCATGGAGAATCGATCGACAACCACCATAACTGAATCCATACGCCGCTGTGTCCTTGGAAGCCCTAGAACAAAATCCATGCTGACGTCCTTCCATGGTGCATCTGGTACGGGTAAAGGAGTATACAATCCGGCGTTCGTCGCAACTCCTTTCGATACTTGGCAAATATGACATCGGCCGACAAATCTACCAACATCTCGCTTCCTCTTTAGCCAGTAATAATCGCTTGAAATTAATGGCAGTGATTTATCTCTGTCGAAATGTCCCTCACCGTGTAATTCCTTGATAATTTTCTCACGAAGCGAGCATTTAGGAATACAGAATTGCGCATCTTTAAATAGAAACCCATCTTGCACTTGAAATTCGGCTGATCTGCCTAACTCGGCTTCAATAATTACTTTGCCGAAGTATGGATCTTCCAGATATAGTTCTCTTAAGGTATCGAACCCAGTAACCTGAACCCTCATTGTGGTAAGGATTCGAGTCTGCCGACTCAAGGCATCAGCGACTTGGTTGATGGTTCCTGATTTATGTCGGAACTCAAAATTGTACTCTTGGAGAAAACTCGCCTATTTTGCGTGTCAACTACTCAATTTCTTTTGACCATTAATATACTTCAACGCTTCATGGTCAGTATGTAATATAAACTCTCGATGCAACAAATAGTGCCTCCAATGTCGTAGCGCTCGAACCACTGCATATAATTCGAGGTCGTAAGTTGAATACTTGGTTTTCGGCTCCGATGGCTTCTCACTAAAGAAGGCTATAGGACGACCTTCTTGATTCATCACAGCGCCTATTCCATGACCCGATGCATCACAATCTACTTCAAAGACTTTTGTGAAATCAGGTAAACTCAAGATTGGTGCGGAAGTAAGTTTCTGTTTAATAATGTCGAAGCTAGTAAGTTTGTGTTTAATAATGTCGAAGCTCTTTTGCGCCTCTGGAGTCTATTCAAAAACCTTTAACCTTAAACAATCGGTTACCGGTGCCATTAGACTGCTGAAATTTCGAATGAATTTTCGGTAAAATGATGCCAATCCATGAAAACTACGTACTTCATGAATACTCCTTGAAATCAGCCATTCTTGAATCGCTCGAACCTTTAATGGATCTACTTCCACTCCTTGTGCCGAAACGATGAATCCCAAGAATGTCAAGCTTTCGGTCATAAGGTGACTCTTCTTCGGGTTAGCGTAAAACTGTTCTCGCTGAAGTGCTTGAAGAACTTCCCGTAGATGTTTACAATGTGCCTCACTCGTGGGACTATAGATTAGGATGTCATCGAAATAGACTACCACAAACTTACCAATGAACAGTTGAAGCACATGGTTCATCAACCGCATGAATGTACTCGGTGCATTCGATAAACCGAATGGCATCACCAGCCACTCATACAATCCATCTCAAGTCTTGAATGCCGTCTTCCATTCGTCCCCGGGCCTTATTTGCAACTAATGTATCCGCATGCGGTTTGATGAACCATGTGCTCGCCAACTGGTCTAGCATATTGTCTAGCCGAGGTATTGGGAAACGATACTTGATTGTAATTCGGTTGATGGCTCGACTATCGACACACATTCGCCACGACCCATCTTTCTTCGGAGTCAATAGCGCTGGTACCGCACAAGGGCTTAGACTCGGTCGAATGAATCCCCTGTCCAGTAACTCTTGAACCTGTCGTTGTAGCTCTTCATATTCCTTGGGGTTCATCCGATAAGCTGGTTTGTTCGGCAAACTGGCTCCGGGAATTAGATCAATTTGATGTTGGATATCCCGCATCAGCGGTAATTCCGAAGGTAAATCTTTTGGAAAAACATCACTAAACTCATAGATAATCGTCCTCACTTCGTCGGGAATTGTGAACGGCTGATTTTCAACGGTTGCTCGATTACGGCTAGAACCACCACTGATTCCTTAGCCTCTTCGATAAAACCCTTCAGAGATAGCATATTAACACCTTTCTCCTGTTTAGATATCGGTTGTTCCTTCTCTTTCATAGGCTTCAGGGCGATCCGCATGTTGTCCTTCCAGAAGGTGTAGGTGTTCTTCCTCTCATCGTGAATCGCCTTTCGATCAAACTGCCACGGCCTGCCCAATAGGACATGGCAAGCATCCATCGGTACTATATCACACCAGATCCGATCGAAATACTTGTTTCCAATCGACGAGGAAACTAAGCACTGCAAGTCCACGCTTATTTCGCTTCTTTCCAACGCTTACTTCGCTTCCTTTCTTAAACCAACTCAACTTGTAAGGATGAGGATGCTTCTCGCACGTCAAACCGAGCTTCCGTACCGCCTCTTGAGAGATGATATTCTCAGTACTACCACCGTCGATAATCACCTTGCATACTTTATCCTTTACGGTACAACGCGTATAGAAGATGTTGGTTCGTCGCCAGTCATCATTCTCTTCTTGTCGCCGTGCCAACAACATCTTCTTTATAATTAGGGTCGTACCTTGATCACCATCTAAGCCATCAAGATCTTTCTCGTCAGCTTGCTCGTAGTAGAGAGGTTCCCCGAACCCATCCGATTTATCCTTCGGGTTTTGTTCGATGTAGAGTTGTTTTCCGGGTCGGCTGTTATTCTTTCGACAATCTCGGGCTAGATGACCCAACTCTCCACATTGAAAACAATGAACTCCTGTCTTATTGATCGGTACTGCTTTACCTGCTCTTGATTCGGCTGAAGCGGGACCAGTTTCCCGTCTGTCCCCTGGCGGAGTTCTTTGTTGCCTCGGTTCCGAGTAGTTCGCTCCCGAACCAATTCGGCTCGCTCGCGACCCAACTCGGCTTTGTTGCGTCTCTACCATTGAGGCACGTTGGTATGCTTCGGATGTGGTCCAGATCGCGTGCAAGCTTAACGCGTCCTGAATTGATTGTTGTAGCCCACCAATGTATCTCGCAACCTGCTGCTCCTTCGATTTGGTTAAATCATTCCGAGCGATTAGTTGATAGAACTCCTCGGTGTAATTAGCCACCAATCGGTTGCCTTGTCGAAGGTTCTGAAGCCGTTGGTACAGGACTTGAGTATAATTGAAAGGCAAGAATTGCTCTTTCATATTTTTCTTCATGTGCTCCCAGTTTGTAAGTTTCGGCTTACTTTTCCTTTGCCGAGTCTTCTTCAATTGTTCCTACCATGCTGAGGCTCGCCCTTTGAGCTTTAAAGCGACTAACTTTACCTTATTTTCCTCGGGCACATCCTTATATTCGAAGATGCGCTCGATTGTGTTTAATCAGTCGACGAAGTCCTCTGCTTGTAGACCTCCCGAATGCTCCGGAAGTTCCACCTTGATACTTGAATCGATCCACCGATCTTTATGACCGATGTGGCCCGAACCTCGACCCTGCACGGATGCATCACGGTCATCATCTTCATGGCCCTGAATATCGACCAACGCCAGGCGTGTGGTCAAGGCCTCGATCTGCCTTCTCAATTCTTCGATCTCGATATCACGAAAGATCTCGCTGACCTCGGGGTTCAACGCTTGCATGCTCGTCGTCGTTCACGATACCAGCATTGCGCCCACTAGCGTTGCGTTCTTGATTCGCAGCATCTTGGTTCGCATTCTGGTTCCTTCTCCGACCGCCAGCCATGTCTTGCGAAAGCACCGCTCCAAAGTTCAACTAGCTCTGATACTAACTGACGCAGGCCGATAAAGCCGCGTGTCTAGATGAAGAAGCACAATGAGAAAAGAGAGGATAAACGAAGAACCCAGTTCTTCAACAAATACTGAAAGTAGTATTTAATTCTCAAATTCTATATCTCTGTATAAAAAAACTCATTACATCACCCCTATATATAGAAGCGATACTCGAATTCTACTGTAAATCAAATTCCTATCATTTAGAAATTTTTCTAAAACAAATATAACTAATTCTTTCTCTAAATTTAAATAGATTTGAAATAACTAATTAATCGGAATAAAAATAGAATAAATGCAAACTTTTCTAAAATATCCTAAATACCAAACGAATTAGCCGAGTGGCACCACGAGCTGAAACCTGAGAATCGGACTCAATCGAGACCCGAGTGCGACTTAGGAAGAGCCAAGAACCGTAAACCAAGTCTAACGGGATTTTCGACTCGACTTAGTAGAATCGCACTTCTCCAAGAACACAATCGCTAGACTAGCACTGTTTTATTAAAATAAGATCTGTCATTTGATCCGGATCAGTTTTGTTCAGGTTGGCTAAAGATTGAAATATGTGTTTTTTCCTCCTGTAGTCTGACATTGGCTGTGGTACATCCTTGTTAATCATTACAAAATGTAGTTTCCATTTCAAATATGTATTTGTTAAAATGTACTTTTTCTTGCTATTTTTAGGAAGTTGCTTATAATATTTCCTTTGATGCAATTAAAGATATAGTTCTAGACTTTTGGCCGAACCTTTTTTTTTTCCCTACCTGGTATGACGGGCAACGTTAGCCCTTTGCACCTTGGTGTAACAAGTTTGAGCAATCAGAGCAGCCTATTCATGTTAGGTTTAAGGTTGTATATATCTTATCTGCCATACACCTTGTGTGGGAGTTCCCTACGGTGAGATACCTTATTTCTAAATTTGTGGGAAGCCATAAACTTCATATTTTAATAGATTTACAAAGAATGCTTATATCTGCTGAATTGGATGTTTTAACATTGCTTTTTCCATCAATTTTATCTTTTTAATTTCATTTTAGTAATTGGGAAATTATTAATCTTTTTTTTTTTTTTTCATTTTATTCGAATTTTTCAGGCTTAACCCATCAGCCAATTTGTTTTCAAAAAACATACAAAGAGGAGTTGTAATGCATCGATGGGAGGTATGTTTTTTGGACATTTCATGCTATGTTTATTGATACATTTTACATATGTTGTTATGCCCACTTTGGTCCTTTCCATCTTGTTCTGTGGGTACTTGGTACAGTTCAAGCATTTTAATTTTTTTGTTTGCATTAGTTTAAAGCTTTTAAAACTATTTATCTAGCTGCTATTGTATTTAAGTTATGCGGTTTGGGCTAATGAGGAGGCCTGGGAAGTGCCTTTCTTTTGATTGTATAGGATGCTTAGTAAAGGAAGTTCTTAGTAGTACAATAATTTTCATTTTGGGAAACAGAATGCATGTTATGCACTTCCATTTTAAACATCTTCTAGTTGAACCCGTGCAAAATATATTTACTAGAAATGTAGTCCTTATCCCAACACTATTGTGCTACTCCAGTAAACTACATGACCATAATGCTGATGATTTTCCTTTCTTTGCAACGCTAACTTAAGGGCTTTAAGGTGTTTTTTGCTGCTAATTGGCACTAGATGGTAAACTCAAAAGCCTAAATAGGTGCCGAGCCAAGTAATTGTATGATCATAGAGGAAGAGTGTAATAGATCTAGACTTGGTAGGTACATTCTTCACTTGGCTCATTTTTGCTATGGACTCCAACATAAGATCAATACAATGGGCAGCACACAGCATCCAAAAGATATTAGGACGTTTTGCACTCAATAAATTTGCTGCAGCCGTATTATTTGATGAGTTGTCGGAAACTATTTGCACAACATTCTTCTCCCCAACTTCTTCAATGCACTTATCCACCAACTTAAAGATATATTTCCCAAAATGAATTTCCGCCGAAGAGTTGATCTATCGAAGAAAAGAGGTGCCGAGTGAACAATTCACCACTAGATTCATTAACTTTCCCCTTTCTGATCCGTCCATGCATCGGTCATAATAGAAGATCCATTTCAAGCCCCCGACTCTTTTTGTGGCTTCAATAACTCCTCTATTGCTTCCACTTCTTTCTTCAACAAAGACCCACCAAGTTAATGTTGGATATATGTCTTCTTTTGTATATGGCATGAAGGTATTTGTTTGGCCCATAAGGTTTCTAAATGCAAAAGAGACATGAATGTGAAAATTGGTTTACGGTGGACTGGGTCCAACAAAGTCCTTCTAGTGTGGGTGGATGATTTAATTGGACAGTGAAGACATGCATGTGTTTTATGCAAATGCATGCATGAAATTCATGCATGCTGTTTTTTCAAAAGCCTGTGCATTGTCTAATTAAGGGTGTTGATTTTGAACGAGTTGCCCAACTCCAATTTGATATAGCATGTGCACTTTGCATGCATATAAAAGAAAGCCATCCTCCACAGACAAGTGCAACAAGCAAGACTAGTGCAACAAGCAACAAGTGAAATGTGAGGTGAAACCCGAGAATTTAGTTAGTAGCTTGTTGAGTTTCTCTTTGTTTTAGAGAAATTCAATTGGGATAAAAAATTGGGGTTTTTTCCTGTTATGAGAAGGGTGGTAATAATCATAAGACTTTTGTATTTAGGTTGAGAGAAACATAGAGGTGTGGGCTTGTACTATGATTTCTTCATATAAAGGATAAATCTCTCTCGTTCTCCCCATGGACGTAGGCAAGTTGCTGAACCATGTAAATTGCTGCCTTTTCTTTGTGCATTTCTTTGCTATTATTTTTCGCTAGGTTTTGGTTCGTTCATTTTTGTTGATAGCACATGCAGGACGTCCAATAGCTTCCAACATTAAGTTAAAACTTTCAAGAGAAACAGTATTAAAAGGAATGCCGGCTTCGTAGAACCATCGGACATTATATTGTATGGCCTTTTCCCTCTCTTTTTGCTTACACTTTTCATTCAAAGTGCTCTGCACCACCTTTCCCTGCTTTCGAACTTCTTCAGGGGTATGGTGACAAAATTGATCCATTGGTCCTTTTTGTGAGAGGCTTCTTGGAAGCAATTCCACTTCCCCTAGAAGAACCACCCATTTGAATTGTGACATCAGCCTCCAAATCATCTTCTCTAACACCTTTACTACTTATGTTAACCTCTACTCTAATTTGCCTTAGTTGTTCTTCCCTACCCTCCTTTTCTTTGTTTTTGCATTACTAAGAGATTTAATTTGTTCTCGCTCATTACTGAGAATTTTCACACAAGGGGCAACATCACCTCTTATTCCAGCTAGATGTCTCTTAAACCTACTAATTCCTCCATTGTATTCATTATGGCAAAATTTGCACTTTATTCCTATCCCTCTCATTTGGAGGACATGCATGTTCCCATCCAGGATCTTGTGCCTTTGACATTGTAAGGAAGTAAAGAACCTATTTCAAATAAAGAGCAGAACACAATGAAGTGTAAACAACCAAAATGAAAGCACCCACATAATGCTTATACTTATGTAAATACGAAATATGTATGCTATTCCTATGCCAATAAAACACATTACTAGGCCATTGCATGTGATTAGTTCAAGTTATGTAACTACATAAGCAGCAGCCAGCAGGACAACAACAACTAAGAAAGAATGGAAAATACGGAAGATGATAAAGAAGAAGACTAGCAGAAGAACAAGAAGAAAAACTGAGAAGAACAGAGGAGAAGAAGAAGAAAAGTTGAGAATCTTTTTCTAGAAAAAAAGAAGAATAAGAACAGAAAAGAAACAAAATAGGGAATAAAAAACAAAGAAACAGCACAACAACAACAACAATAAAGAAGAAGAAGAAAAACAGAGAGGAAGAAAGGAGAAAAACAGAGAAGAAGAAGAAGAAGAAGAAACCCGGAGAAGAATAAGAAGAGGAAGCTACCTACGATGGGTTCTTCAAGCTTCAGCAAAGAAGAATAGGAGGTGGTTGTTGCCAGGGTTCAATGTTTAATCTTAAGAGGTGTCGACCCTTTTTTGAAAGCCTTTTTGGAAACTGTTATTGTGTTGGGGTTTTAAAACCCATTTAGAAAACGGGTTTTCAACCCATAAGCACAGAGCGGTCGCCTTTGACTGCTATATGGCGGCCACCATGGCGGTCAACATCTGCCATGGCGGCTCGCTTTGTGCCAAAACACCGTGGAGATGCACTATGCAAAAAGCGTGGTGGCAAGCATGGAAATCCGCCATGGTGGCTGCTATTTAATACATTGAGTAAAACTGAAAATAGAACCTACGTGGAGCAGCTTTATCTGCAGCAATGTATTGGAGTCATTCTAATTAAACCAAAATTGAGCTGAGCTGGAGCATAGTTTGGTTTATGTTTTCTGTGTGCGTTATATGTTCACTAGGTCATTTAGTGGTTGCATAGCCCGAGGTTTCGCCTAAGAACTTCTCTTAGGTTAATTGCTTTGGCGGATTATTTGATACTGATTTCTGAAGCTATGCCATCAGATAGTAATGAATTAATTGTAAAGGTCTGTTTGTTGTTTTGGAGCTTTCTTATCTTTGAATCGCGCTCTAGCTGAATCTATTTTTTTCTGGAAGGGCTTGGATGATACATGGTTTATGGCAACAATTTTTCTTGGTCTAGCTGTTACTTGAATATTTTATTTCAAATTGTATTGTCTTGTACCTGTTGCACTTTCGATGCAAATCAATGGCTCAAGTTTGATGTGATACTTTTGCTTCTAATCTTGCTATTCTTTTAATATATAAGATATTATAACAATTGACATTACATCTACTTTTGTTGCAGATGGATATTGATGAATGCCTTGCTATCTCGTTTGATAGACAAAATATCCTTTCTGTGAATTATCTGTGAATTAATATCCTTACTATATCCATGGAAATTTTTTTTATAGTGCAATTGAGTAATCTGCTTTGCCATATATTTTTTGATTGTACATGTACTTATTGCTACCATTCTGTGTTCATCTGTAGTGTTGTTATTCCACCTCTGAGCCTGTGGACTTCAGATTTGAGGATCTAGTTTTAAATACTATAAATTTTAACTAAAGTACTTTCTATAAAATTAGCGTATTATCATTTTAAACAGCAAAGTCTGTGTGAATAAATATCCGTCTTTGTTGTCGAATGTGCCAAATCATTTAAAACTGCCGGATCTAATTTGGGGAATGTATATTTCATTTATTTTGTTGAACACTTTGTTGAGCTTATGGTATATAAGTATTCCATCGAAGATCAACTGGGAAGAGAACATACCAAGGGATACAACTGAGTGGGAGTGGCAGGTGGCTGTATGCAAACTATTTGAGGATCGACCGATATGGCCGAGAAGGTCACTCCATGAACGCTTGCTTGATGATGGCATGCAGGTCTCTGAAAATCAGTTGAAAAGGTTTCCCATCCATTCTTTCAATTTTCTCCATGTCATGGACTTTCTTTAAATGAATTTCATGTTTTAGCATTGTGATTTTGTTGTTATCATCTTTATGTGCGATTATTAATATTGGTGGGAAAATGGAACTTTGAGGGTCATAGATTCAATTTCTCAAACAGTTTGCGTTGTTTCACTAAACTAGTCCAATACAGTAACACTATGATTAAAGTTACTACGGTTATCTGATAGTGCAGGAAAACTATACTGTTCTCCAAACTCCTATTGGATCTGAAATACTAAGTCAGGCGAAAGTTCTAAGTTTCCAAATTTGTATATATTATTCCTTTTTGTCTCTCATAAATAGAAACTGTAAATGAAAGTCAATAGAAGTAAAAAAAAAAAAACGAAAAAGAAAATAGAGAAATCCAAAAAACTTTTGCATCTTACTGGTTATTAGCTAGTTGCCTTATTTTAGTAGGTTTTTTTATAAAAAAATTCTCTAATCAGAAGCATCTTAATTATGGCTGATTTATGATTTGCTCTTGATTTTCCCAGGCTTCTCTTTAGAGCAGGCTATTATTTTTCTACCGGACCGTTTGGTAGATTTTGGATACGGAAAGGATATGATCCTCGAAAAGATCCTGATTCGCGGATGTAAGAATATTACTTTGTTAATGCTTATTCTGATTTTGTGCCCAAATATTGATTTATTCCTTTCTGTGGATCTTATTTCCGATTTTTTGTTTATTCCTTTCCTGAGATTTTTTTTTAATTTATTTATTATTATTATTATTAGGCTAAACTACAGAAAATCCCCCTGTAAAATCTCGCTTTTTCACTTTTCTCCCCTGACTTTTAAAAACCTACACTTGCCCCATCCTAATTACGGAATTATGCACTTACCTCCCTGCCGTCATCGTTCCGTAAGTGGTTGAAGGGTTGATGCTGTTGATGAGCAAGTGCCTGCTCCAATGACTGCAGCGATGATGTTGCAACAAATCAAATGTGGTCACAGAATCACAGGATCACTTACGGAACGATGACGGCGGTAGGGGGGTAAGTGCATAATTCCGTAATTAGGAGGGGGCAAAGTGTAGGTTTTTAAAAGTAAGGGGGGAAAAGTGAAAAAGCGGGATTTTATAGGGGAGTTTTTTGTAATTTAGCCTTATTATTATTATTATTTTTAGGTTCATTTCATTCTTTCTCCCCTTCTGTTATTTGTGATATTTGCATTCACCGATTTGTGCAATATCCATTTTCATTTTCTTTTTGTAAGTACACTCGAGATCTTTTGGATTGCATTTTGGACTTAAGAGTGCCGTTGGATAACCGATTAATATGCACGAGCTGTTGGTAGTATAAACTTGAAGGGTTCGTATAATGAGGCTCTTTGCAATTTATTTTTTATTCATGCCAGCACAACATACTAGCAATCTAAACAAGAATACTCTGGTGATTTTAAAATTTATGCTTACTCCAGTTTGCAATAAGTGAAAAAAGATTGAAACTGTGACAATAACAATGGAAGGCACATTTATTATTGAAGGGTGTGGAATGATGCTACTAAGTGAGGATTATCACCGGAGAGCAGAGTTATATGCAAATCATAGGCTTCTTGTTACTTTGGGTGGTTATATTGATGGGGTTAGGAAATCAGATGTGCATCAGGGTTGTCCAGAATGAAAATTTCCGATCCAAATACTATGTTGTTTTGATTAGCATAGGACACAAGCAGTGGGAATGGTTTTCGGTGTTTTTTATTACTTAAATATTTAATGTGGACTCAGTAGAAGTTTTGTCATGTTTTTCTTTTTTTTTTAAAGATTGTTTTTGAGGATCTACGTTGTCAAACTATTTTGAATGGATTCTCCTTTTGTTTTGATGCAAGAATTTTCTTGCTAGTTGGCACGGATTGGCACATGGCCAGCATGTGTCGCTCGTGTCACCTATGTCGATAAGCCTATGCTGCTCATGCCGGCTGTGCCAATATATAAAAGACGGTTTGTGTTGAAGCGTGCCGGCGTGCTGTTCTGTGCTAGTAGCACACCAGCATGTCATTTGCCAGTCGCATGGCAATCATTGATATATTGATTGAATCTTTGTCTGAAGATGTGTTTCAAATCCTGTATTTGAACTATTGTGGCAGGAATAAAGTGAGTGCTACACCATTGTCCGTTGGGTATGTTAGACTGTTTAGAGGTATTTTACATCTTTAGAGGTTTTCAGAAAGAACATCACAAGCAAGATCAGTTTGCTTGTGTGCTGAGAGTGGTAGTTTCCATACTATTCCTTTTAAACGACCATTAACGGTTTTTATTAGGGTTCAAAAATCCTGTACTTCTTAATAGTGAATAAGTTAGATGAAATTGGATAATTACTTTCAATGTTGTCAAATGTGCCTCTTAGGCACGTAGGGAAATGCCTTGGTTCTTTATCTCCCAAATCAGCAGGTAGAAGCCAAGAGGGCAGTCTAGAAAACTGTCATTTTTGGCTTTTGGTAGTGGACCAAACCTTACATTATTGCTAATTTTTTCTGAATTCAAATATTTGACCTTTAATATCTTATTTTGCTTGTGATTTCAAAAAGAAGAGTAATAATGAGAATAAGAAGGATAATTGAATGAAACATTCCCTCAGAATGCTATTTAGAAGTAAGCATGTATATTTTTTCACTTTAAAGCAAAATTTGTAGCTTATATCACTTGTTTTAGTATTTACATTTTGCTTTTGATAGTCCTTGAACAAGCATGAAGAAATACTCTTATTGTTTCTATAAAGCCACTTTTACATTTGAAACTAAAATATTATTTATGGGTGTAAAGGCAGCTTTATAAGTTGGTGTTCTTACGTAACTATACCCTGGTTATCGCAAATTTAACCAGCCATGGTACAACATAGCTGTCTTTACAACTGTGACCACCTACCAGTACAATCTCTTGGGTAAACATAACCTTCATCAACTCCTAAATCAGTGGATTAATATCAAACTAGCTGAAGGGGGTTCTGTATTTGGTTGGTGAAAAAAGAGCCTAGAAAATGATCTCTAGTTATATATCAAATTGAGAATGATATACTTTCTGTCGAAAACTTCTTATCATCTGAATGAACCTTGAAGTGCCATGGATTTCATTAATCTTATCAAGCTTATTTTCACCAGAGAAGAGATAACACCAGGAAAGGGAGATCTCTGGACCAAAACCTATCCTGTGTGGGAGAATGGACTTTTAGTAAAACAGTTATGCTTTAGATAGGCCAAATTCCTCCCATATTTTGCTTTCTTTAAATTGGCATGATGGTGAAATAAAATCCCTCTCTGGGGCATAAACATCATAACTTAGATATATTTTACTGTTCTTTGGTATAATTTGTCATGCAATAATCCATAAATCTGCACGCACAGGGTGATCACAAAAACCACAGAGTGGAAGCACATATTAAAATGGTTAGACTGTGTAAACTTAAGCTTAAAATGTTTTATAAAATGTGAAGTGTTAGTGAGCAAAACATATAATGAGGCTTCTGGATTGAAATAGTTATAGATCATCAAGATCTAGATTATTCAAAAAACCAAGAACATAAAAAATTTGTTGCAGATAGTAAAATTTTT
>CM054935.1:4520362-4601770 GCA_029168755.2 Tillandsia fasciculata | reverse complement strand
TTTACTTACACTGTAACTATTGGTGCTTCCAACTGCTAATACTGCTTCTTCTCCCAACTATTGTTGCTTCTAATGTTCCTATATGTTTCCAAAATTATGAAGTTACTTTCCCTTTGTTTACCATACATGAAGCACTGGTTAGACAGGTACTAACTAACTTAGCTAGATCCCTGATTAAGAAGATAATGATTAACATGTTCACTCTTTCTGTTTTGCAATGTATATATTCAATTAGTAAATGCCCAGTTTCCCACCCATGCTAGCTTACTAATCCATCTCTTGGATTACCTTTGGAATCTGGAAAGTGTGAATCTTGTGGAACAACAGAACATGGAAAATGTGAAGATTCAATATACCATCCACTACTTTATGTGTAATTTGTGATGTTAGCAAGAGTAAGAGATTTTTTATCAATTTACCATAACATATAATTTTCCCCTTCTATAATTGAGATTACTTAGTCTGCATTAAATTGCCAACACCAATTTATTATCCATCTCATGTAAATAAACTCAAGCAAGTCTTCAAGTTGGTTTGTTTGAAGTGCCTCAAAATGAAAGAAAGAAAAATATATACAAAAAACAATGAGAAATCTACCTTGCATATAATAGTTACATTTGTTTGCATTATATGAATAATTTATGCCTATTGTAATAGAATTAATTTGTGGGAAAAAAAGAAATTTGGGTTGGGTTTTCAAATATTGTTCTTTGCGCAATTCTTCCCATGCTCATCAATTTTCAAATGTATGACTTTCATTGACTTGGGTTTTCAAATATTTTCATCAGAAATGATAATTCCTATACTTTTCTACATACCATCTTTGAAATATATGACTTTGATTAAGTTGGGATTTCGAGGTTGTTAGGTTAGTTGTGGCAGCCTCCAAAGGTTGTTATCTTGGGTTTCCTAAGTTGTAACTTGAAATTAACATGAAGTTAACTACAAGTATTAACTTCGAAGTGAGCATATATATTAATGAGCACGAAATATTATATTAAACTTCCAAAAAACCAGATTAATGAAAGGACAACTTCAAAACTCCAATTAAGTAAAAGTTAAACTTGCGTAAAACGCAGATGTAATGACAAGTTCCAAAAGGAGCAGTTTCGAAAAATGGACTTATAAAATTCAAGAGATAATTAGGTTGAATTTCTTAAATTTAAGAGATCGTTGTCAACCCTTTTATACAAGCCGCAACAAGTAAAATTTCATATAGTTAAATACTATTTACCATATTCATAAGTTTATTTACGGCTCTCCTTATATATACAGAAGTACAAGCTCCAATAAAATGAATACACTGATCATATTCCTTAACTTCAGGCATGTCGTGACCGAAAAAGAGTTCATCAAGGGAATAACCAACGATAACGCTATCAGCGGCGATAAACGTCGACATGCAACACTTTTTCGACTAAGTCTTGATGATATGGTAAATATCAATACAAACAAATTGTTGAAACACAATTCTGATCAAGAAATAATTCATCATCATCCGAAAAAAAAAGAATCAAGCTGAAGTTCAGTTTATATTTTGAGGAAAAACACATATAGGGCAAATAAATTAGCGGCAGGAACAAATAAGAAGAAAAAAAACCCAAATATTTTGACCCTCAGTTTACATTTGCTAGATTAAATAATTTAATTATTTTCTTTGATGTTTCTTTCCCCTCCTCCGGCTTCTATGTTTGGTAGTTTTAAGTTTCATACACTTATTTGTATATCTGATGTTCATAATTTTGATGTATTGATTTGTTGCAACCTACACTCATTTATTTCTTTGGGCCATGATCGAAAGTAGAAAATTACTATGTTTTAAAGTGTAAACAATCTTTGCAAGGCTTCCCTTATTTGCTAATCATACACTATCAATAAAATGTGTACACATGCTGGCAGGTTTTATTACTTCTCTGCTCATACTCTCTCCAATTGTTGAATTGTGATGAAGGTTGTCATCATCAAATGATTAAATTAGTGTTTTTAGAAAAAGTGAAAATCAATCTTCAAAATGTTTAGCCTTCCAGTTCGCTAATTTTTAATAGATTAAAATTACTTTCTTAGGTTTGTTGTCTCTATAAAGAATTTTGTTCTTTACCTTTCTTTTTCTTGCAGTCTTTTGCTTGCAATTGCTACTCTTGAATTCTAACTTTTCAAGTTTGCATGTTCGCTGTGCATAAAAATATTACTAGATTAGAGAATGAACATTTTTCTTACGTTTGGTGTTCTTTGGCGTCTTTTATGTTTTTTAATTTTATTTATTTATAATTTTTTTTTGTTTTGTATGGGATTGAGTGATTCCTCTCTTTTGTTCTTCATTACTTCATGTTTTTTGCCCTTCTTCGAAACTGCATAGTTTGCTTACCTAAAATTAGAGTTCCTTTACTCTTAAAATTTAATCACAAATGAAGTCTTCTATGAAATAATTGTAAAAATATACAAACTTAATCTTTTTAAGTTCATTTTTGATAAATTTACAGAATTTACAGAATAATGTTTGTCACAAATGATCAAAAATGGTGGGATGGTGAAATAGCTATTGTTTTGGCTGTGTGGTCCCAAATTATAACCCACATAGGGGCCTCGGTAGAGTGGTTACACCTCTAAGTTGACACCTGGACTTAAACTTTCTTAAAATTCAGTTAATTCAAATTATATTATTTTATTTATTGTACTATTAGTGGGACTGTTTGGCCCAATTAGTGCTTCTTTTGTTGAAGTATTATTTAAGTAGATTGTTTAAATAGTTGCAATAACATTTTGAATAAGATTCCCAAATAGCTTTTTGTTTAAGCTTGGAAGTCGAACACTTAGTTTGGAACTTCTATTTTAGGCGGTCCAAAGATCTATTTCAGCTTCGTAGACAATTTTGTTTTTCTTTCTGTCCTTTTGTTTTATGATCGGATTGGTAGTAAGACATTCCCGTTATTTTGGTGCTCACTTTTGATTATTTTGAGTTCTTCCCCTTTTTTTCCTGCTTCTTTTCTAATTAATTTAAATTCTATTTTGGATGTTTAATTGTTTTCTAATTAATTTAAATTCTATTTTGGGTGTTTAATTTTTTTTTCCCGGGCTATGATGATACATAAAGAATAACAACAGATCTTGGCCGGCCTTGGGTGTTGAATTACTACTTGGGTGGTGATGGTGTTCATGCAAAAAATTGGTATTGTTGAATAGCTGTGAAGAACCAAATGTTCATTCCGCAACACATTGCCAATACTCGCTGCTTATATCCGCAAAGTATGTAAGGGTGTTGTTCCTTTCCCCTTCTCTTGCTCCAGCCTAAGTATTTGTGTTGCCTTTGTTTAATAATATGAATATTTCTCGGTGACCTTCGGCAACCGGCTGTTGTTTATATAATGATCCTACATCAAAAAAGAAGTATTTCTTCCATTCTTTACTCTTTCTTTGGATTGAGTTCGGATATTACCCGAGCCTCACATTTTAAATATTTTTTATTAGCTTTAATTTATGTGTTGGTGATTGTTAATTTATTTTGGATCATAATTTCTGACTTTAATGCCCTTGGCACTATTAAGAAAAAAGTTTTTTTTGCCAAATCTAATGATCCTTAATTAATTGGGGAATCTAGCAGAGGTCGGATTTAAACTGAACTTCAACTTGATTCTGTTTTTTTTCTAGGCCTAGACCTTTGCCTTTATTTTCTTTGATGTTCCTTTCCCCTGCTCTGGCTTCTATGTTTGGTAGTTTTAAGTTTCGTATACTCATTTGTACATCTGGTGTTCATAATTTTGATGTACATTTGTTGCAACCTACACTCATTTATTTCTTCGGGCCATTATCGAAAGTAGATATATATTACGATGTTTTAAACTGTAAACAATATTTGCATGATATGACACGGAGGTTGTCATCAAGCTTCAAAATTCCGTTTAAATCTAACTGAAATGATACCAGTAGCAGGTATGACATGATATGACTATAGTGTAAACAATCTTTGCAGACGCTGGCAGCTTTTATTGCTTCTCTGCTCATACTCTCTCCAATTGCTGAATTGTGATGAAGATTGTCATCATCAAATGATTAAATTAGTTTTTTATAAAAAGGTGAAAATCAAGCTTCAAAATGTGTAGCCTTCCAGTTTTTAATTTTTAATAGATTAAGATTACTTTCTTAGGTTTGTTGTCTCTATAAAGATTTTTTTCTTTATCTTTCTTCTTCTTCCAGTCTTTTGTTTGCAATTGCTACTCTTGAATTCTAACTCTTCGAGTTTGCATGTTCGCTTGCATAAAAATATTACTAGATTATAGAATGAACATTTTTCTTGAGTTTGGTGTTTTTTAAAAATTTTGGCGTGAGATTTCTTGTCCACTTTAGTGCTATTTTATTTTCTCTTGCTAATAAAATGAACCTTATGTGCTGATACATTTTATATATTCCTTTTGAAGTATCAATTACCTTTTTAGCTTTTGCAGCCTCGCTAAACATAAACATTACTTGCTATTCAGGATTTTGGTGATGAAAAACCTCTAGCTTGGAGCCACTTTAGAGCTGAAGGTGATGTAGAGTTCAAAGCTCTTCTCTTTGTGCCTCCGAAGGCTCCTCATGATCTTTATGAGAGCTATTACAACTCCAACAAGTCCAACTTGAAGCTGTATGTCCGAAGGGTCTTCATTTCGGAAGAATTTGATGAGCTTCTTCCCAAGTACCTAAGCTTTTTGAAGGTCTGTGGTGCATCACTCTGTAGATTATAGGAATATCATCCAATGTCACAAATCAACAAATTAATATCAAATTAATATCATATTGATCCACATTTTAACATGTATTTAATTAACAAGTTAAAAATAATGGCTTTCAAAAAGCCAAGTTAATGAAAGGACAACTTGGGAAACTATACTTGATTCATAACATGAGGTTGAAGTAGAGTATACATGTAAAAACAAAGGGAACTCAATGAAAGGACAAGTTGGGAAACTATGAAAAGGGGCAAGTTAGAAAACTCAATTTAATATCATATTGTTTAGCATGTTAACATCTATTTGATTAGTAAGTTAAAAATAATGACTTACAAAAAGTGAACTTAATGAAAGAACAAGTCGGAAAACTAGAGTTAATTCAAAATATGAAGTTCAAGGAGAGCATGTATGTAAAGACAAGGTTTAAAGGTGGAAGTTACAAAATTCAACTTAGAAAATTTGGGGGGGGGGGGGGGGGGGGGGGGGTTTTAAAAACTTTTAGATACTTTACATTTAATACTTTACATTTAAGGAGGAATTATTTTTGCTCTTGAGCTTCATAATAGGTAATGTTTAACTTAAATTTTTTCGTGGGGAGCAAAACTCGACTTACAAAATATGTGGGTTTCACAAAGTGGGGTTTTTTAAAAACTTCTAGATACTTTACATTTAAGGATGAATTTGAAACAGTTATTTTTTGCTCTTAGCCTTCATAATGGGTTGATGTTTAACTTATTTTTTTCGTGAGTAATGATTGTTTCATGCGCTTTTCTACATGCTCTCTTTGAACTATATGCCTTTCATTGCATTGGGCTACATGCTCTCTTTGAACTATATGCCTTTCATTGCATTGGCTTTTCGACATTGTGGCTTTGAATGTAAGTATGATTACGTTCACTGGTTTCCAATGTACTTAAACCTTACAATTTAAAGATTTCTAATGGATGTCTTTTGTGTTTACCTACTAATCTTGGGTTATAGAGTTATCGGTGTCTACGTATTTAGACTTCACACATTGAATTTTTCCGGCTCAATGATGCTTACATTTTGCTTTTACTTGCATGTTGTTTGTAAACTTGATGGCTTCCCTATAGTAATGTCAATATTTAATTTCTCATGTATTTAAAGTTTAGAAAGCGGCTTCTCATGTATTTAGACCTTACAAATGAGAAGTTTTTCATGGTTGACTTTTGTGCTCCTATAGTAATGTTGGCTTAGACAATCATGATACCTATATATACCAACATTTCTTACAATGATGATACATATATATACCAACATTTCTGGATAGCCATAGGAAACCAATTACTCTTTGGACAAAAAAAATATCCGTTAAGGAAATAATTAGTAATTTTGGATGGCCTTGGGTGACCAAATGTTTAATGATCAGTCCTATTGGTATTCTCTAAGTAAAGAAATATTTTTGCACTTGCCCTTCATAATAGGATAATGTTGAGTTTTACATAAAACTTTCAAATTAGAATTTTTTCATGATTGCCTATTCTATTTACCTGTTGATCTTGGGTTCCACAGGTTGTACACCCTTTACATTTAAGGAAGAATTTGAAGTAATTGGTTCTGCTCTTTACGTCCATAATAAACTAATGTTTAGGTTGCAATTTTTTGAAGACTTGAAATTGTTTGTTTTACTCTTTACCTTCATAATTGCCTAATGTTTAGCTTTTAATTCTTTATGCCTTCCCTAAATTTTATGTCTTCGATTGAGTTGAGCTTTCTATATTGTGGTTTCCGATCTAGGAATGGTTACTCAAAGTGTCTTCCCATGTACTTAATTTTTACAATTCATAAATTTCTATTTGATACCTTTTGTGATTACATACTTATCTTGTGTTCTACAATTATTGGTGTGCATGTATTTGGCCTTCATGTTTTCGGTGAACTTCATGAGTTCGGTGTAGTATTATTTCATAACAATTCACTTCCAATTAAGTACTAGAATAGAAAAAAAATTTAGATACACAACCAAAATTCTTCCCAATATACTTAATTTTTTATATTTTACAACTTCCCAATGGGTGTCTTCTGTGTTTGACATACTAATCTTGGATTCCATAGTCATTGGTGTGCATGTGTTTTGATTTCCAAAAGTATGACTTCCAATGTACTTAATGTTTATAATTTACAACTTTTTAATGGGTGCCTTTTGTGCTTTACATACGAGATTACGGTCATGGTTATCAAATTGATTATTCACTTTGTTAAATTATCTGTTAGGTTTATTAAGTTGAACCTATTATCGTAGAATAGTTTGCTTTACTTTTAGTAGGTTCTTAGGTGCCCGAGACTGGGCATGTTGGATTACTGGTAGTGTGGCCTGGTTTTCGTGCCCGAAGGGATTGGGCGTTGCCGGATTGTTGCCCTTTGTGATGCTAAAAAAGTTGACATATTCTCAATTAGTCTTTAATGTTGATATATCTTTTAGTAAACATATCCTCTTACATACTGATTGGTAAATTAATGTTATTTTCCTCATTAATGTTGGTTTTTGTTCTTCTCTGGTTTCTAAAAACTGATTCGTAGACAAGCATTTTTTCTGTTTCCTGTTTTACTGAAAAGGTTAGGCATGAATTAAAATTTTCACAGATTATTTAGTTATTTCAAATTAAGGTTGTACATATATAACTCTCAAGGGAAGCTACACCAAAACAGGGCAGCTAAGCTAAAAACAAATTAAGGTATATGAGGTGATGATGATTCGATGCTGATCATTTCAACAACAGTTATTTATGACGTTCAGTTATTCGAGTTGACGCAAGCGTGAATCTCTCTACTTTCCTTCGAATATTCGGTCATATCATAAGAGTTTTATGGTAAGGCAACTTAGACGGCCTAAGGCAACTATTGCAACCATTTCACTCTTGATATAATTTTCATATCATAAGAGTTTTATGGTAAGGCAACTTGGACGACCTAAGGCAACTATTGCAACCATTTCACTCTTGATAGAATCTTGGATCGAAAAGTAGAAGATTTGGTGGATAGATATTAATGTGATTAACCAAAAGTATATCTGAGAGTATATCTAAGCCTCTATTACTTACTCTTTACTGTTATGTGCTGTTTGCTCTCTACTTTGGTCGGCAAAAGAATGTTGCCTGTACACGATTCGTTTGAGTTCTCTTTTGTGCTGTACATGGTTTGCAGTGTGTACATTGTTGGTCTCCTATTGATGGTGCAAATTGGTTGTAGGATGCAATTAAATATTTGTGAAGGAATTGTAGAATACAATTAAATATTTGTCAAGGATTTGTGTTGTTCTTGCTCTCATTCTTCCCCACAAATTTGGGTGTCTGCTATGGTGAGCCCCTATTTTAGTATTGGATGCAGGTAAATTGTGTTTACACATTACTTTGATTAATACCAGATTTGTTTAAATTTAGGTTTGTTATGTTCATGTTTAGAACTTCGTACATTGTTGGACTCCTGATGATGATGTAAGTTAGTTGTAAGATGCAGTTGAATATTTGCAATCAAATTCCATTTTAATTCTTCTTTCGAAATTTCGATGTCTGGTATGGTGAGTTCTCCCTTTAATATTCTGTGCGACTAATGTAAATTGCATTTTGTTCAACTGCCTGCGGTTGTTGCCTGCACTGTTACCTATTTTGTATTGACAATACTCTAAAATGTACGATGTATGTAAGGTACCTTCTCTTGATCCACTATATTAAGATGGTTAGTGCCCATAAAAACTTTCTCACAAAAGACCCCAAACTCTTATGCAGGAATGCCGACCATTCTTAAAAAATTAAGCATGTGTGTTGCCTTTCGGGTGCCTACTATAGTGAATTCTTGCCTTAATATTGAGTACAACTAATGTGAGTTGCATTTTGTTCAATTGCCTACTGTTGTTCTTACATATTTTGTATTCGAAGTGCTCTAAAATTTGGGATGCATGTAAGGTGTTTTTTGTTGACCCACCATATTAAGATAGTTAACCTTCATAAAAAATTCCCAATGTCTAATATTTTCTGACAAGAAATCCCAAACTCTTATGCAGGTATGCCGGCCGTTTGCAGGAAATTAAGCAACTGTGTTGCCTTGTGTCGAGGAAGTCTGCAGTTCTATTCAGGGTAAACAAATATTATTTATTATTTTTACATGGAACTTTAACTACCTCAACCGAAATTGTTTCCTACTACTCTTAGAAAAAAAAAAATTTGTGTGTGATTAATACTCATAAGCATAGGGATTTACATGCATTGCTGCTATCGATTGTTGGGCCATTCTTCTGTTGCTTTCGGTCTACCTACTCTAATTAGTACTTTACTCTCCTTCATATATTCATGCTATCCTTCTTATCTTGCACAACCCATACACTAAAAGATGAATATATATATATATATATATATATATGGTACTCAATCATATCCACTTCCATTAGAACCTTGGAAAATTAATATTTAAAAGGTATTTTCAAAATTATGTGCTTAGTTTTAAAGAAATAATAAAAGGTATATGTTATCAAATTTTTAGCCTTTTAGATGAAAAAATCCCACTGCTAGACCACTCCAACAGCAGCAGCAGCTTGAGCACCCTTGGGGGTTTCAACTTCCTCTTGGACCTTGGTGTTCTTTCGAGGCTTGGGACTTTTAGGGAAGCTCTTACACAGATAGAACTTGAAGTTAGGAGCTTGTGGAGTAATCTAATTCACCAAGTTTATAGGTATTTTTGGATTAATTAAAGCTTTAATAAAGATTTCTAATTTTTGGATTAGCTAAGGTTTTGATAGGATTTCTTTGAATTTTTCTCTTTAAACTGAGCTTGTCATTTGTTAGAGATGATCTTGACTTCAGCTAGAACTTGTGGGAACTTTGTTTTGAAGGTTAGTTTTATGTGATTTTTGATTTGAATTCTCCAACCCAAAATCAGGATTTTGAGGTGTTCGTGTTATTAACTTTTTAATCACCTTTCATTGTGATTTGATGGTGATTATGGAAATTTTCTGATGGATTACGAGCTTGGAAACACACTTAAGAGTGTTGTGCACGTTTTCTTCTACTTGGTTGCTCTGTGGATTTACTGAAATAGCCCCCGCAATAGCTCGAACTTCAGCAGAGTTTTAAACATATGATTAGTAATAGAGAGTTCTACATGTTCTTTAAGTTATAGCATTTATGAGGTTTTTAAAATCTCCATCTAAATAGTTCAATGGTTTGTAATAAAATCACTGATCACATATCTACTTGCATAAGAACACAAATGAATGTGGTCATAGAATCAGTAGGAATAGATTATTCAAGAATATATATGTAATTATTTTTCCTGGAAGAAAATAAATATTCAGATTGCCTTTTCTTTATATTGCATGATTTATAGCAATCTATTGTTGAGAAACTAATGTCTAATAGTCGAATATACATAGTCTGTTTATAGGAATGCTTTCTTCATGCTGTGTAAATTAGAGATGTTACATATACGATCGACCAATTTCACAACGGTACACGCTGTTTGGTAATTATGTACCATACACACTGTGAGAACGTACACTATGAGAAGAAAAGATGAAATGAGAAACAATATGTTCAGTTTTTAGCCTTTTAGATGAGACAATCCCACTGCTAGACCACTCCAACAGCAGCAGCAGCTTGAGCACCCTTGGTGGTTTCAACTTCCTCTTGGACCTTGGTGTTCTTTCGAGACTTGGGACTTTTAGGGAAGCTCTTACACGGGTAGATCTTGAAGTTAGGAGCTTGTGGAGTAATATAATTCACCAATTTTCTAGGTATTTTTGGATTAATTAAAAGTTTTAATAAAGATTTCTAATTTTTGGATTAGCTAAGGTTTTGATAGGATTTCTTTGAATTTCTCTCTTTAAACTGAGCTTGTGATTTGTTGTAGATGGTCTTCACTTCAGCTAGAACTTATGGGAACTTTGTTTGAACTCATTTGAAGGTTAGTTTTATGTGTATTTTGATTTGAATTCTTCAACCGAAAATCAGGATTTTGAGGTGTTCGTGTTCTTAACTTTTTAACCACCTTTCATTGTGATTTCATGCTGATTACGAAAATTTTCTGATGGATTAGGAGCTTGGGAACACACTTAAGAGTGTTGTGCACCTTTTCTTCTACTTGGTTGCTCTGTGGATTTACTGGAATAGCCACCACAATAGCTCGAACTTCAGCAGCAGTAGCAGCCTGGTGTCATCTCACCTCAACCTTCCCAAGTTCTGTTTTGGTTTTCTAGAGGTATAGCACCTTCTTCAATTTCTAAGTTTCATCAACTAATGGAAATCACAGTTTTTCTCTTGTGTATGCTGGTTAATCTTCGGAGAATTGGACCATTTTGTTTATGGTGAAGATTCTATTAGCTTTTGTAGCATTTGAATTGATTGTACACAGTTGTGCCTGAAAAAGTTCATTATCTGTGATTGTGTTATGGATTTGTTAATCATGAAGTATACGTGCTTTTAAGTTAATGGTGCCTTTGCTTTTCGGTGTCACTAGGGTTTTATGAAATTGGCACATTTCATAAGATCGCTGTATAAAGTTTCACTAATTTCAGATATTAGTGTTCTTTACTATTATCCTATTTAATGCATATATACTGTAGTTAGAGGCTACAGCCATTCATGTGTAAATAAGTACGAGAACCTATTGCTTGCATTTAAGCTGTTCTCTCTTTCTTGTTGCTTTATTCATCTTTTCTTTCTCTTTTGTGATGGTATTACAGAATAAATAGGGTTTTTGTCTCCAATCTATAATTGTTTTTTTCACTTGCGATCATCGCTTGCCATTCATCATTGAAGTAAATTGACGCTGTTTTTGAGTGATGAACAAGATGAAAAATGCTGGAAGATCAAAAAAGCAAAGAATGTGATGTTTAAACAAAATTGGCTATAATTAGAGAGTTTTCATACTTTGACAGCATATGCTATTCCTACTACTGGTTTGTAACTATACTTATTTGGATCATAAAGTTCTTATGTCCCCACTCAGAAACTCATTTTTGAAGTCATTTTAATTTTCTTCTATTTTTCTCTTCTTAGAACAAATGAGTACCATGGCCATATCATCTGGAGTAGCTAGGAGGTCGACGCTGAACCCTAACGCCCCACTCTTCATCCCGGCGGCATTTCAGCGGGTAGAGGATTTCTCACCAGAGTGGTGGGAGCTTGTGAAGAACACCACGTGGTTCTGCGACCACTGGTTCCACCAGCATCAGGGGGAAGAGAATTTTGATCTCGAACTATCGGAACTCTCGAGTCAGTCAGAGTTTGATGCATTCGAAGCCGAGCAAGAAGTGTTTGATGCTACTTTTGGTGACGAGAAGCTAAAGGCTGGTAAGTCGTTTTGTTCAAAGCTAGAGGGAGAACTTCATAGTTCATATTCACCACTTGCATGTACAGCATGATTCAGCTTACATGGTCCAATATTTCAGACTTTATTTTCACTTAATCATGCGTGCGACAATGCCCATTGCTCCTTTATTAAAATAAAAAAAAAATGCTGAGAAAGACCTTATAAACAAACATTTTATTTTTTTACCTTATCAAGCCATATTATGCCAAGGACTACCTGAGTTGCAATCTTGGGATTGTAGAGCAGTACAACTGATTAAAAGTGTTACTTGGCTATAATACACACTTTGCTATCAGAAGTTTTCCTGAAACCAAATTGAAGGATTGAGAAGTAAATGAATTAACAATATTTCCTCTACTTGGTCCCAGGATTTGGGAGTAAACTTCATATTCTTTTGAGTGCATCACTTCATGAACAAAAAACTGTTATCTCCAAATATATTGAAATATCATCCTTATATTTACAAAATTACTTTACATAAAATCGCTGAAATTATGTTTAACTTAGTATGCAGGGTGCTTCTCTACATGCTGCTGGTAACAAAATACAAAGCCAAGAGAAGAAAAAGAAGATGATGATAAAATTGAAGAATTAGTTAAAATTGAAGAATTGAAGAATTATCTCTGGCGACGTTTGATTTTCTTTTACTATGTTGCATTTCTCTTTACTTTTTAGTTTTATTATGACTGTAATTACTGGAGGGAGAATAAAAGGTCTTTAGTTTTGGTAGTTCCTTCATTGAAGTTGCTCTTTTCCTTTTGTAGGTCCTACTCTTTTTGGTTTTTTTTTCAGATAGAAATATGAATACGATTCCTGAACCTTATATATGTCAATTTTTCGTTTCAATCATTTTCATACCCCTTTTCCCTTCCAGTTTTCTTTTATGCTCTTGTGAGTTATTAGTGGAATTTTGTCTCTAATGATATTTGTTCTGCATTTTTAAGGTCTGCTGCACTATGCTCTGGCCATCTTCATCCGGATGTCGCTCTTCATACGGAGAGGCAACTTAGAGCCAATAAGAGGGCATATTACACAGAGTTAAATAACTATCATACAGGGTATGTCCAATATGAATGTCCAATATGGCCTCATCCGACATGCAGCATTCTTTGAGCGGCAAGAAAAGAGTATGCAGGCTCTATTAGCAAGCTATTGAAATTCATATTATTTTATGTTCTCTACATTAGCTAATAAAGAAGTTGCAAACTGCTAACTTAAATATCTGTTGCTCGGTTTCATCTACGACTGGCATATAGTCAGGTTGGAGAAGATATACCTCTCCTATCTCTTTTTAGTTATACTTGCAATGAAATGTGGACTTCTTATTATGAGATGAAACTTCTTCCTATGGCATAAGTATTCTTTTTCCCTCATTAGTAAAGGTGAATGGTTCTTATCTATTGGATGAGCTGAGGAATGAAAGGTGCTCTCATATAGACTCCAGACTTGAAGGCTCAAGGCATTTAACATTGCGGTTCCTCTTTATTTCTGTCAATTCATATAAGGCGTAGGGAATCACTGTTAAGATTTCGTCAAAATTGTTTGCTACTCCATAATCATATTATTTTGGGTATCCTGCTGCTTTCAATAGTAAAATCAGGATGTCTATTTTATTTTCCAGGGCGTATGCAGTTGCCACAAATTTTCTACTACTTCTGGAAACTCCTGCTGATGCTCGTGCAAATGCAGTTGCGACAGATTTTCTACTACTTCTGGAAGCTCCTGCTGATGTTTTCTTATAATTCTGGAAGCTCCTACTGATGTTTATTTGTAACTATTAGTGTAGTCTGCAAATGTAAAGCGAATTGTAAAGCCAATTTATTTCAATGATCGCTTTGTTATCCTTATCATTCTTATAATTCTCTGTCTTCCTCTATTATAAAAGCAAATTGTATGCTTTTTGATTGGATGCTTTTTGATCCTGTAATGCAGAATCAAATGTGGGTTCCAGCGGCTTGGTGGAGACTCGGTGGAGACCCGCATGGTGGACAAGGCGACTTCGGCAACGACGTAAAGGCAACTTCGGCGACGACTCGGTTCCAGCGGCTTGGTGGCTTCTCCTACCATACCTCTAATTAAATATAGCAACAGTCGTTGGTTGCTTAATTAATTAAATATGTATGTCAAGAAATCCCTTTATTATATGTAACCCAGTTTGAACTCTTCAGAGTAAGCAATGTAATTTGAAGTATAAACATAGTATACAATTCGTACTCAAACGATAGTTGTAAGTTATTCGTTGACTTTAAACAGATCAGTTGTGTATTCATGTTATTCTAAAATCTGAGATGCATTACATTGAGATTGCTTCCCATTTAACTTCCATTTTGTGTACTGTTTATGTTTTGGATTGTGTTCATTCTTAAGAAACTGATTTCTGGCTGGGTTAGACATAACATGCAGTTACGTACTTCTGGTTAAATTTCATCTCTCTTGCTTTCATGTTGTGGACTCTAATGAATTCAAAATTTGTTTGGATCATGCAATGGATTGCTAGACATAGTGCAAGTAACGGTTTTGTTTATAGTTAAAAGAGGTAGAACTCCTGTATAAAAAAACAAAAGGAAATGTATTCTTCGATCATTCTTGATATTTTCAAACAAAAAATTCTGAATATACGATATGTTTTGGGTTTCGTTCAACTTTAATTATCGAAGGTTAATAATTATGTTTCTTCCCGTTTAGTTTCTTATTATGAAATAAAAAAAAATATTTATTGAAAAAAATATACCCGCGGCGCAGCGCGGGCACTTCACTAGTATATATCAATGTTTAACAAGTAGACAAGTAGCTGAGAGTACGTTTTGTACACAAAAAATTAATCTGGCAACCTCTAAGGAGAAAAAGATAGGTTTCAGCATATAATAATAATTTGAAGAGCCATACCTCATAGAGTAAATGCTACCACCACGGGATGCGCCACTTCTATAATTTATTGATGGGTTGATATTAATGATATACAAAATTCTACGAAAAACTCATATTTGCCGGATAATATAAAATTTATTCGTCCTATATACAGGACGGTCAATGAGCTATATCAAGTCAAACACGAACAAGTTAACTTTAGATCGTGTTTATCTCGTTATATTTTCGAGCTGAAAAATTCAGCTCATCATGATCGTCACATTTATTAAACGAGCGATCAATTTCAAACTTATTTCGAACCGAACACGAGTCGACTCATAAAGAGTGAGCTAAATTGCCGGCTCTATCTATATAAAATGAATAACACAAGTATATATATATATAATGGATAACATAAGTATATTTTTGTCACGCCCCGAGTTTCAAAAAACGGTCTAAATTTTATTTTATTTATTATTTTGTTTATCAGAGTTCAAAATCTTGAAATCTGGAACGTGGACAGACCGCCATATAGATAGAAAATTCTTTATTCATACGGATAGAGTCTCCCCTATACATGCTCGGCTAGGCAAGTACAACAGTGCAATCAGAGAGCGACATCAACAACTATTAAAACAAAACATAAAGCTCTACAACTAAATACATCCACAACTACTCATGACATAATCCACAAATACTCCAATCAATAACAACTCCACAATCACAAGACGATATCAACTCTACAACTAAATTGAATATATGTAAGGCATTGGGCCACTGTGGCCAATAACAGGGACAACTCTATCGCGACAGCTCACTGGATCGTCCCGACATCTCAGCACCTGACTGACCTGAAATGGTGGTCACCCAAAGGGTGTGAGATACAATATAAATGTATCTCAGTAGGCACGACGGGTCGAAAAATAGCAAGTCGTACCTACCGGATACTGTAATAAACGGATAGCAATAACTGGATATAAACTGAAAGCGGAAAGGTTAGGTGTAGATATGAAATCTAAGCATGCTGAAGTGAAAGTAGGGGTACTCATATATAAAGCTAATCATGCTGTAACTGGCAAATCTGACAAGCAGGACCTGATTATGCTACAAAGTAGAGCTAGTATGATAATCAATAATATCAATGCTGTAAATAGGGAATGCTGATAATCACGTGTCAGTCATGCTAAATAAATGTTGAAGCAACAATATCAATAGATCATGCATCACTGCTAGAAGCAGAGTACCCAATCACCTGCCACTATTGGTCACGGGGACCTGAGGCTAAATACCACCTGTATACCAATCTGCTGTCATAACCCTCTGGCTTCACGGGTTGCCACTATCGACCACTTTACCGGTAAAGTACACCACTGCGGGGGATCAACCCACTAGTGTACGTGAAAAGTACAGCTGGCTCTGTGGCGAGCATAATGCTGATGCTCAAGCACATGGTCTAAAGACCAAACACACGGCATAAAAACCCTCCAAAAGTCCAAGTTTTGGCTTGTTTCTAAAATCTAAGGACTTTTAAGCTGATTCGAGGGTACCAGTAGATGGGCCTCGATGCACTGAACACCGTGCTCATAGTTTGGGAGCAGCACAGAGCCCGAGAACAACTTCGGGTCAAAAAAACCCATTGACATAAGGCATAGGTTGCTACATAGACCTATCCACTCAACCAAACTTAAATCTAAGGTGAGCACCATGCTTAGGAGGTTGAGGGGACACAAAGGCTCACCTTCGGGCAGGCTCGAGGCTGCCGGAACAGTGGGTACAACAAGGTGGCCATGAACTTGCTCAATAAGAGCTCGATTTGCTAGCACCCAACAAAGCGTGGGAAAAGGTGGCAACTAAGACAAGCAACAATGGCAGGGGATTGCTGGGAGTCAAGGGCTCACCTTGCCGTCGCCGGAGGGCCATCGGAATAGTGGCCGGAGCCACCAAGGTCTTGCATGCAATACTAGAGCTTGGGTATGGACCAGCTTAGCAAACTGGTGGTCAAGTAGGCAACTAAGGCAAGCAGCAGGTAGAGGGGCTCTAAGGAAGTGTTTGGGTTGCCGCAGAGTCAAGCTCTAGTGGCCGATGCGGTGGATGGCCTGAATATGAAGCTTCGCGACCATCCATGGAGCTCTAATGGCAACTTTCCATGCATAAGGTTTTAGGTCCATGCAAAAGTCTCGGTTGCTTGCCTTTGATGCAAGGGAGCTTGCGGGTGCGGTGGCCGGCGGCTAGGTACGGCGGCGGCGGCGTACGGCCATGATCGGCCTAGGCAAAATAGCCTAAAGCTAAGGCTGAAAACTGCGAGTTCTCAGCTGAACCAAATAAGGCCAAACCTTGTGGTGATGATCCTCGGGTCCTACAGAAGATGCTCAGCATCTTATTTTAGGCTCTGAGCCGTCCGGAGAAGCGTGCGCAAGAGGTGGCCCATTTTAGGGTTTCGGCGAGTGCAACTTTCCCGCCGGCAATTGGGCACAGATGGAGGGTCGGGGCTCTGCAGAAAGCATCCCCAGGAGGTAGGGAAACTAATGCGGTGGCCTAGGTTGCAAGAAAACCGAAAATAGATGGAAGACTCACCTCACCGGCCACAAGGAAGAAGAAGAAGATGGCAGTCACCCTCCACGGCAGTGTATGACCACAGCAAGCTACAGGGCACCCTTTGCTCGACTTTTGGAGGTAGATGAAGTCCTCCCCAGTGTCCAAGGCCGAAGCAAAGGCTCCTCCCCACTTCCAAACTCAAGATCAATGATCAAGGCAACTTCTTTGCCTTTTCCGGCGACGGGGGATGGGGGCCAGCGATGCTAGAATACGGGAAAGACAGAGAAAGAATAGGAGTTGTGGGGCTGGGCTACGGTTACACAACTGGTGGCTAGGGTTGCAAAGAGCAACCCTAGATTACTTTAAGCGTATTTTGCAACAAAATGCAAAATAGTCCTTCCACACTTAGCCTTTTCACTTGGGTCCTTCACTGTAGAACAACCATGCATAGAAGACCCTCTCCACCAAGTTCTACACACTTTGGTCCGTAAAATATTGAACTTCTTCATAAAATACCCTAAAATCTATCGTATTTCATGCTTTTAGAGATAGTAGAGTCGTCAAATCAAAAAACGGATGACACCACAACGTCCGGCTCGACGAAACCTATCGAATAGCGATTTTGGTTCGCTGATTTTGAGCTTCGATAAATTTAAAATCCATCTTACACAGTTAAATTCACTGTTTGGCAGGCTTTACGGTAGCCTAGACTCGTCGAACATAAATTTGGACTACGCCATTGCGCTCAGAACGTCGAAACCGTTCAAATTGACTACCTAGATCGTCATATTCGGACTCCGATAGGTCCTGTTGGCCGACTTCGATCGGAAAACCAAAATTTTCAACAGGTTACTATTCACTTAAGTCAGCACAATTCAACTCTATACACGCACATATAGGGCTTAATGCACTCTGGTCTATGTACCACTTAAGGTTTTCTTTGAATTTTGAATTCAAATCCAAACTCGAATTTCTCGAGTACTATATTACCCCCTCCTTACAAGAAGTTTCGTCTCCGAAACTTAACTGCAACATGACGTCTGATAGTCCATTAAGCTAGGATGCAAGTCTACAACATTCACAGCGACAATCAGTCGCTGGACACCAGCACTGTCTGGAAACAACCCAAGACTACTAGTTTCGACAGGTTACTTGTAAAAGTCAACGTTGCTAGTACATATATCCATCAATCACAGTGACAATTAGTCTACTGCGTACATGTACGGTCTGAGATCTATCCAAAATCCAACACCAACTGTGGCATCATCTCTAGGATAATCACACTGTGACCAAAAGGCAACTGCAAGGCTAACTTATAGGAAGGTAGACATATAGACCCAATCATGATATTCCTCTTTTTACGGGTTAGATTATTTCATCCACAATCTGTCGCCAACAACTAGTTAGAGACATAACTCACACCGAAAACCAACAGAAGGTATCAACGTACCTTACAACACCAATCTCTATATCGATACTGAAAACCAATATCAAATGCCACTAACACATCGTGGTCACGAGTGCCACTTTGGCAACTCACCGGAAATCGAGAACGATATCTCAGTGCTCACAACACTTCGAATCCCACACCAGTTGCTAACACAGCTCTAGCGACACTGGTCGCAACTTAAAATGTCGACAGAGGTGATCACAACCCCTCTAGCAGATCGCAGGCAATGAGTGAATTAAACGCAAGTCGAGTCCACTACGGACTACCATCGGATCCTCAGGCTATCAACCCACTTGATACATCAGGCTCTCAAGTCCTAGTGCACCACCATTACATCCTCACCAAGGCATAGCCATAATGGCTACTATTGTTGTAAACACATAGGAGAATCTGTAACAATCCATGAAATCCAATGAAAAAGGTGGGACCTGAATACAACGCCAACCCAATCAGGGTTACTATCTAGCCCATAGGCCACTGAAACCGATCAGTACTACAACCATGCCAGCGCCAGCGCGCTCACTATCACCACCACCTCTGCCGGAATACTCGTGAATCCCAAGCTATATCACACTGATCAAGGATAGGACACGACTCGACCGACCATACCGTAGTCGAGCTCGTAACCCTGCACTATCGCGTAAGTCACAAGTCATCCTAGGGCTCAATCCTAACCATTTCCTAGGTATCTTATACCCATTGCTCTGATACAATTTAATCTGTCACGCCCCGAGTTTCAAAAATAGTCTTTCATTATTATTATTATTATTATTATTATTTTAATCAGAGTTCAAAATTTTGAAATCCTGATGACAAACCACCACATACATAGGAAATCCTTTGTCCACACGAACAGAGTCTCCCCTATACATGCTCAGCTAGGCAAGTAAAACAGTGCAACCAGAGAGCGACATCAACAACAACTAAAACAAAACATAAAACTCTACAACTAAATACATCCACTACTACTCATGACATAATCCACAAATACTCCAATCAATAACAACTCCACAATCACAAGACGATATCAACTCTACAACTAAACTGAATATATTTACGGCACTGGGCCACTATGGCCAATAGCAGGGACAACTCTATCGCGATAGCTCCCTGGATCGTCCCGACATCTCAGCACCTGACTGCCTTGAAATGGTGGTCACCCAAAGGGTGTGAGATACAACATAAATGTATCCCAGTGGGCACAACGGGCCGAGAAATAGCAAGTCGTACCTACCGGATACTGTAATAAGCGGATAGCAATAACTGGATATAAACTGAAAGCTGAAAGGTAAGGTTCAGATATGAAATCTAAGCATGCTGACGTGAAAGCAGGGATACTCATATATAAAGCTAATCATGCTGTAACTGGCAAATCTGACAAACAGGAACTGATCATGCTATAGAGTAGAGCTAGTATGATAATCAATAATATCAATGCTATAAACAGGGAATGCTGATAATCACGTGTCAGTCATGCTAAATAAATGATGAAGCAACAATATCAATAGATCATGCATCACTACTAGAAGTAGAGTACCCAATCACCTGCCACTATTGGTCATGGGGACCTGAGGCTAAATACCACATGTATACCAATCTGCTGTCATAACCCTCTGTGCTCACGGGTCACCACTATCGACCACTTTATCGGTAAAGTACACCACTGCAGGGGATCAACCCGCTAGTGTACGTGAAAAGTACAGCTGGCTCTGTGGAAATCGTAATGCTGATGCTCAAGCACATGGTCTAAAGATAAAACACACGACATAAAGCCAGAAAATTTCTGTCGGGATGCTGAAACTATAATCTCAATTGGTGCTGTATATTGAACTAAACAACATAACTGAAAAGCTGAACTATATAACTAAACTGAATGACTGAACTGTAAACTGAAGCTAAATAACTAAACTGTAAAACTGAAGCTGAACTCCTATTCTAACATGCAGGAGAAGAATAGGAAGTGCTGATACAACTATGCTAGTGATCAAGCAAGCATGGCATATGTCCAGGTGTACATCACTATATATGCTAAGTACTGAGAATGTAAGCATAAAGAAAAGCTCAACTCTAAGATCGAGACTATATAGTTATAAAGTCTGGATGCTGGAACGCAGGCAAGTAGAAAGGTTCAACCATGGGATTAAGGCTACATCAAACACAGGGGTCCGACCTGCCACGGTACCCCATAGGGCCGAAATGATAAAGTCTGGACTGAAGATAAACCCACCTCAGGGTAGACGATCGCGGTAACCGCTGGATCGCTCACGAGCTGGCGGCTGACTGTGGGGACCTGAATCATAATCATAGGTCAATAAAAAACTCTCACACACTCAACCCACTAACACACTGTATGCAGAAAGCTTAAACGAGGAACTTCACTGAAGTCCCGGGATTTGCCGAAATTTTCGGAAATCTGCCGATCGATCAAATATGATCCGATCCGTGGCTACAGGTCTCAGAATTTAACGAAACTTGACGTGCTGCCCTGTAATACTCGAAAAAATCAAAATTGAAATTTGATAAATTCGAATGTGAATCTGAAATTAAAATATAGTATATGAAAATATTAGAAGTCAAATAATGCAAATTGCATAGTTTTCGGAGAAACTATCCCCCAACTTGTAAATCCGGATCTGGTCTCAAAAAAACTAAAATTGCCAGTAGAACCGTCATGTTGAATTGATTAAAAATGATGCAAACCAATTTTCGATCTGACGGTCGGATCGTCTCGAAAATGGCAAAGAACGAAGTGGGGCCCACGACTTAAGTCGTGAATAATACCCCTCTGATTTAATTTTCTCGCCGGCCAACGTCGGCCGATCGACTGTCTGGAGTACGAATCTGACGATCCAGGTAGTCGATTTGAACGGTTTTGATGTTCTGAGCGCAATGGCATAGTCGAAATCTATGTTTGATGAGTTTAGGTTATCGTAAAGCGTGCTGAACTGTATAATTTACTGTAAAAGATGGATTTCAAAATTTTAGGGGATCGAATTCAACGAACCAAAATCACTCCTCGATAGGTTTCGTCGAGCCGGACATCGTGGTGGTGTTCGTTTTTCCGTTTGACGACTCTATTGTCTCGAAAAAGCATGAAATACGGTAGATTTTGGGGTATTTTATGAAGAGGGACCTATGTGCATATTTGTTCTACAGTAAAGGACCCAAGTGAAAATATGATGAGTTGTAGCGCCTGTTGGCATTTTATTGCAATATTTATATATAGCAACCTTGGGGAAACTTAACCTATCCCTAGCCTTCAGTTCTTTGCACCTAGCCGCCTCCACCCGACCCCTCATCTCCTCTGCTACCTTCCCCGAGCACTAGTACCTCTGGCCGCCGTCCCCCGTCGTCGGAAAAGCCAAGAAAAACCTTGGTTCTTGACCTCGAGCTTGGTGATGAAGGGTTGCACCAAAGCCTTTGAGCTTGCTCCCAGAGGGCCTAGTGGACTTCATCTACCTCTAGAAGTCGAGCAAAGGGTGTCCCACAGCCTGCCTTGGCCGCGCGCCGCCATGGGGAGCCACTTCTTCTTCCTCGGATCCGGCGAAGGTGAGCCTTCTTCTTCTCTCAGTTTCTTGGCCCAAGACCCATGGCAGAGGGTTGATGAAGTCTTGTGGACTTTCCCTGCCTAACCTTGAAGCCGGGGAACCGGCGGTTTGCCGGCAGTGAAGTTGCATCGCCGGAAGACCAATAATGCTCCGCCGCGGCCGTACGCCGCATCCGACGGCTCAAACCTTGAAACAAAGATGATGAGCAACATCAGTTGGGCCTAAGGACCATTCCCATGAAGTCTGGTTGGAAATGGTTCAGCTGAGAACACGTAGTTCTCTGCCCTAGCTTTTGACCATTTGTGTCATGCCGAGCTTGCTGCTCCGGCGTCGCCGCCACTCCTCGCCGCCGGCCACCGCAACAGGAAGTTTCCTTGCATCAAGGGCAAGCCGCCTGAGCCTTTGCATGGGGCTCGAAACCGTCGCATGGCAAGTTGCCATTTATGCTCCAAGCTTGGAAGCTTGAGCTAGGCTCATTGCAGTCACCAGTCACCTGCGCTTGACCCAGAGGTATTCAGGGCATTTCCCTGGAGCCCAACAAACTGCTGCAGGCCTTAGTTCCTATCTGAACCCAAGTTTCTTCCATGGTCGCCCAAGCACGAGCTCTAGAGAATTACTCCATGGCCAACTTTGCTTCAACCTTGCTTCTAGCCATCCAGCAAGTGCCCAGCTATGAGCCCTCAACTCCCCTCAGTCCCATAAGCTTCTTTCTCACCTTAAATTGGGAAATGACTGGGTAGATTGGTAGTTCCCACTTGTCGAGCTATAATGTAGTCTAGGTTGGTTTTTAAAGTAAACCAGCAGCTTTGTGTCACGCCCCGGGGGTTTAAAATAAGTGAAAAACGTATACATATATATATATATATATATATATATATATATATATATATATATATATATATATATATATATATATATATATATATATAGTACACCCGCTGGGCACGTGCGCAGATCCGCCACACATACAAATTCACCCCGCAAACGGACGGAGTCTCCTTTGTATATGCACGACGTCGCAAACATAAATCGTACTTTATCCACACTAGCCAAGAAGTTAAGTTGAGGGAAAAATATCATCATGCGCAATAACCAAGCCGGCCACCTACATTTTGAAAGGATAAATCCACGGGTTGTAAAACGGTGCCCACACGATACCTAAATTTTATTAAACATTTTTACAATCTTTTTACTTAATTTGAAAAGAGTGGCCGAAACAACAACTAGTAAGGGAAAACGTTCATCCACGATAAAACACAGTTCAAACCCAACATCCACAATAATGTATCACACGCACATAAGCTAACTAGCCGAAATAATCAAAACGTAAGTAAAAGAAAGGTCACCAGCCACTAATCGGGCTAAGATCCTCGAGTCGCGGCCTCACTGTCGTCTCGGATCCCAACCCTGACCGAACCTGTCATAGTGTGGGAAGTCAGTGACCAAAGAGTAAGAGGTAGATGTAGAACATATAAGATGCTATAAGTACTGAAAGGAAAGCAAACCGATAAACCAGAGCATCCAAAACTCCTCCTCATGAATCCACAATACCCCTGTAAGTCAGAACGGAACACCTGCCAAAAGGTCTAAGGACCCCCAGCGAAACGAAACACATTGCTCTCACCTTGGTGCTTTTAACCCCTCTACGGTACTTGCGCGGCACCTTAAGTAACCGTAAGGGGTCCCCACCACGTCACCTTGTGGGGTACACGGGTCAACGTACCACCTCTCCCAAAAAGTACACCGATGCGGTGGCCAAACCGCTGGTGTGCGCGTAAGCAGCCATGAGCATAAAAACCGAAGTCAGTGTGTGATACAGAGCACCGCGAAACCAGTCGCAACAGATAATAATAAGGGATACTCATGCGAAAAGGGGTTAGTTGAAAACCATCAGCACATCTACTTTACTTTTATATAGAACATGATGAGACCTCACTTTAAAAAGGACGCACGAAAAGGGTACCCACCTTGAGTCGCGTTGAACAGAACATCTGAAACCGTCCTGCGCCCTTGCACGACTCCCGGACCTCTAAAAGTCCCCAACAAAAACATCAGTAACACTTAACTCAAAAACCCACACCACCCGAGTAGAGAAACGAACTAAAAGACACACGGGTGGACACAGAGACCGGGCGGCGGAGCTTGACAACCCTGCGCGGGCGATTTCCCCGCGCGGCGTGCGTTGCGGAGCGACCCTGCGGGGCACCAGCCCCGCCAGGCAAGATCCCAGCGCGGCGCCCGCTGCGGAGCAGCCCCGCCCCGACGCGCGCTGCTTGCGAGCAGCACCCCAGGCGGCACCAGCCCACGCGGTGCGCGCGGTGCCTGCGGGCAGCGCCCCGCGCGGCACCATCCCGTGCGGTGCGCGCGCTACCTGTGGGCAGCGCCCCGCGCGACACCAGTCCGCGCGGGCGCGCGGTGCCTACAGGAAGCGCCCGCGTGGCACCCGCCCGCGCGTTGCCTGCGGGCAGCGTCCAGGTGGTTAGAGCACACAGGTTTTGGCGACTGTGTGAGAGGTGCATACGGCGGCACCGGGACCCAAGGATATCTCTGTTGCTCATGAGATCCCAGGTGTGACTTCACTAGAGCTGTTGATAATGCCGCCGGTTAGGGAGATAGAGATTGCGTTGGACGTGATTCGGGGGACCGCGCCACCCTCGACAGCACCTCATGGGATATCGTCTGTGGAGCTGAGAGAGCTGTTGGCACAGTCGCAGGATCTGATGGATCGAGGGGCTGTCTGACCTTGTGCCACGCCGTCGATACACGGTGGTGATGCCACGTCGTCGATACAAGACGGTGAGGGTTCTTTTATGGTTCGAGTGTAGACAGGTCTGGGTGGTATATAGAATCTTTTGATGGAGCTATACTCCGGCAGTTATTATATTATGTGGGCACCTACTTGGAAACAGACCGTCGAGGACTTTGCCTAGATGGCATTCAGGACCTGTTAAGGGCATTATGAGAGCATAGTGAGGCCAAATGGAATGAATAATGCCCTGTGACTTAAAAGTCTGAGGAATCGTGTGTTCCAGTTGTACCAGGACGGATTGGGAGTGGTGTTCCCCAAGGATATTTTGATTTACTCCCAGAGCGACTTGGAGCACGAGGAGCACTTGTGGATATGCTGCCATACCGTGTGGATGAAGCTGTATGCCAAGTTATTGAGGTACAAGTTTTAGCTCCAAGTGCATGCCTTCTTGGGTCACCTTATTCTAGCCGTTGGGGCGGTGAGGGAACCCGACCAAATGGACGTTATTCAGGGTTGGCTGAGACCAACATTTATTCTTGGGGTGAGGAGCTTCTTAGACTTGGCAGTGCCGAGAGAGCTTGGCCAATGGTTAATGAGACTGATACCAGCGCCAATACTAGTGTTTCCAGTGTTGGGAGATGGATTGGTGTGCTTTAGTGATGACTCCTATGGCGACTGTAGAATCACCGTTGGGTTATTGTTGAGCATTTTGGATTACCTCGACACAGCCATTGTGATGGCAGATACCTGGAGCGGGGGAGTTGCCTGGGGATTGAGTTTGATGATTCCACAGCTAGCGCTGTGTGGACTGTTGAGGCAAACATGGCTTATGGTTGGATCGCTGTGGGTTCCTTTGACGTATAGACCGCGAGTTGGGCATCAGTAGTGTGATCGCCTTGCGAGCCAGTTGTCAGTCCCGTTCACTAACGGTGTGGTCCCCGTCAGGGTGTTCTTCATTAGTTGAGGGATCGACTTTGACCCGTGGGTCCGTTGGGATTATGATAACATGTTGAGTGACCAACTGTGGCATGAGTTGTATCTCTGGGGGATCCCTTTTGAGGGTAACTCGCGGTTGAGTAGTCCACTCGGGTGGTTTTGAATCGAGAAGTAACCGAGTGAAGACCCCAGCTTATTGGATTTCTTGCTTTATTGGATGAAAGTGTGGGTATGCTTCGAGTGGCCTCGGTTGAGTTGACCCAGGATGGGGTTTGGTGTATGTTGCACTAGAGGTTATTCCAGTTTTCCCCCGGCTTTTTATTGGAGCCCCTTTGGTATCTCACGCCTCAGCTCAGGAGTGTTGTGTTTTTGGGATTCCTCGCCAGTGATTGGCTTGCCCTTTGAGATCTGTGATTGTTTGAAGTACGAGGGACGCCCGTTGTGAATTTCGGCTCGTGAGATGGGGGAATTGCGCAATCGGGCTATGCCGTACTGGATGTTGTTGTTGAGGAGTACTCACGGGGAGTGAGTGGTGTTTCGGGAGCTGGAGGCGTATTGAAGGATAACTACTCGTGGTATTTGTGACTCTTGATGGACTTGAACTAGTTTCGAGGACGAAACTTTTTGTAGTGGGGGAGGACGTGAAGACCCAAAATTCTTGTGAGCTGAGTTACTAGGGGATTGCTAGCTCGTCGGCATTTTTAGCGTGCTAGAGTTGTTGTTGCGCGAAAAGGACGCGAAAATCGGATCCAGTGCGAAAAACCGCATAGTGGGGACGTACGGAAGTGCGGTGGTTATATTATGGTTTGGAGAGTTTTGATTGTACTTTTTTGGTGTATCGGAATCCTCGGTTCGCCAAATGGACGAGAAAAATGGACTCAGCGCGAAAAACTGTGCAAAATACACTATTTTTGGATATTTTTGGGGTTAAATAGAGTAATTGGGTGTTGCTGGGGCTGTGGACCGGGCTCATGGTGGCCGGTCCACGAGTCGTGCACCGATGGGTGCGCGCGGTGTACGGGGAGGCGCTGCACCGGGTCTTGGCGGGCGGGCGCGAGGTTGGTGCACGGGCCGTGCACCGGGCGCGCACGCGCTGCACACGCGCTGCGCATGCGCGCGTGCGCGTGGCGCGCGCCCGCGAGCGGGCCGGGCCGTGTTGGCGCCTCGCCCTCGCGCCACCTGTCCGGTCGGACGGATCTGGTCCGACCCCCCCTTGCACCGGATCGGGTGCAAGGGGGATTGGCTGTGAGAGGGGGTTGGTGAAAGGGTGTTGTAGTGCACCTTAAGCCCAATTTTAGAGTTGGTTAAGGCTATTTAAGAGTGCTTTTGTGCATGGGTTTCTCTTTTGGCCATCTTACATCTTGTAGCTGCTAAGGAGTCCAAGAAGCTGCCCTTATCACCTTCTTCTTCATCAAGGAAACCACCATTGTTGGAGCTTGGTCCTTGCTGGTTTTGGGTTCCACTTCGTCGCGTTTTCTTCCAGGAGGTCTCCAGAAGTGTAGAAGTGGAATTCTGGGATGATTCTTGCGGGGTTTTCTTCACAACTTCAATATCTACAACTTTGGTATTGAAGAGGAGACCTAATTAGAGCTCTAAACCAGGTAAATATAGCAATCTTTGAGACACTTGTTTTTGGTTCGAGATTTCGACCACAGGTTAGTATTTTTACTCCCCTGGGATGTACAAATGGAATTTTAAGATGGTTTTTGTTGGGAAATTTCCAGGACTTACAGAGATACAATTTTTTTATTTTGTGGAACTTCAAATTTGGACTCTACATTAGGTAAATTAAGCCATATTTGAGATTGTTGTGTACAGCTGAGATTCTGGATGTGGTTTTGAGCAATGTTCAGTGTTTTTGCTCCCTAGGACTGAAGAAGTGAAATTTTAAGCTGATTTTTACGGGGAATTAACCAGGACTCAGAGACCTACATTTTTCATATTGAAGAGGAAGGCTAAATCTTGCTCCGAATCTGGTGAATTTCATCATCTCTGGGACCCGTTTTTCTGTGAGGAATTCTGGACAGCGACACCTTGCCGGATTTTTATCTCCGCAACCGGGCATCGGATGGAGTCGAGCCATTGGACTTTTTTCATCTACTCGACGCAAGGATTGTCACAGTATTTTTATTGGATTTTTCTGAGGCTTGTCCGAAGGTGTGCTTCTTTCCCTTTACTGTACAGAGTTTTACAGTTATGTGGTTGTAGGGTTTTGCGCACCCTGTGTTGTGGAATTTGTAACTCAGCCTACGGGGCTCAGAATTTATTGTGCAGGTACTCATTTCGAAGCTATCGACGTGAGGAACGCGCCAGTATTTTGTTGGATTTTTCTGAGTTCTTGCTACAGGTGAAAAATCCACATCTTTGGGACTGTTCCAACAGAAGTGTACGTACTTGGATATTTTAGAATAAAGTGTAATCTTGGACCTTATTGTTGTACCCAGGAAGGTTCACGATTGTTTCTGAACCTGTTGGAACTGGAGAAAATTGGAGATAGTGAATTCCGAATGTTTCTAGCTGTTTGGAGCCGAGGCTTGCGCGACTGGTACCGAAGATGCTGTTTCGGCAGAATTTGGACTATGAGCGTCTGCGCTCTTCGCCGACCCCAGGTTTGCCTTGGATTGAGCACTTCAGGTGGGTAAGCTTAACTTGGTAACTGTATAGAATTTTTATATATCATGGTGCATGTAAGTGTACATGTAGTGATCCGACCCTTCGGGTATTTTGAACTCACATGTAATCGCTTAGGCCTTATGCGAAATAAAATTTATTTAATTTTCTTAAGTCGGCCGGAACTAGGTGTGTGTATTTTTCTGCAATAGAGTGCGAAAAACGATGACCGACGGCGCGATCGGATTCGAAATCCGATATCGGGATCCCCCGGAACGGGATCCTTAGCGTTGCGGTAATTAGTCACGCATCGGGAACCGTACAAAATATCTTGCACCCGTAAGAGATAAGGTGGGTTATCTCGTAGGGATAATTGATTAATTAATTAATTATCCGGTGAGAGAAATTTAAATCCTCCTACGTACGAATTAATTTAGGATTTAAATTGTGGGATTTTATCTCGTGCATTAGATAAGGGGTAAAATCGGGATATTTAAATCGGGGATTTATTTCCCCGGAATACTTAATAAAGGTAGATTTAAATATCCGGTAATTTGAATCCAATTGGGAATTGATTATTTAATAAGGGTGGTTAAATAATCGGTGGTCAGGATTAAGGGTGGTTAAATAACCGGTGGTCAGATTTTAGGATTTAATATCCCGTCAGCCGGATATTTATGTGAGAGATAGAAACGGGGAGATTCGGGTTTTCCTACGTACGTAAAATTAAGGAAATTAAAGATAGGGTTATCGGTAGGGATTAATTAATTAATAAATTAATTAATCGGAGCCGAAAATATCCGAAGGGATTTTTGGCGTGATTTTGGATAAGTAAATAGGAGAACTATTTATTCTCCTGTTTACCAAGCGAAACCCTATTCTTATTTTACCGCCTCCTCAAACCCTCCTCTTTCGTGCTACCGAAACCCCCAACCGGTGAAGAAAAAAGTAAGAGAAAAGAGAGAACGGATCCATAACCGGAGAAAGGAGAAGGAACCGATCGTCCCAAACGCCGACCCGAGGGCAAGAAACGTGACCGGGCACTTTCCCGACGATCTCCGGTTAGTTTTATATTTTTTAATAATTTTTCCGAATTTTCCTAGTCGCCCGTTTTAGGTTTCTTGAGTTCCTCCCCCGTCCCCGTTACCGTCGTCGTCTTCGTAGTGTTGTTAGACGAACGGAACGGACAAAGGAGGCGCGCGGTGCCACTAGGGCATCGCGCGGGGTGAAGGGGAGAAACACACGGACGACCGGGCGCCGCCGCAAGCGGCGGCGGCGCCGCGCGGGTCACACCCGCGCGGGCGCCGCGCGGACACCGCGCGGCCGCCGCGCGGGCGGCCCCGCGCGGGGTGCCGCGCGGGGTGCCGCGCGGGCGCCGCGCGGGCACCCGCGCGGGGTGCCGCGCGGGGCGCCGCGCGGGCGCCGCGCGGGCGGCCGCGCGGGCGCCGCGCGGACCCGTGTCCGCACGGGCACCGCGCGAACGCCGCGCGGGGTGCTGTGAGGACGCCGTCCGCGGAGCCCCGCCATGCGCGGCTCCGACGGACGGTGACGGCCGTTCAAGGCATGGGTGCCCGCCGGACAGCGGGACGGTGCCGGACTTTTGTAAATAATAAAGTGGGGTATTTTCTATTGCGATATGTTAGTATATATTCTGACCTTAGTGTCCGTACGAACTTTATATAGGTCCAGGTGCGCAGCGGGAGAGTGCGAAGGGCTCGGGTGACCCGTCTTCTCTCCAACCAGGTGGGTAGGGTTGCTATAAGTGCAACAAGTGCAGTAAGTGCATTTATCGCCATTAAAGTATTCTTTAATTTACCTAACAAAGTAGATGGACAGTTAACCTTTCGCTTGATGATATTTTTTATCTAACAACTTAAGCGGCTGCGGTCGCGGTGCTCACTACACGCCAATCTTGGCAATCCGGTTTCGGATGCTGCACGTACACTGGCGGATCGGGCCACCGCATGGTGTACTTTTCCGGAAAAGTGGTCTTTTTGACCCGTGTGCCTCACAAAGGAGTGGGAGCCGTGAGGACCTCTTCACGGCTGCTATAGGGGCCGCACTAGCCCCGTGAAGTGGTTAAAGCATCAAAAAGGTGTTTGTGCACGAGGGGGGACTTTAGTCTCCCCGACAGGTACTCTGGGGCTGGTGCCCAGCTTAAAATATGCACAGGGGTTTAACGAAAGGTTACGGTGTACTCGGTGTATTCGGTTTGTTTTCCCTTCTTGTTACTATTAGACATCTACTTTGTTTGTCACTGACGTTACCCACTCCGTGACAGGTACTGCTATTAGGTGCGTCAGCCGGGGTGACGGTGGGACTGCGTAGTGAGGACCGTAGTCGGACACTCGGTTATCTTGATTCTTTTGACTCCAACTCATTTCCTTTATGCATAAATCCTTATTTTGCTTGTGGATGGCTTAGTTGTGAACTTGTATTAGCTCTGTGGATGAGGTGTAGTTTTATAGTATGATACTTTTAGTAGTGTTCTTATGTGCGGCATGTTTTCATGATAAGTTAAAGGATTGCGAAAATGTTTTCTCAAAATGAAGTGCCGTGTGGGCACGGGTTTTCAACTCTGGGCTTTATCCTTTCCAAACAGTGATGCCGCTTAATAAACTTGCTTTAATCGATGGTGAACGTCTACGGTATGGTTGTTGGTTGGGAATTGGTGTATAATATTTGTGATTGAATGACATGTCGTAAATAAGACGCCGTGCATACGCAAAGGAGACTCTGTCCGTGGACAGAGTGAATTTGCGTATGTGGCGGTCTGGCACGCACCGGGGTTGAAGATTATGCTTCCTTATTAAAAGAAAAAAAAAATAGACACGTTTTTCCGCTTCACATGACTCAAAAACCCCCGGGGGCGTGACAGTACAAGTGGGGATATCACCCCTCTGTGATTGATAACAGGCATACTGTTGTATAACAGATATGAGCGAGAGGTAAGCAAGGGATGACCTACTTGGGTGAGAGTGGTATACCATAGTAGGAATATTGTAGCATGCTTCACTAATATATATATTTCACCCGCTTTTATTGTTTTTGAGGACAAAGCATGCTTGCATGGACATATAGTTAGGCCATCCTTTACTGCTGCACTACTTTTGGAACTTGACTTAGGAGAAACCATGTTATTCTTTTCTTCTTCTTTGTTAGTCAAGTGGTCTGTGTGGCTCAGGTTCGAGCAGGGGTTCTGGGTAGTGTAGTCGAGACTTGGTGTCTGGGACAGGTTGGATTAGTTGTGGGGCTTTGCGGCAACCGCGAATATCGGGCGGTTGACCAGACATTTATTTATGCACCAGATTGGGTATCTGATTTCTCTAGTGGACAGAGTTTCCCACTATTTGAGCATTTTTGTACCTGATTGAGGACCGAGGCTTTCTTTAGTGATTGGGCTTTCCCACTTTGATCAGAGTCATGATTCAGTCCTGCTGATTTATGATACTTGTTACTGAGGCACTTTACTCGTGTGGGTCGCTCCCCTCGAGTACCACTCCGGAGTGTGAGATATTCAGGCTTCGAGTCCTTGAGACTCCCATCCCCTATCGGTGTTATGCGTAGGCTGGCATACCCGATTTGGCAGGCACAGCAGGCAGTACCAGTTCTACTGGTGGCATTAGATTGGGTTTATTACAGACTTGTGCTTTATAGTTACACTCGTGTCGGGGGGACCGAGTGAAGTCTAGTAGCTGTGTTAGACCAGTACTGCTGTTGTTGGGAACCGTTTGGGGATACGGTGGTCCCTGGGTCATTGTGAGTCAGAAGGCAGGCATGGCAGGCATAGGCAGGCATGGCAGGCATGGCAGGCATAGGTAGGCATGGCAGGCATGGCGGGCATAGGCAGGCATGGCAGACATGGCAGGCATAGGCAGGCATAGGCAGGCATGGCAGGCACGGCAGGCATAGGTAGGCATGGCAGGCATGGCAGGCATAGGCAGGCATAGGCAGGCATGGCAGGCATAGGCAGGCATAGGCAGGCATGGCAGGCATAGGCCGGCATAGGCAGGCATGGCAGGCATAGACAGGCATAGGCAGGCATGGCAGGCACGGCAGGCATAGCCGGCATAGGCAGGCATGACAAGTATGGCAGGCACAGGCAGGCACGGCGGGCATAGCAGGCATAGAGGCTTGATAGCTATTGAGAGTCTCCAGCTTCCTCCTGTTTCAGTCTTTACAACTTTGGTTAGTTTGTTTGTATCTTGAGGACTTAGTGGGCAGACCGTCGGGTCTGGCGGTGGTACCCACTGAGAACTCCCTTTTTGGAGTACTTCTCACACCCTTTGGGGGTCTTCCCCCTCTTTTTCTTTCCTCTCCTCTGTTTTGCAGAGTCTTAGCGGGTGTTGCTGATTCTGCGGTTGTTGATCGAGGCGAGAGAGTCGCGAGCTAGATCCCTACCCGTTGTTGGAGAGTAGCGGTACCCTCTTCAGAGGAGATCTACTGCAGACTAGTTGTTTATTTTCCAGTTTTGAGAGACTGATGTAGTGAGGATATATTATGTATCGAGAGACTGTACACACTTGTATTTATCGGAGATATCTCCCTGTTGAGTTTGAGCTTTGTATATGAGGATATTGTATCGCTATCATTTTTGGGAGACAGACTTGTTGTATTATTGCCAGTTGTACAGTGACTGATTTTAGTTATACAGCAGGTATTTTGTTTATCTCTGATAGTTGTGTAGCTGTAGTACTTTTCTTGCAGGTAGGACGCTTCGCTTATGCAGGTTGGCATAGGTGGCGGATCTGTTGGCGAGCCCGGGTCGCAGTTTCGACCCCGGGGCGTGACAGATTAGAGTGGTATCAGAGCCTAGGTTGTAGGTCATGGTGGACTTAGAAACCCTAGGCTTATGGTTTGACCTTTGGTTGACTTCGTGAGAGTCGTGATTTTTAGCGAGAGTCCTGATTGAGTTTTATACCCCTCCCAAGGGACGAGAGGAGTGATTGGCATGTTTATTCTCCTAAGTGATTATGTTGGCTGCAGACAACATAATGCTGTGGAATGTGTGACATGCTTTAGACTTTCGCTGGATTGGGTCGAGCGCTGTTGTGTGCTGTTTCGTGATTTCATCGTGGCGAGCGGTGTCTCCCCGACTCGGGGTGCTGACCCGTGTGCTTCCGGTCATAGCGGTTGAGCTCGAGCAATTGGTTTTAGGCCGGATACCTAGATTGAGGTCAGAGAATTCTGGACCCCGAGGACAGGATTGTCAGAGGCTTATCAGCGGCAAAGTGAGCAGCTGGTCTTGGTGACACAGTTGTCGGAGCACTGAGCAACCCCTCTGTGCCAATGTATAGTGTTGAGGTGCCGAGGCAGGGTGGATAGTTGACGGCAGAGGAACTGTGGGTGATGATCGATCTATTGAGCCAGATTTGACAGATGAACCACCCCGACCCATAAGATTGAGCTGGAGCCATTGGAGGCAGAGTCGTGGTTGGTGGCGATGGAGTGATTAATTGAGAGCCCGTGCTAGAGAGTTTTGCAGTTGTTGAACTGCGCGCTCCAGGTTTCGAGGGACAAGGCGCATAGGATGTGTGAAACTGGGGGTGGATTGCGCCAGGATACCTTTCGGTTTATTCAGTCCCTCCGTTATAGGTTTTGACGCCTCGTTGGAGTAGGCATGTGTTTGGAGCGTGGCGTTACAGTTCCTTGGATAGGGGTCTGCCGCCAGAGGCGAGTTTTGGATTTGGCGCTTGGCGCTGGATGATGGAGGACAGATCGACCGGCAGAGACATTTCTGGTTTCTTTTTCCAAGGTATTGGATTTCTAAGATATTCGGGATCGGGTGGACCCCGATGGCAGTATCAGCGTTTGTATCAGAGTGGCGCAGCGGTAGCGTGGATTTGCTATCTACGGGGGACCATATTCGTTGCCTCAATGTGAGCAGAGGCAGAGGTCGTGCTCCCTTTGTGGTTAATTAAGATATGTTGTGGCAGATTGAGCAACGACTAATTGTATCGAGCGGTTGAATCTGGGCTGCCCGGTAGGAGGGCGCCACGGCAGTGGATTGAGATGTCGCAGGTGTGATTTCATCACAGCAGTCAGAGTTAAAGCTTGTTGCGTTCCTGCATGGACTAGAGGCAGATTTGTTACCCCGTGCACTTGAGGTACAGGTTTCTATTAGTGTTGTGCATGTGGAGGAGGCTTGTGGATCGTGTCCAGTGCAGTAGAGGCCGAGAGTTATGCCGGCAGATTTATTGGTAATTGTGGCCGATTGGTGTTTTGACCTAGTGTTTGGGTATTGGTTGTCACAGTGCCACAGGATGTTGACTGCAGGAAGAGAGGACTTTGACCTTCTGCGAGGCAGATGAGAGGAGGCTTGATGGTTGAGGTGGTTAGAGCACACAGGTTTTGGTGACTGTGTGAGAGGTGCATACGGTGGCACCAGGACCCAAGGATATCTCTGTTGCTCATGAGATCCCAGGTGTGACTTCACCAGAGCTGTTGATAATGCCGCCGGTTAGGGAGATAGAGATTGCGTTGGACGTGATTCGGGGGGCCGCGCCACCCTCGACAACACCTCATGGGATATCGTCTGTGGAGCTGAGAGAGCTGTTGGCACAGTCGCAGGATCTGATGGATCGAGGGGCTGTCTGACCTTGTGCCACGCCGTCGATACACGGTGGTGATGCCACGTCGTCGATACACGACGGTGAGGGTTCTTTTATGGTTCGAGTGTAGACAGGTCTGGGTGGTATATAGAATCTTTTGATGGAGCTATACTCCGGCAGTTATTATATTATGTGGGCACCTACTTGGAAACAGACCGTCGAGGACTTTGCCTAGATGGCATTCAGGATCTGTTAAGGGCATTATGAGAGCATAGTGAGGCCAAATGGAATGAATAATGCCCTGTGACTTAAAGGTCTGAGGAATCGTGTGTTCTAGTTGTACCTGGACGGATTGGGAGTGGTGTTCCCCAAGGATATTTTGATTTACTCCCAGAGCGACTTGGAGCACGAGGAGCACTTGTGGATATGCTGCCATACCGTGTGGATGAAGCTGTATGCCAAGTTATTGAGGTACAAGTTTTGGCTCCAAGTGCATGCCTTCTTGGGTCACCTTATTCTAGCAGTTGGGGCGGCGAGGGAACCCGACCAAATGGACGTTATTCAGGGTTGGCTGAGACCAACATTTATTCTTGGGGTGAGGAGCTTCTTAGACTTGGCAGTGCCGGGAGAGCTTGGCCAATGGTTAATGAGACTGATACCAGCGCCAATACTAGTGTTTCCAGTGTTGGGAGATGGATTGGTGTGCTTTAGTGATGCCTCCTATGGCAACTGTAGAATCACCGTTGGGTTATTGTTGAGCATTTTGGATTACCCCGACAGAGCCATTGTGATGGCAGATACCTGGAGCGGGGGAGTTGCCTGGGGATTGAGTTTGATGATTCCACAGCTAGCGCTGTGTGGACTGTTGAGGCAAACATGGCTTATGGTTGGATCGCTGTGGGTTTCTTTGACGTATAGACCGCGAGTTGGGCATCAGTAGTGTGATCGCCTTGCGAGCCAGTTGTCAGTCCCGTTCACTAACGGTGTGGTCCCCGTCAGGGTGTTCTTCATTAGTTGAGGGATCGACTTTGACCCGTGGGTCCGTTGGGATTATGATAACATGTTGAGTGACCAACTGTGGCATGAGTTGTATCTCTGGGGGATCCCTTTTGAGGGTAACTCGCGGTTGAGTAGTCCACTCGGGTGGTTTTGAATCGAGAAGTAACCGAGTGAAGACCCCAGCTTATTGGATTTCTTGCTTTATTGGATGAAAGTGTGGGTATGCTTCGAGTGGCCTTGGTTGAGTTGACCCAGGATGGGGTTTGGTGCATGTTGCACTAGAGGTTATTCCAGTTTTCCCCCGGCTTTTTATTGGAGCCCCTTTGGTATCTCACGCCTCAGCTTAGGAGTGTTGTGTTTTTGGGATTCCTCGCCAGTGATTGGCTTGCCCTTTGAGATCTGTGATTGTTTGAAGTACGCCCGTTGTGAATTTCGGCTCGTGAGATGGGGGAATTGCGCAATCGGGCTATGCCGTACTGGATGTTGTTGTTGAGGAGTAATCACAGGGAGTGAGTGGTGTTTCGGGAGCTGGAGGCGTATTGAAGGATAACTACTCGTGGTATTTGTGACTCTTGATGGACTTGATCTAGTTTCGAGGACGAAACTTTTTGTAGTGGGGGAGGATGTGAAGACCCAAAATTCTTGTGAGCTGAGTTACTAGGGGATTGCTAGCTCGTCGGCATTTTTAGCGTGCTAGAGTTGTTGGTGCGCGAAAAGGACGCGTAAATCGGTTCCAGTGCGAAAAACCGCATAGTGGGGACGTACGGAAGTGCGGTGGTTATATTATGGTTTGGAGAGTTTTGATTGTACTTTTTCGGTGTATCAGAATCCTCGGTTCGCCAAATGGACGAGAAAAATGGACTCAGCGCGAAAAACTGTGCAAAATACACTATTTTTGGATATTTTTGGGGTTAAATAGAGTAATTGGGTGTTGCTGGGGCTGTGGACCGGGCTCATGGTGGCCGGTCCACGAGTCGTGCACCGATGGGTGCGCGCGGTGTACGGGGAGGCGCTGCACCGGGTCTTGGCGGGCGGGCGCGAGGTTGGTGCACGGGCCGTGCACCGGGCGCGCACGCGCTGCACACGCGCTGCGCATGCGCGCGTGCGCGTGGCGCGCGCCCGCGAGCGGGCCGGGCCGTGTTGGCGCCTCGCCCTCGCGCCACCTGTCCAGTCGGACGGATCTGGTCCGACCCCCCCTTGCACCGGATCGGGTGCAAGGGGGATTGGCTGTGAGAGGGGGTTGGTGAAAAGGTGTTGTAGTGCACCTTAAGCCCAATTTTAGAGTTGGTTAAGGCTATTTAAGAGTGCTTTTGTGAATGGGCTTCTCTTTTGGCCATCTTACATCTTGTAGCTGCTAAGGAGTCCAAGAAGCAGCCCTTATCACCTTCTTCTTCATCAAGGAAACCACCATTGTTGGAGCTTGGCCCTTGCTGGTTTTGGGTTCCACTTCGTCGCGTTTTCTTCCAGGAGGTCTCCAGAAGTGTAGAAGTGGAATTCTGGGATGATTCTTGCGGGGTTGTCTTCACAACTTCAATATCTACAACTTTGGTATTGAAGAGGAGACCTAATTAGAGATCTAAACCAGGTAAATATAGCAATCTTTGAGACACTTGTTTTCGGTTCGAGATTTCGACCATAGGTTAGTATTTTTACTCCCCTGGGATGTACAAACGGAATTTTAAGATGGTTTTTCTTGGGAAATTTCCAGGACTTACAGAGATACAATTTTCATATTTTGTGGAACTTCAAATTTGGACACTAAATTAGGTAACTTAAGCCATCTTTGAGATTGTTGTGTACAGCTGAGATTCTGGATGTGGTTTTGAGCAATGTTCAGTGTTTTTGTTCCCTAGGACTGAAGAAGTGGAATTTTAAGCTGATTTTTGTGGGGAATTCACCAGGACTCAGAGACCTACATTTTTTATATTGAAGAGGAAGGCTAAATCTTGCTCCGAATCTGGTGAATTTCATCATATCTGGGACCCCTTTTTCTGTGAGGAATTCTGGACAGCGACACCTTGCCGGATTTTTATCTCCGCAACCGGGCATCGGATGGAGTCGAGCCCTTGGACTTTTTTCATCTACTCGACGCAAGGATTGTCACAGTATTTTTATTGGATTTTTCTGAGGCTTTTCTGAAGGTGTGCTTCTTTCCCTTTACTGTACAGAGTTTTACAGTTATGTGGTTGTAGGGTTTTGCGCACCCTGTGTTGTGGAATTTGTAACTCAGCCTACGAGGCTCAGAATTTATTGTGCAGGTACTCATTTCGAAGCTATCGACGTGAGGAACTCGCCAGTATTTTGTTGGATTTTTCTGAGTTCTTGCTACAGGTGAAAAATCCACATCTTTGGGACTGTTCCAACAGAAGTGTACGTACTTGGATATTTTAGAATAAAGTGTAATCTTGGACCTTATTGTTGTACCCAGGAAGGTTCATGATTGTTTCTGAACCTGTTGGAACTGGAGAAAATTGGAGATAGTGAATTCTGAATGTTTTCAGCTGTTTGGAGCCGAGGCTTGCGCGACTGGTACCGAAGATGCTGTTTCGGCAGAATTTGGACTATGAGCGTCTGCGCTCTTCGCCGACCCCAGGTTTGCCTTGGATTGAGCACTTCAGGTGGGTAAGCTTAACTTGGTAACTGTATAGAATTTTTATATATCATGGTGCATGTAAGTGTACAGGTGGGGATATCACCCCTCTGTGATTGATAACAGGCATACTGTTGTATAACAGATATGAGCGAGAGGTAAGCAAGGGATGACCTACTTGGGTGAGAGTGGTATACCATAGTAGGAATATTGTAGCATGCTTCACTAATATATATTTCACCCGCTTTTATTGTTTCTGAGGACAAAGCATGCTTGCATGGACATGTAGTTAGGCCATCCTTTACTGCTGCACTACTTTTGGAACTTGACTTAGGAGAAACCATGTTATTCTTTTCTTCTTCTTTGTTAGTCAAGTGGTCTGTGTGGCTCAGGTTCGAGCAGGGGTTCTGGGTAGTGTAGTCGAGACTTGGTGTCTGGGACAGGTTGGATTAGTTGTGGGGCTTTGCGGCAACCGCGGATATCGGGCGGTTGACCGGACATTTATTTATGCACCAGATTGGGTATCTGATTTCTCTAGTGGACAGAGTTTCCCACTATTTGAGCATTTTTGTACCTGATTGAGGACCGAGGCTTTCTTTAGTGATTGGGCTTTCCCACTTTGATCAGAGTCATGATCCAGTCCTGCTGATTTATGATACTTGTTACTGAGGCACTTTACTCGTGTGGGTCGCTCCCCTCGAGTGCCACTCCGGAGTGTGAGATATTCAGGCTTCGAGTCCTTGAGACTCCCATCCCCTATCGGTGTTATGCGTAGGCTGGCATACCCGATTTGGCAGGCACAGCAGGCAGTACCAGTTCTACTGGTGGCATTAGATTGGGTTTATTACAGACTTGTGCTTTATAGTTACACTCGTGTCGGGGGGACCGAGTGAAGTCTAGTAGCTGTGTTAGACCAGTACTACTGTTGTTGGGAACCGTTTGGGGATACGGTGGTCCCTGGGTCATTGTGAGTCAGAAGGCAGGCATGGCAGGCATAGGCAGGCATGGCAGGCATGGCAGGCATAGGTAGGCATGGCAGGCATGGCGGGCATAGGCAGGCATGGCAGACATGGCAGGCATAGGCAAGCATAGGCAGTCATGGCAGGCACGGCAGGCATAGGTAGGCATGGCAGGCATGGCAGGCATAGGCAGGCATAGGCAGGCATGGCAGGCATAGGCAGGCATAGACAGGCATGGCAGGCATAGGCCGGCATAGGCAGGCATGGCAGGCATAGACAGGCATAGGCAGGCATGGCAGGCACGGCAGGCATAGCCGGCATAGGCAGGCATGACAAGTATGGCAGGCACAGGCAGGCACGGCGGGCATAGCAGGCATAGAGGCTTGATAGCTGTTGAGAGTCTCCAGCTTCCTCCTGTTTCAGTCTTTACAGCTTTGGTTAGTTTGTTTGTATCTTGAAGACTTAGTGGGCAGACCGTCGGGTCTGGCGGTGGTACCCACTGAGAACTCCCTTTTTGGAGTAGTTCTCACACCCTTTGGGGGTCTTCCCCCTCTTTTTCTTTCCTCTCCTCTGTTTTGCAGAGTCTTAGCGGGTGTTGCTGATTCTGCGGTTGTTGATCGAGGCGAGAGAGTCGCGAGCTAGATCCCTACTCGTTGTTGGAGAGTAGCGGTACCCTCTTCAGAGGAGATCTACTGCAGACTAGTTGTTTATTTTTCAGTTTTGAGAGACTGATGTAGTGAGGATATATTATGTATCGAGAGACTGTACACACTTGTATTTATCGGAGATATCTCCCTGTTGAGTTTGAGCTTTGTATATGAGGATATTGTATCGCTATCATTTTTGGGAGACAGACTTATTGTATTATTGCCAGTTGTACAGTGACTGATTTTAGTTATACAGTAGGTATTTTGTTTATCTCTGATAGTTGTGTAGCTGTAGTACTTTTCTTGCAGGTAGGACGCTTCGCTTATGCAGGTTGGCATAGGTGGCGGATCTGTTGGCGAGCCCGGGTCGCAGTTTCGACCCCGGGGCGTGACAGTATGTGGTACGGCCCCGCGCGGCTGCGGCCCGTGCGCGGCGCGCCGCACCATAGGTGGTGCGTCCCCACGTGGCAAAAGGTGCGGCGGCGGCGGCGACATGACGGACTGCGAAACCCTGAAGGCCCAAGAAAACCCAACCAAGAACGACGAAAACACAATAACTAATGCCGCTTACCTTGATCTATTGGAGAAGATGATCCTTTCCCGTTCCTCGCGGTGGTGAGGATCCGGACCCACTCCCCGCCGACGGTAATGTCTCGTTCCCGGCTTCCGGCACACTGATCGAAGAAGATTCGGGTTTCGCTTCCCTTTTTCTCTCTTTTCTCTCCGATTAGGGTTTTCCTTTTTCTCGTACGTACCAAAAATCCCTAAAATGCGATAGACGGAAATTTCTAACTAACATCTTGATAAAAGTGCCACCTAAGCCAAGTTCTACACCAGGCAGCGCGGATTTTGATGCACCAAAGCCTTAACGGGTTCGACTTATCCCATCGTACTCGTTAACACAAAAGACTCAATCCGGTAGATCCGTAAGTCGGATTTCAGATCCGATCGCTCCGCCGTGCACCATTTCTCGGGCTCTATCATGAAAAAATATCCGCAAACCACCACGGTCTACCCAGGAAAACTTGATAATTTATTTCCCCTAATAAACTAATTTATTAAAAAGGAAAAGGAAAGAGGACAGGAAAAGTCATGATACTACAAAAGTATACTACTGTAATACATCTCCAAATAGTACAAGTCTGAACCTCACAATATAAGTCTCTCGAAAATAAAACTCTCAACAGCAACTATCTACAATAATCCAACAGACTGTACTACAAATCTCCAAAAAGGGGTACCGCTATACTCCAAAGACGGGTAGGGAACTAGCTCGCGACTCCCTTACCTCGATCAGCTGGTGCAGCAACAGGAGTAGGAACAGGGGTAGATGCCTCTGGAAAATCTGTCACCAACAGAGGGTGTGAGAACTACATCGTCACGTAGTTCTCAGTGGGTACCGTCACTAAGACCAACGGTCTGCCCACTAAGTCTACTAGAGGCATAAGATAACATGAAAACTGAAATAATGTAAAAATAAGCTCGAAAGAAATCTACAGCTATCATGCCTCTATCTATAATGCTCAAAGGGTGATACAGATGAAAATGATGCATCGACTCAACCCAATAAACTCAATCAACCCAATCACAGTGACTGCCACATGGGGTCCAGTCAAACCTGCGCCCACCTACTGCCATTACATCCACGGAGGACTGGACTTACGTAGGGCGTCCATAACTGCCAAAATTGGTCCAGCCAGAAGGACTGCATCGACAAGTCGCAATAGCAAAGTAACAGGCCCAGCTCCGGAGCGGCACTCGAGGGGCGCGACCCCACCGAGGAAAGTATCCGCGCATCTCTGTCGAGCTCAATATGGCTCTTGCAGGTTATAATCCAAATCCACGATCAACAAGATTGACAGTGCCCAAATCACATCTCTAACTCACTAGCTGGAAATACTCAACAGCCGGGACCACCATCAACCCGACGGCTCCCACATCAGGACATCAAACTCAACGTGCTAAAACCCACTGGACTAGAGATACTCCACAGCCGACGACAATGAAGGGTTCGAACACCCCGAAAGACTAATACCTACAACCCAAATCAAACAAGAACAGGCTCTAGGCATAGCCTCTCGTTGTTCTCGACCCAAAGAAGGAACAGCCCTTAGAACCCAGATCACTCGAACCCTCCCAGGTGAGGAAGTTTACAGGAAAATATGACATTTATTACTGAAAACTATTTTCACTCGAACCCCCTCGGGGTGAGGACTAAAAGTAGTTCCTTTTTCTTTTTATAAAATCATCTTGATTTGAGAAAATCCATTTTAATGATTTTTAGCTCTTTTTATAAAAATCAGTTAGAAAACAAGTTTTATTCCCAAAACCCGAAGGGCTAATGCCTTCGCCCAATCAGACAATAACAGACTCCGGCGACGATTCGATATTTGGAAGAAAAACATTGGTTATCTAAAATCATGTGTGACCAAAAAGATTCTGGGTTTAAGGTCCTGCTATCACTGGTACACCACTGCCACGAACACAGTGGCGACAAACAAATCGAAGAACTCGACAACCCAGGACCACCGTTTACCCAAACGGCTCCCGCCATTGGTACAAGACTAGCTACATCTACCAGACTCCACTCGGCCCCCAAGCACGAGTGTAACATGCATCCTACACTAAAAATAAATCCCGACCACTCGGCCCACTACCCGGGCGAGGAAAACACTATGTCCAGGAATAGAATGTAAAGTGTGGATATCTAAAGTATAAATGAACCTAGTCCAAGTGGGGTTTTCTACTAATCTGGTTTACACATGCAAACATATGGCGGGGTGCTAGGTCCAAGTTCCAATACTAGCATTTAGTTTAACTAAAACATGATCAGGGAACATTAACCAACATGATCTCAATAACGACACAAGAAAGACATCATCTCTCTCTCTAACATGCATTCTAACACATCCCACAATCATGCATGCTGACTATTCAATAGAGTTAGAGAACGGTCCACCGATTTTGGAGACGAAGCAATCCACCTGAAAGTGAACGTCGATCCAAGGTCCAAACTGAACGTGGATAATCCTCAAGTTTCCACGATTCCAACGCACCAAAAAATCACTCAAAAAGTCCTCCCGGTTACCGAGATATAAGCCAAACACTACGGTAAGTCCAAAATTAGTAAAACGACATCGCTGTCGCACATTTGTCCGAGAAACAATGAAATATCACCTGTGAGATGAGCTCCAAAAATTCCAATAAAAATATGGCTGTGATTCTCGCGAAGCGTAGATGTCGATCGAGTCCTCATGGGCTGAAATTCGATAACCGAGTGCGGAGATAAAAATCCCACAAGCTCCGCTGTCTATGAAAATCACCAGCAAGAAAGGTTGGTTCAAAGATGTTCCAGAAACCCCAATAAAAACCCAAAACTGAGAGGAGCGGAAGACACAAAAAACGAAGATCTACCTCTCGCGGAACCGATGCCGCAGAAATCGGCCAAAAACTCCCTCCCGTCAGCCCAGGGGAGCTCGCGGTAGAAACGTCGACGAAAAAGATCGATAGCGAAGGCACGTCAAAGCTCGCGATGTCGAGTAGGAAGCTGATGAAACGCCTTCCAAAAATTCCCGGGAAGCCGAAAATCGAAGAAAACCCGATGAAGAACCTCCCTGCCGAAGATGGGCTCAGAAATAGCCCTCAAAAGAAGACACAAAGGGCTATTTATAGCCCAACCCACAAGGAAAAGAGGAACCGGATTCGGGCGCAAGATTCGGGCGCCCGAATCTGGCCCGGCCCACCACTGTGCGCGCCCGAAATCCCCCGGGCGCGCCGCGTGGCAGCGCGGTCCACGGCGGAAACCGTGGTCCGCAGTTCACGGCGGGGCAGTCGGGTCGCTATGCCCGCCAATGAGCGGGCGACACGTGGCCTGGCGGGGTCCACCGTGCGCCGCGCCCGGGGCGTTGTCGCGCGTGCATTGACCGCCCAATCCGCGCGCGCCACGTGCTACACTGCTCCGTTGGCTGGTCCCAGTGCACGCCGAGTCCCGTGGACCGGCCTGCCCGCCGCCGCGCACGTGCCTGCCCACGCCCGCGCCTTCGCACTCCACCGCCTGCCCGTCGCCGCTGGTGCTGCCCTGTCCTACCAGAACAGTAACCAATGCCTCGAAATGCGTGTTTCGGCATCCGGGCTCCAAAAAATACAAGTAAATAGTTCATTTTCATCGTTTTCACGCGCTGAGTCCAAATCCGATGTCTATTTTGCCAAATTCCATTTCTAAAATTTGTCAAAGGCATCCGGACAGGTATTCTTAATCCAAATTTCGCGCTGGGTCCAAATCTGAGGTCTGATTTGCACACAACCATCTCCAACACACATCATAGGACTCCAGAAGCCACGATTCACTCCGTAAGACCTTCGCAGAGATCCAAGTCATCACACAAGATCTACTCAGTCAAGAATGAATTATACGACTCAAAATCACCCATCTCTCAACCCCAAAACCCGAAAGAAACATATTAGTAAACCAGACTTCCGGAGCCCACCGGAAATTCCCGGGACACCCCTGGAACCTCCAAACTTCTCCAAAAAGTCTCCAACACTTAATTATGTTACCTGCTACCCCAAAACGCACCAAGATGGGTGCCCAGACGGCAAATAATAATTTCACCCTCATAAAATATAAATAAGTGCTATTATGTCGGAATAGGTACCCGACATTGCCGTAAACGGCTCCAGAAGCTCGATTAAGCTCCACGAGGACAGCGAATCATATACGAGTAGTCCAAAGGGTTCATGCACGTTGCCCGAGGCAACCCGTGCGGTCGATTCATATTTAGGGTCTCGCACTGACCGCACGGGAGGCCAACCTGGGCGCCCTCTGCCCGAGCCCGGCGCCAACCTCTGCCGCAGACGTGCCCTACCGCTCGCGCAAGGCCCAGCGCGCGCGTGCCCAGACCGCGCGGGCCTGTGCGCGTGAGGAGCCAGATTAAGATGGTATCAGAGCCAATAACCAGCCAAAAGTGTGTGGCGAGTCTCGGCTGAGCCTGGGTCTAAATGACAGTGCTAGCGAGACAAAACTCACATTGCCTGGTGATCTTCGGCTGCTGTGTGTGTGTTTGTGCTGACGAGGACGTCAGGCCTAAACGGGGGTAATTTGTGACACCCCAATAGTCCCACATCGGATTGGAGTGTGGATGTGTTTGGGTATACATAAGACATGGACACTAGTAATAATAACTGGGCTAAAGCATTTTGGGCCGTGGTTTGGGTCCAACGAGTTATTATTGCTAGTGGGTTAGGTCGTTATATTTGGTATCAGAGCCAATAACCAGCCGGAAGTGTGCGATAAGTCTCGGCTGAGCCTTGGTCTAGATGACAGGGCTAGCGAGACAAGTCTCACATCACCTGGTGATCTTGGGGTGTGTGTGTTTGGGCTGACGAGAACGTCAGGCCTAAACGTGAAGATGAAAAATTATGGATCATATACATCAATCTCAAGAAGAATGAATTCAAAAGGATCAGGTACGTTTAACTAAATAATTTTGGTGATCGGAATACATTCTTGTAGTTTAGAAACACTTGGAATATTTTTCATCGCATAAAAATAAAAAAACTGGACAAGTTGGATGTTCAGGATCCGGATCAGGGCATTCCAGTCCGGACCCCGAACATAGTTGAGTTCATGCGAAATTCCAGTCCGGAGCAGTCTCTTGTGAGTCCAGACCCCGAACTATGTGTTTGCTGAAATCGCATGAACAGTCCGGATCAGGGAATTCCAGTCCGGACCCAGAACTTGTTTTTCTGGAAAAATTCTGTCAAAAGACGACAGTCCGGATCAGACTAATCCAGTCCGGACCGTCGAGCACGAAAATTCCAGATAAGTTAGTTTTTGATGCTTATCTCTTTCCAAAGGTTTCTAACCTATAAATAAACCCTAATTTCACATCTAGGGTAACCGAAAAAAATATAAAAAATCCGCATATAGAGAAGAAAGGAAAACACGATTAATTTCATGTTTCTTCGTCTATATTGTTCAATTTGATTCTAGGGTTTCCAAACTCTTATTTCTTGTAGAATCAAATTGAAGAATACTTAGATGGTAATTTCTTATCTATCTTTGATCAAAGTATTCGGCGGATTATCATCACCAAGAAAACAACGATTTTCCAAAATCGGCGCGTGGATTCGCGTGGCCTTGTGGATTCAAGGTGCTACCGCTTTCGTGGATTCGGAGCGAGGTACGTTCGTGTGATCGATATGTGCTACATTGGTGAAGACCGTGGATTCGGTTGGACGTCGTGGATTCGGCGTTGGACGCAAATCGTGGATTCGAAGCGCGTTGTGGAGCGAGCGGAGAAGATCTACTTGGAGCGTATGGAAAAGGTTGAGTCGTAGTGTTACAGTAAATCACCTTGTACGTGTTTAATCTTAGTGGATTTCGCCGTGCTATCGGTCCCGTGGTTTTTACTCCTGTGATGGAGTTTTCCACGTAAATCTTGTGTACTTTATTTATTTTTCGCATTGGGTTATTTTTTACGCAACGATTTGGTGTGTTTATAGTTTACACCTATTCACCCCCCCTCTATCTGGTTTTTTCCCTATTCAGATCCATTATTAACATAACCTACAAGTTTAAGCATTTTGGGCCGGTGGTTTAGGTCCAACGAGTTATTATTGCTAGTGAATCGGGGTGTTACATTTGGTATCAGAGATAATAACTAGCCAGAAGTGTGTGGCGAGTCTCAGCTGAGCCTGGGTCTAGATGATAGGGTTAGCGAGACAAGTTTCACATCGCCTGGTGATCTTGGGCTGTTGTGTGTGTGTGTGTTTGGGCTGACGAGGACGTCAGGCTTAAGCGAGGGGAATCTGTGACACCCCAATAGTCCCACATCGGATAGGAGTGTGGATGTATTTGGGTATATATATAAGACATGGACACTAGTAATAATAACTTGGCTTAAACATTTTGGGCTGTGCTTTGGGCTCAACGAGTTATTATTGCTAGTGGGTCGGGTCGTTACACATACTTTCCAATTCCATTTTTGCGCCAAGCTTGCACCGAAAACATTCCAATAGACCCAAAACGTCGCTTGAACAACGAAGGTAGTCCTCCAAGCTAGTTTTCACCGGAACTCCGCTATTGCAAAAATTCAGGCAATTAAAGGATCACTAGCATCCTAACCGCACATTCTTTCACCCAAGGGCCGAATAACCTATTAGCACCAATGCTTTTGTGTTATTAATAGTACAATAACCTAATTATATATATATATATATATATATATATATATATATATATATATATATATATATATATATATATATATATATATATATATATATATAAAGAGTCCGATTGAAATCATATCGATAGCACCAAGCAATTGGTACTATCAAGTTTCCATTCTTGGATTAAAGGATGTGCGGTTGGGATTATAGTTGTCACGCCCCGGGGGTTTAATTAAGCAAAAAATCGTGCATCATTTTTTTTTTTTTTTTTAAAGAACATCCGCCAGACACGTGCACAGATCCGCCACATACGCGAGAGTCCTCGACGAAACAAACAGAGCGACCCTTGCGTATGCACGGCGTAGGACAATACAACTTCACTTTAACCACACCAGACAAGTATGAAAAGAGGAAGGAGAAAGTAAACATACACCATATCCAATAAGGCCACCAAATTTTTAAAGTATAAATCCACGGGTTTGTAAAACGGCGTCCACACAACACCTAATTTTAAAAACGTTTTCGCAATCTCTTTCTTTGATTTGAAAATTGGCCATACCAGCAAGTAATAAGAAAAACCGTTCATCCACATGAACATAAAACAATCCCAACATCTACATCATCCACAAAAGGTAACATACGCACATAGGCTAACTAACCGAAATAATCAAAACATAAAAGGGAAAAGTCACCAGCCCAGAACAAGGCTAAAGTCCTCAAGTCGCGGCCTCACCGTCGTCCCAGATCCTACCCCTGACCGAACTTGTCACAGTGTGGGAAGTCAGTGACACAAAGAGTAAGAGGTAAAACGTAAAAAGTGTAAGATGCTATAAAAACTAGGAATAATGCAAACTGAAAGACCAGAGCATCCACACTCCCCATCATGTAGTCAATCATTACCCCCTGTAAAAGCAGAACTGAGCACCTGCCTCAGAAATACACAACGCTCTCACCTTGGTAATTTTAACCCCTCTCGGCACTTGTGCAGCACCGTAAGCAACCGCAAGGGGCCCCCACTATGTCACCTTGTGGGGATTCACGGGTCAACATACCACCTCTCCGGAAAAGTACACCGATGCGGTGGCCAAACCGCTGGTATGCGTGCAAGCAGCCATGAGCATAGTAACCATAGTCCAAGTGTAACACAAAGCACCGCGACGCTCAGTCGCAACAGATAATAGCAATAATGATACTTATGCGAAAGGGGGGTTAAACAAGATTTCAAAGGTGTAATTACTTTACTCTTGCATAATAAAGACAGACCCAAACTCCAAAGATGACAGAAAGGGGTACCCACCTCGAATCGCGTCGACCGGACCTAAAAAGTCCCCAAAAGAAGCAACAGGCAAGACTAGACTTGCCTGTGAAAAATTGAGGTCCCGAACACTCAAAGGTAAAGGCGAAAACAGAGCGGCGGCGGCGGCGGACGGTGCGGCCCCGCGCGGGCACCTGCCCTGTGCGGGCACCGCATGCGGTTAGCCCCGTGCGGGCACCAGCCCCGCGCGGCGCGCCGCATGCGGTGCGGCCCCGCGCGGGCACCAGCCCCGCGCGGCGTGCCGCATGCGGTGCAGCCCCACACGGGCACCAGCCCCGCGTGGGCGCGCTGCATGCGGTGCAGCCCCGCGCCCTCCCCCGCGCGGGCACCACCCCCGCGCGGGCGCGATGTGCGGGCGGCGGCCTCATGGCGGCTGCGCGCCTGTACACCGCGGCAGCGGTGCTCCAGGGCATCGCGGCGGCGGTGCTCTAGGGCATCGCGGTGGTGGCGCGCAAGGGCAAAACGGCGGCGGCGCGCAAGGGCAAAACGGCGGTGCTACGAACGGCACAAGCAAAGCAAAACTGCGAAAACCCCCGATGCACGAAACGAAAAACAAAACACAAAAACTAAAACATCAAACCGCTAACCTTGATCTCGCAGAGAAGAAGAGGAAGAAGAAGAATAACTCGTTCCTCGCAGGCGATGAGAATCCGATTTCGCTCCCCGTGTCACGCCCCGGGGTCGAAACTGCGACCCGGGCTCGCTAACAGATCCGTCGCCCATACGGTGAACCCCGTACAGATGAAGCGTCAAACCTGCAAAGAAAGATACTATACTAAACAGATATCAGAGCTGAGAGTAAACTGCTAGAAATAAAATATATACAACACAAGGTCCTCACCAACTGTACAAAAGTCTCTCAGAATAAAAACGAAAAAGTACAACTCTATACCTCACTACAATGTCTCTCAACCAGAACTCTCAAAATATAAAAAGGGGTACATCTACTCTCAGGACGACGACTGGTAGGGATCTAGCTCGTGACTCCCTCACCTCGATCCGAAGAAGCAGCAACTGGAGCAACAGGAACAGGAGTAGAAGTCCCTGGGAAAAAAGACACCACGACGGGTGTGAGAACTACATCCCACAGTAGTTCTCAGTGGGTGTCGTCAACAAGCCCAACGGTCTGCCCACTAAGTCTACTAGAGGCATGAGGAAACAAAAGGAATACTGAAAGAAAGAGCTGGAAATGAATAACACTACAGCTACTATGCCAATGATAACCGAATAAAAGAGAGTGTATGCATGAATAAAGGAAACACCACCCTCGTGTACAAATAATGCCCTCAACTGTATGATTTCAAATAGACACATGCATAACTCATAGAAAGACAACTACTGAGCTATATGGTAACCTCAACTGTATGAATCTCAATTATGTATAGATGTATGCATCAACCAAAGTATAACCGAATCACATGGTACTGTATATGCCCAGACTTGCCTGCATAAATCAATCTCAACAACCGGTACACCAACCCGGTAAATAGTTCAAACTCATCGCCGGTACAACAACCCATTCTATAGCTCAATCTCAACGCCGGTACAACAACCCAGTCTATAGCTCAATCTCAACGCCGGTACAACAACCCGGTCTCGCCTACTCCGGAGTGGCACTCGAGGGGAGCGACCTGCTCGAGTCAATAAGTAACCCATATCAAGTATCTCTGCAAAGTATCTCTGTCAAGTATCACAGTCAAGCAGGCATAAGTCGGCACTATGCTCAAGTGGAGACTCACTCTATCCACAATGCAAAACCCAGCCCCAACTGATGCATAACACTAATCGATCCAACCGCCCACAATCCGCGGTTGCCGAAACAAAACCCGAGTCGATAATCTGGTGCTAACCCACATGACTCAACAAAATAGCTATACTATCCCCACAACAGACGATAATAAAGGATCCGGGAACCCCGAAAGACTAGAACCTACAACCCTATCAAACAAGAACAGGCTCTAGGCATAGCCTCTCGTTGTTCTCGTCCCAAAGGAAAAGGCAGACCTTAGAACCCAGACCACTTGAATCATCTCAAGTGGTTAATTTTATGGGAAAAAGGTGACATTTCTTACTGAAAGACATTTGATCTTAAAGAAATCCATATTTAATGATTTTTAGTTCTTTTTTAGGAAAACAATTGGAAACAAGTTTTATACCCAAGCCTCGTAGAGCTATAGCCTTTGTCCAATCAAACAAGAACAGACTCGGGCGACCCTACGATGCTTGGAAGAAAACATTGGTTGACTAAACTCATATGTGTGTCCAAAAATAGTTCTGGGTTCAAGGTTCTGCTAACACTGGTAAACCGCTGCCACTAACACAGCGGCGACAAATAAAATAGAAAATGAAATATCTCGGGACCGCCGTCCTCCCAAACGGCTCCCGCCACAGATGAACGATCAACTACCTCTACCAGACTCCACTCTGCTCCCAAGCACGAGTGTAGAAAGCATCCCACACTAAAAGAAACCCGACCACTCGGCCCACTACCCGGGCAAGTAAAACACTAAGTCCAGGAAGAATAAAAGTGTGGATGTCTATAGCAGAATAAACCTAGCTCAAATTAGAGTTTTCTAAAGTCTGGCTGAACATGCTGCATATGACGGGGGTGCTAGGTCAAGTTCCAAGTTAACAATAATTTTACCGATAAAAGAAAGCATGGAGATGACAGGATCATCAGGTAACATAAGGAATAACAATTCCTACATTCTAGCATGCTAAACAAGAATTAGCTATCATGCATAGTCCTACAATAGCAGGTGTCACGCCCCGAGTCCGCCAATTTGTACGGTTCGGGCACGCCAACAGACCCGCCAATCGGGTAAAACCTTTTTCTACCCGAAAGGAACGGTAACATCCATAATAACACTACAAGTGTGTGCGGAAGCTCAATATCAGAGTACTAAAAATCACTATAAATTTAAACTTTCATTTAATAAACAACCAGTTTAAGCGGAAATGAAAGCATACAAGAGTGAACCATGAATTAAAATTTATTACACTTTACATTTCCGCTTAAACTGGTTGTTTATTAAATGAAAGTTTAAATTTATAGTGATTTTTAGTACTCTGATATTGAGCTTCCGCACACACTTGTTGTGTTATTATGGATGTTACCGTTCCTTTCGGGTAGAAAAAGGTTTTACCCGATTGGCGGGTCTGTTGGCGTGCCCGAACCGTACAAATTGGCGGACTCGGGGCGTGACAGATTAGAGAAAAATGCTATAGCCGGGTTAGAGATTTAGTTCTATTATATCATTTATATAGAGGACTAATCCAAATTCCGGGGGTGTCACAGCAGGCTTAACGTACAGTCCATCAATCTTGGAGACAGGGCCACCCACCTGAAAGTGCACAACTGTCCAAGGTCGTATAGCTACGAATGCCCAGAAATAGATATAGCAGTACATCCACCAAGCCAACAGTGCTCAATACATCCTGGGTACAAAACACATTCCAAAAATTACACTTAATTTCCACATATTAAAAATCTGCGGTGAACAATCCTCTTTCTGCAAAAATTTCACCTGCTGAAAGTGCCCAGAAAATTCCAATAAAAATATCACAGCGATCGTCGCGTCGAGACCTTCGAAACGGGTACCTGCACGTCCAAAACCGAGCCCCGTAGGCCGAGTTACAAATTCCACAGTACCGGCGCGCAAACAATCACAACCACACAACTGTAAACTCTTGCATAGATAAAAAGGGAATAGTATACCTCCTGTAATGTCTCAGAAAAATCCAAGAAAAATACGATGATAATCCTCGCGACGAGTAGATGCAAAAAGTGTACAGGCTCGTCTTGATCCGACGCTCGAGTGCGGAGATAAAATTCTGACAAGGGGATGCTGTCCAAAAACTCCACCAACAAAACAGCAGCTTAGAAATGTCTCGAAAACCATGCCATAACCTCTGAATCCAGTAAGATGTTCTATATGGAAAACGAAGGCGTACCTCTCGTGAATCCAACGCCATAAAAATCGTCCAAAAATACTATCGGAGTAGCTCTGTGGACCTCTCAGACCGGAATGCGGCGATAACGGGCCTCCAACAGAAAATCGTCGCTCCGCGCTACGATGCCGAAAACATCGACGCCGCGGCTTCCAAAAATTCCGGGCCTCTGCCAGAAGATGCGCAACACGAGGATCTACAACTTTGCTAAGGGGTCCAAAGGCAGGGGAGCTCGGGAAAAGGGGCAAAAAGCCCAAGAACACAGCCTATTTATAGGCTCAGCCCGAAAAGGCAACCATTTGGACTTTTGGGCCCAAAACCGGGCGCCCGAAACTTCCGGGCTGCTACAGTAACGGGCCCGGCCCGTTACTGTGCAGGCCCAGAAAGCCCACGGCCCGCCACGCGTCCCGGCCCGCGCCCGCCGCGCCCGAAGCACGTGCGCCCGCAAACCGCGGAGGGACGCGTGGCCCGACACGCCAGCGTGGGCCGGCTGCACCCAGCCAATCGCGGGGCGCCATGTGGCGCCCCCACGTTGCCCCCGACCGCGGTGTCGGTACGACCACCTGCTCCGATCGCTGCGTGGACCACGCGCACCAAGACCCGCCAACCACCAAGCGACACGTGGCCACCCCTCGGTCCACCGTACACCCCGCCAAAACCCGTGGACCGTGCCTGCTGCGCCGGCCAACCGGAAGCCGCCACGTGGCCTGCGCCCGGGTGCACCCCTCTGCGGTGGACCGCGCTCCTCCGCCGCCGCCAGCCGCCGCGCTCCGCCGCCAGCCCCCACCGCCGGCGCCTCTCCGGCCGCCGAAACAGTGCTCCAAACCTCGAAATGCGTGTTTTCGCATCCAGGCTCCGAAAAATTCAAGTAAATAGTCCATTCCGCTCGTTTTCGCGCGCTGAATCCAAATCCGATGTCCGTTCGGCCAAATTCCACTTCTAAAATTTCTCAAAAATTCCCAGAAAAGTAAACTTGATCTATTTTTTTTGCCGGGTCAAATCCTTGGTTCCAATAAGCGCGCAAAAAATCTCAATCACCCCATATGGGCCTCCTGATAAGCAATCTTGCTCCAATTACTCCAGAAATCCAATTTTTGGCCCGACACGGGCACACACACTCCCAGAAGCCACTAATCCATCAATAAACCCTTAAGTTGGGATTCGGGTCCTCACACCCTGCCTCCGACACCCTTGATCAACGAAGAAGAAGGGAAATTCTCTCTCTCTCTCTCTCTTTTTTTCTCTCCGACTAGGGTTTTCGTTTCTTGAAAGAGATAAATAAAATAAAACATATAATATAAAATACTATTTTCTCTTGTACGTACTAAAAAATAAAACTCCTTAGTCATTTAAAATAGAGCGAGAGATTCCAATCTCCTCGAAAAGCGCGCCGATCACTTAGCACGAATTTCGATGCACTCTACGAATATCGAGACCTTCAAAACCCCTTTCCGGGAGATTCGTAAATCGGATTTCAAATCCGATCGCTTTGCCGTTCACCGTTTTCCGTGCTCTAAACTAGAAAAATACTCGCGAGTATAGATTCACAAGCCCCGATGATTCGATAAAAACAATATTAGGGCTAACCATATATAAACAGAGTTTAAATACACCTAAAAAGTCGTGACACTACACCACACGCCCCTTAAAAGAAGTTTCGACCTCGAAACTTAGCCTCAACCCACGCTAAACAAGTCTGAAAAACACTCTCTCATCTTCGATTCCAATTCCCAAGTCGCTTCACGCTCTTCATGATTACTCCACAGCACCTTCACATAGGGAATAATCCGGTTGTGCAACTTTTTGTCTTCACGTGCCAAGATTCGTACCGGTGTTTCATCAAAGCTCAAGTCCTCTCGAAGCTCAATAGCAGAAACATCGAGAACATGCGACGGATCACGGAGGTATTTCCGGAGCATTGAAACATGAAACACGTTGTGCACCCGATCGAGATTTGGTGGCAAGGCTAAACGATAAGCTACCGGGCCAACGCACTCCAAGACTTCAAAAGGTCCAACGAACCGCGGGCTCAACTTGCCTCTCAAACCGAACCGTTTAATCCCCTTGGATGGCGAAACCCGGAGCAACACGTACTCCCCTACCTGAAACTCCAAGTCACGTCGTCTCCTGTCTGCATAGCTTTTCTGCCGACACTGAGCGGTCAACAACCGCTACCTGATAAGGCGCACCTTTGCCTCGGTCTCCTCCACTAAGTCCGGACCCAAGAACTTCCGCTCTCCTAAGTCATCCCAACAAATAGGAGATCGGCATCAACGCCCATACTGTTACGGCTTTTTGGTGTTGGCATATTTCGTGAGTCAAGTCAGTGAGTTGAGTCGGAGTCTTAAAGGGATCAAATTGTCAATCAGCAATCAAAGTCTTAGAGAAGATTCAACAAGAGCTCAAGTTGACACTCAATGTCTTGAGTCTTGAAGATTGAAGATGAAGAATTGTGGATCAGTTACATCAATCTCAAGAAGAAAGTATTCAAAAGGATCAGGTATGTTTAACTAAATAATTTTGGTGATCCGAATACTTTCTTATAGTGTAGAAACACTTGGATGAATTTTTAATTGCATAAAAATCAAAAACTGCACATGGGACATGTTCAGGATCCGGATCAGATCTTGCAATCCGGATCCCGAAGGGTACTTGTTCATTGGCAATTTCAATCCGGATCCTAGGCCATTCCGATCCGGATCCCGAACATTGGATGTTGCTGAAATTCATGAACGATCCGGATCGGGCCTTGCGATCCGGATCCCGAACCCTTGGATTTCTGGAATCGTCAATCTTGTTACGACGATCCGGATCGCAGTAATCCCGATCCGGATCGCCGTCCTGAAAATTTCCAGATAAGGTATGTTTTTGATTCTTATCTCTTTCCAAAGGTTTCTAAACTATAAATAGACATTTAGGGTTTCTCAAAAACGTGGGAGCTATACCTATGATTTTATAAAACACTTGAGAGCAACCCTAGAGGCTAGGTTTTTATCGTTCTTCTTTATAGCCTCTTTTAGGTCAATTCGATGGTTCTTTCAAGAACATATCTTTTGTCGAATTGATCTAATCTTTGCTTAGAGATTCCATCCATGGTTCTTCATTGATAATCTAAGCAAAGGATCACCATCGAAGCCTATATTCTTTATCGGCTAGTTTGCGTCGTGGATTCGACGTGGCATCGTGGATTCGGTGTGCTAAAGGCGTTTCGTGGATTCGAAACGTGTGCTCGTGGATTCGAGTGGCGTTCGTGGATTCGAACGTGTGCAGTGGACGTGCAATCGGTGGAGCGCAAGGTCCGAAGAAGTTGAAGGAGGGGTTGAATCCGTGGAGACGGTAATCACCTTGTTATTCTTCTATTCTTAGTGGATTGTTATTGCGTGGACATCCAATCGGTGAGCGCAAGGTCCGAAGAAGTTGAAGGAGGGGTTGAGTCCGTGGAGTCGGTAATCACCTTGTTATTCTTCTTTTCTTAGTGGATTGTTATTGCGTGTTGGTCCCGTGGTTTTTCTCCTGGATTGGAGTTTCCACGTATATCTCGGTGTGCTATTTTTATTTTCCGCATTGGTTTTTATTTTGCACTGAGATTGAGTTTTTTAAGTATTACACCTATTCACCCCCCCCCTCTAGTTGTTTGATAGTACCTATTTAGATCCTTGTGGATCCTTAAAAACCAACACATACAAGGCTTCGTACGGCGCAATCTGAATGCTAGCTTGGTAACTGTTGTTGTAGGCAAACTCCATGAGAGGTAGATAGCGTGGCCATCCTTCACCCAAATCGAGCACGCAAGCTCGGAGCATATCTTCAAGGATCTAGATCACCCGTTCCGACTGTCCGTCACTCTGGGGGTGGAAAGCTGTGCTGAAATGCAATTTGGTCCCCAAAGCCCGCTGCAAACTCTGCCAAAAGTTCGACACAAACCGAGTGTCTCTATCCGAGGTAATCGATGCCGGCACCCCATGCAATCTCACAACCTCGTTGATATAGACTTGCGCCAAACGGTCTCGAGTCCACGTTGTATGAATAGGTAGGAAGTGAGCCGACTTCGTCAATCGATCCACTATGACCCAGACCGCGTCGTGACCTTGCTGTGATCGTGGAAAACCAGTGACGAAATCCATGGTGATCCGCTCCCATTTCCACTCTGGCACTGGTAGAGGTTGCAGTTTCCCCGCCGGGCGCTGATGTTCGGCTTTTACCTGTTGACCATCCAAACAATGTGCTACGAACCGCGTTACGTCCCCCTTCAGTTTAGTCCACCAAAAAGTCTGCTTAAGATCCTTGTACATCTTCGTGCCACCAGGGTGCGCCGTATAGGGAGCACGGTGCGCCTCTGACAATATCTCATCCTTCAAATCCGGCAGGTCGGGCACACAAATATGTCCTCGGAACCGTATTGCGTCGTCCGTACCAATCGAAAAGTCGCCCCCTTGGTCCGAAGTAAACTTGTCCCGTACAAGCTGTAATTGAACGTCTATCATTTGACCTTCCAGGATTTTCTCAAACAAGGTAGGCTTGACTATAAGGGACAAAAGTCGAGTAACAGTGCCCTCTGGTACAACCTCCAGTCTCATTCGTGAGAAGTCTGCGATTAATCTGTCCTGCTGAGTAATCGCGCTCACCAATAACTCCTCTGACTGACCCTTCCTGCTCAAGGCATCGACCACTACATTTGCCTTTCCGGGATGATATTGAATGGACAAATCATAGTCCTTCAACAACTCCAACCAACGTCTCTGCCGTAAGTTTAATTCCTTCTGCGTGAATAAATATTTAAGGCTCTGGTGATCAGAAAACACGTTGCAATGAGCTTTGTAAAGGTAATGGCTCCAAAGTTTTAAAGCGAAAATGACCGCTGCGAGTTCCAGATCGTGTGTAGGGTAGTTTCGCTCATAATCCTTGAGTTGTCTTGATGCGTAGGCTATAACTTTCCTCTGTTGCATCAGCACGCTTCCAAGACCGTTCCGTGATGCATCACAATAAACCTCAAAATCCTTACCGGGTTTCGGTAGTGCAAGCACGGGTGCCCGTGTTAGCCTGTCCTTGAGTTCCTCGAAGCTCTCCTCGCATTGAGCCATCCAAACAAATCTCTCCCCTTTCCGGGTTAAACGATTTAGAGGGGTGGCAATTTTTGAGAAACCTTCCACGAAGCGCCTATAATATCCTGCCAAACCTAAGAAGCTTCGGATTTCCGTCACTGTAGTCGGTCGGGGCCAGTTAGTTACTGATTCCACCTTCTTAGAATCCACCGCAATTTTCGTCGCCGAAACTATGTGTCCCAAAAAGTCCACCTCACGAAGCCAGAACTCACACTTTTTAAGTTTAGAAAACAATTTCTGGTCCCTGAGAGTCTGAAGAATTACCCGCAAATGCTCCTCATGCTCCTCGTCCGAACGTGAGTAAATCAGGATGTCATCAATAAAGACCACTACAAATTGGTCCAAGAATGGTCTAAATATCCTGTTCATCATATCAATGAATACTGCTGGAGCGTTCGTAAGTCCAAACGGCATAACTGTAAACTCGTAGTGGCCGTATCGAGTCCGAAAAGCTATTTTAGGAATATCCTCACCCCGAACTCTAAGCTGGTGATAGCCGGACTGCAGATCGATTTTTGAGAACACCGTTGCTCCTTGTAGTTGATCGAACAGGTCATCAATCCGAGGCAAGGGATACTTGTTTTTCACTGTGACCTTGTTTATCTCTCGATAGTTGATGCACAGACGTAAACTCCCGTCCTTCTTCCGCACGAAGAGTACGGGTGCGCCCCAAGGCGACACACTCGGTCTGATAAACCCCTTATCCAGAAGATCTTCTAGTTGTGCCTTGAGTTCCTTCAATTCCACGAAGCCATTTTGTACGGTGCCTTTGTGATAGGTTGCGTGCCTAGAAGAAGCTCGATAGGGAAATTGATCTCTCGCTCGGGGGGCATCCCCGAGAGTTCGGTTGGAAAAACGTCTGGAAAATCCCTTACAACCGGGATATCGGAGAGCGGTGTTGAGGGTCAAGTCGCTAAGTCCACTGAAGCCAAGTAAGCTACACATCCGCCTTCCATCAGTCTTCTGGCCCGTGATACGGAGATAACGGTTGAAAAGAATGTGCTTTTACATGCTAAGTACACATGTTCCGGGAATCTAGGTTCCTGTAGACGCACTTGGCGCTTCTTGCAGTCGATCACCGCCTGATATTTAGTAAGCCAATCCATTCCAAGTACCACGTCGAATTCCTTCAATGGAATCACCACCAAATCCCAAGGGCAAGATAGCCTTCCCAACCTTATCGGGCAGGAAGGCACAAAACTAACAGCTTCAATAGGCCGTCCTGGGGTCTGAACGGACATTAAACTGTGCAGGGGTCTCTCCTCGAAATCATGGGTATGAACGAAGGTACGGGATATGAACGAGTGGGATGCTCCGGTGTCAAACAAGGTTCTAGCACGATAATCTGATATTAGAGTAATACCTGCTACCACATCCTCCGGTGGGTCCGTCCCCTGATGGGTCATCGAGTAGACTCTCCCTCCTGATTGCGGCCGCGATTCCCCCTCCCGTCGAGATGTTGGAGGACGAGCGGCCAATCCTGAAGGAGCTTTTCCCCGTCCCTGTTGCTGTGGCGATGGAGTAGAAGCTGCTGAGGATACTGTCCACGCGTTCAAGGGGCAGTTGAAACGGAAGTGCCCCGGCTTGCCGCAACGAAAACAGTGGTCGTGCCTCATGGAACATTCAGTCACCCGGTGTGCTCCACCGCAAATGATGCAAGGCCTGTCCCCCGGCCATTGTCCTCCCGTCGGCGCGCTCCTGGTTCCTTGTTGCGATCTCAGATGTTTAGGGGGTAGGCTCCCGCTGGAATAGCCTCATCCGGAATAAGACTAAGATCGCTTTTTATCCCTGTTATGCTCAGAGCCCTCCCGTCGGGCACGTGTAACCGCAAATCCACGCTCCACTATGGTGGCTCTGTTGACCACCTTCTGGAAAGTGTGCAAGTCCACCACTTGTACAACTTGAAAGATGTCACTCCGCAATTCATCCACAAAAAGTTGGGCCGTGTGAGATTCGTCCCTTATGACAAAAGGAACACAATTGGCCAATCTCACAAACTCCCGCTGGTACTCCATAACCGACCGGCTTCCTTGCTTGATGTGCTTCAGATCATCCTCCATTTGCTGTTTGACGCTATTGGAGAAAAACGCCCCAAACAGCTCCTCTCGGAACGTAGTCCATGATGGAAGGGCGGTGCCCTTCGAGGGGTCCGGGTGCACCGTCTTCCACCACATGCGGGCGTTTCCCTCAAGGAAGTGGACTGCCAAGGGGACCCATTCATACTCGTCCATCAACAAATCTTCAAAAAGCTTTTCCATGGTGTCTACCTATTTTTCCATGACCCAAGGGTCGGTTGTCTCTCCCTCAAACACAGGTGGGCCGTTCTTTTTGAAATCCGCCAAATTCACTCTTACCCTGTCCCGTTCGGTCTACTGGATAGAAGCTTCCCCCGCGTCGACGGCGGACACTATGGGCGTAGGTGTCATCACAGTCTCTCTCAAAGGGTCTTCAGCAGTGGCTCCCGACGTAGGTCCCGAAGCTGCTGGCGTTGGGGCTACTAAAGGCACTGTTGGCTGAACCAACGGTACTCCGGTCGTCGCGGTCTGAGGAGGGGCGGCCATAGCCTCGCCGTCTGCTACCGGCGGTCCCGTCGTAGGTGCAGTTGGTCCGGGTGGAGGGGCCTGGGCGACCACCACCGGCGTAGCTAGTTGCTGCGTCAATTGACGTACGTGTTCTGTGAGGGCCGCTAGTTGCCCGGCCATCTCTCGCAGTTGTTGTCGAAGAAGCTAATTCTCCGCAGCCATCGATGCCGTACCATCTTCCTCTGCATTATCAGTTGACGACCTAGTCCGGGCCATTATCTGTGCATACATAGAAACCAAGTCAACCCTAGACTTAACTGATCTAGCACCAAGACCTACGATCAAACAGGGACTCAAAATTCCCCCCCCCCCTCTCGAAACACTCGCGCTCTACGTACCTATACCTTGATCATCTCATTGGTTAGTAGCTAGTGGTAATGTACTCTATGGATATTGGACACCGACTACCATAGTTAAAGTTGTTTTTCTCTGATACCATCTTAATCTGTCACGCCCCGGGGGTTTAATTAAGCTGAAAAACGTGCATCATTTTATTTATTTTTTTTTAAAAGAACACCTGCCAGACATGTGCACAGATCCGCCACATACGCGAGAGTCCACGATGAAACAAACAGAGCGACCCTTGCGTATGCACGGCGTAGGACAATACAACTTCACTTTAACCACACCAGTCAAGTATGAAAAGAGAAAGGAAAAAGTAAACATACACCATATCCAATAAGGCCACCAAATTTTTAAAGGATAAATCCACGGGTTTGTAAAATGGCGTCCACACAACACCTAATTTTAAAAATATTTTCGCAATCTCTTTCTTTGATTTGAAAATTGGCCATACCAGCAAGTAATAAGAAAAACCGTTCATCCACATGATCATAAAACAATCCCAACATCCACATCATCCACAAAAGGTAACATACGCACATAGGCTAACTGTCACGCCCCGCGGTCGAAACTGCGACTCGGGCACGCCAACAGATCCGCCGCCTGCATGGGACTGCCCGCACAGACGAAGCGACAAACCTGCAAGTAAGATCTATAGCTACACAAATCAGAGCTGAAAAGAAACTAAAGCTATAGAAACAAAACTGAACAGCTGAAATCATATACATCCAAAGATCTAAAATACAAAGTCCTCACACTAAGAACATAAATATAAAAACACAACTGTCCAGTGCAAAAGTGAAAACTCAAAATACAGGGTAACTCTACCTCTGACTCATACAGACTCGGGTAAGAAACTAGTCGGCCACGCCCTTACCTCGGTCTGCTGTCTCCGCACGAGCTGAACCTGGAACAGCCGCCTCAGGAAAACCTGTCACCACAGCGGGTGTGAGAACTACTGCAGAAGGTAGTTCTCAGTGGGTACCGTCACCAATATCCACGGTATGCCCACTAAGTCTACTGGAGGCAAAACAGATAGATATGCAGATAAATAATATGAAAGCTGGAAATAACTACAGCTAATATGCCTCAAGTATCATGCTCAAGGGAAAAACTCATCTAAGAACATGCTATGCACCCACTCGCTCACAAACCCAATCTCAGTGACTGCCACATCGGGTCCAGTAAAGCCTGCGCCCCCTAGTGTATCAACCAGGGCGTCCCATCGGACTATCTCAGTATCACGCAAAGCGACCTCTAGTGTATCAACTAGGCGCATCATCATCATCACATCCGGAGCGTAACTCGAGGGGAGCGACCCCACCGAGCTCAAACATGCCTCATGAGGCATAAAAAGCGTCATCTGCAGACTATAATCCAGGATCAAACAGATCGGAAAACTCGAATACCAACATCCCACACTCATGTCTAGGTCGGAGAACACTCCACGACTCAATCTGATAAGCTCCCGCAAACCCCAAGACACTAGCAACACATCCACTAAGTCAAATAAAATCCACTCGGCCCCCAGGCACGAGGACATATGCACCCTGAACCCATACCACCCCTCTGACGATCTCACAATTTAAAAACCACTTTTAAAATGCCGATTTTTCTTAAAACGGTTTTCATGATTTTTAAAATGGTTCAGGTGCAAACATAATGCCAACTAACCATGAAATCTAGTGTCATACAATACCAGGAATATACTAAAAATAATCTGGGGTTCCGATAAATTTTCTGTAATCTTCTAGGCAACTATCAGATTTACCAACTGTAAAAAAATAACATACTAGACATGATCAATATGCATACAGAAGCATTAGAAAGCATTCCATACAGTTTGGAAGAGTTTCCAACCCACCTAAAATGCTTTCCGTAGGCAAAGCCGAAGTCGGGGAAGCGCCGAGCCCTCAAACTGCCGAAACTCCGAAACCGCGCCACACGCGCGCGCACACTGTCGCGTACCTCGGAAAAATCCCCGGAAGCTCAAACAATCTCCCAAGTCCTCTACAAAATCCTGCGCGCCTCGGCTCACCCTCTGTCAGCTCACAGCACGTGCGCATGCATGCATACATGCGCCCTCGGCTCCGCGCAGTGCAACTCCAACTCTCAGCCAAGCAGCACAAGCTGCTCCTCAAGGTGCATGGAAAAAGATGGAAAGAAACAGCCAATTCAGCTCAAAACCTCCAACAAAATCCATAAAAGAAATCCAAAAATCCAACTTGGAGAATCTGCCAACTTACCTCGTGTGTAGCTCGACGCGCGCGCGACTCCGCTCAACTCCAAGCAGCAGGACAACACCAAGCTAGCACTATCACACTTCACTTCTTCTTCTTCTTCTTCTCTTTTCTTTTCCTCTTCTTCTTTTCTCTTTTTCCTCTGGTTGAAGTGGAGAAGAAGAAGGGTAGGATGGCTCTATATAGATGGTGGCGTGGTGCACGGCAGCTGGGGAGGTGAAAAGACTGAAGTGCCTCCTCAACAAAAATCCAAAACTGCTCAAATCCTGGCTGTTTTGAGGCTGGGTACCGGTACCACAAGCTGGGTACCGGTACCACAAGCTGGGTACCGGTACCCACTCCCCAGTTCTGGAACCAAGCTGCTGGTTCTGGAACCAAACAGCCAGTTCCGGAACCCAGCTCTTGGATCCGGAACTCAATGCTCCAAAATCAATAGGCAGGCTGAAGCTTGTTTTTCCGTCGCCGCCAACTCACTTTTCGCCCCGGAAGCTCCCGCATCACTCCGAAACCTCCCGAACTCTACTGTAATCATAAAATACACGTGATCCACATAATTTCCACTCTCCAAGCACAACTGCGGAGTCGGAGCTCTATATCCAAATCCGGTACTCTACACTAACTAACCGAAATAATCAAAACATAAAAGGGAAAAGTCACCAACCCACAACAAGGCTAAAGTCCTCAAGTCGCGGCCTCACCGTCGTCCCAGATCCCACCCCTGACCGAACCTGTCACAGTGTGGGAAGTCAGTGATACAAAGAGTAAGAGGTAAAACGTAAAAAGTGTAAGATGCTATAAAAACTAGGAATAACGCAAACTGAAAGACCAGAGCATCCACACTCCCCATCATGTAGTCAATCGTAATCCCCTGTAAAAGCAGAACTGAGCACCTGCCTCAGAAATACACACCGCTCTCACCTTGGTGCTTTTAACCCCTCGCGGCACTTGTGCAGCACCGTAAGCAACCGCAAGGGGCCCCCACTATGTCACCTTGTGGGGATTCACGGGTCAACGTACCACCTCTTCGAAAAAGTACACCGATGCGATGGCCAAACCGCTGGTGTGCGTGCAAGCAGCCATGAGCGTAGTAACCATAGTCAAAGTGATACATAGAGCACCGCGACGCTCAGTCGCAACAGATAATAGCAATAATGATACTTATGCGAAAGGGGGGTTAGATAAGATTTCAAAGGTGTAATTACTTTACTCTTGCATAATAAAGACAGACCCAAACTCCAAAGACGACAGAAAGGGGTACCCACCTCGAATCGCGTCGACCGGAACACCTGAAACCGACCCACGCCCTCGAACGACTCCCGGACCTAAAAAGTCTCCAAAAGAAGCAACAGGTAAGACTAGACTTGCCTGTGAAAAACTGAGGTCCCGAACACGCAAAGGTAAAGGCGGAAACCGAGCGGTGGCGGCGGCGGAGGCGGCGGCGGTGGAGGGTGCGGCCCCGCGCAGGCGCCGCATGCAGTGTAGGCCCAGGCGGGCACCAGCCCCGCGAGGGCGCGCTGCATGCGGTTTAGCCCCGTGCGGCACGCCGCATGCGGTGCGGCCCCGCGCGGGCACCAGCCCTGCGCGGCGCGCCGCATGCGGTGCGGCCCTGCGCGGGCAGCAGCCCCGCGCGGGCGCCGCATGCCTTGCAGCCCCGCACAGGCACCGGCCCCGCGCGGCGCGCTGCATGCGGTAAGGCCCCGCGCAGGGACCAGCCCTGCGCGGCGCGCCGCATTCGGTGCGGCCCTGCGCGGGCAGTAGCCCCAGGCGGGCGCCGCATGCGGTGCAGCCCCGCGCGGGCGCGCTGCATGCGGTGTAGCCCCACGCCCTCCCCCGCGCGGCCACCACCCCCGCGCGGGCGCGCAGTGTGGGCGGCGGCCTCATGGCGGCGGCGCGCCCGTACACCGCGGCGGCGGTGCTCCAGGGCATCGCGGCGGCGGTGCTCTTGGGCCTCGCGGCGGCGGCAACCAATGGCAAAACGGCGGCGCTACGAACGGCACAGGCAAAGCAAAACAGCGAAAACCCCCGACGCACGAAACGGGAAACAAAACATGGAAACTAAAACATCAAACCCCTAACCTTGATCTCGCAGAGAATAAGAGGAAGAAGAAGAATAACTCGTTCCTCGCAGGCGATGAGAATCCGATTCCGCTCCCCGCCTCCGACACGCTTGATCAGCAAAGAAGAAGGGAAATTCTCTCTCTCTCTCTCTCTTTTTTCTCTCCGACTAGGGTTTTCGTTTCTTGAAAGAGATAAATAAAATAAAACGTATTATATAAAATACTATTTTCTCTTGTACGTACTAAAAAATAAAACTCCTTAGTCGTTTAAAATTGAGCGAGAGATTCCAATCTCCTCGAAAAGCGCACCGATCACTTAGCATGGATTCCGATGCACAATACGAATATTGAGACCTTCAAAACTCCTTTCCGGGAGATTCGTAAATCGAATTTCAGATCCGATCGCTTTGCCGTTCACCGTTTTCCGTGCTCTAAACCAAAAAAAATACTCGCGAGTACAGATTCACAAGCCCCGACGATTCGATAAAAACAATATTAGGGCTAACCATATATAAACAGAGTTTAAATACACCTAAAAAGTCGTGACACTACAATAGTGATTTCCTAGGACTTTTACTATTCAACCAGCTATCCACTAAACTCTAAGGGACCACTATCATCCTAACCGCACATCTCTTAATCCAAGGGCTAAAAAATTGGTAGCACAAATGACTTGGTACTATCGATAAATTTTCAGCCTATGTATATATATATATATATATATATATATATATATATATATATATATATATATATATATATATATTTGAGCTCCTATGCTTATAAAAAGTACAAAATCATTGGTGCTTGTGAGTTTTTAGCCATTAGTTGTAGGAATGTGCGGTTAAGATAATAGTAGTTCCGATGTACGGAGACCTTTAGTGGGCTTTGCCGTTGTTTTCCGTGCAAAACCAGTAGTACAGATTCACAAGCCCCGACGATTCGATAAAGGGGCTAACCATATATAAACAGAGTTTAAATACACCTAAAAAGTCGTGACAAGGACTTTTACTATTCAACCAGCTATCCATAAACTAAGGACCACTATCATCCTAACCGCGGGGCTGAAAAATTTATAAGTATATATATATATATATATATATATATATATATATATATATAAGTGCTTGATGCTTTTAAAAGCACCGTAGCCGGACTACATATATATATATATATATATATATATATATATATATATATATATATATATATATATATAGATATAGAGAGAGAGAGAGAGAGAGAGAGAGAGAGAGAGAGAGAGAGAGAGAGAGAGAGAGAGAGAGAGTTGAGCTGGAATGATATTGATAGCAAACGGGCTTCGTTGCCACGCATTTATTTTCGTTGATAAAGCTTCCAAATCGACGATCGGCATTGTTGAATATGATCTACACTATTAATCTATTTAGAAATTAAATTTCAAATCTTTTCGACATCGTTGACCTAATGATCAAAGTGTTGCAAAATTTATAATTTTAATAATAAATATGAGTTTTTTTGATAGTTTAACGGTGTAAAAAATTATAAACTAATTGAATTTTGGTTAGAAAATTTTTTAAACTATTTAAAATAATATTTATATTCTTGATCTGGATTACAAGACTCCTATCATTAACTTATGAAAAATATTTATTTTCAACCGTTTATTTTTGTATTCATTTGACGAACAAAAAAATAATATAAAAAAAATAAAATTTAATTTTTAGATACTTTAAATGGTGTAGATCATATTTAATGATACCGATCTTATTTTTGAAAACTATATCATCAAAAATAAATAGATGGCAACGAAGCTCATTTGCTATCTATCTAACATTCCAGCTCAACTCAATGCATTGAGGGGTACCTAACATTATTGATCAGGTGAAAGGGATGGAAAGATAACTTATTTGCCACCCATGTAATTAACTTAGTTGCAACCAAATCAATGCATTGAGGGCTACCTAACATTATCGATCAGGTGAAAGGGATGGAAAGAAACTGTGTTAACATATAATCTTATATTTTTCTGGTAGGGCTATAGAAATTATATCATAATGAATGCTAATTTTTATAAAAGTTAACAAATTAATTTTCTACTACAGTTGATAACCGCACGTGCATTTTTTTATGGACCCGTTTGGTTACGGGATAAGATAATACTAGTTATATCAGGGATAAATAAAAAGTATGGAATTAGTGTAAAAAAGCGTTTGAGATGGTTATAGAAATAAGAGATTTTGTATTTGGTATGATAATGAGGAATAAAAAAAATAAAAAATTTTAGTTGGTTTAAATGACCTTTTTGCCATTAAGCTTTATTATGTGATAAAGCTTGTTAAATTTTATTTTTTTTTAAAAATTAATAAATTAAAGTCTTACAAAAAATGAGATAAAATCTAAATCCAAATCAAAATCAAATTATATTTCATGAAAATAATATTTAATTTAACATTTCATTTGATCTATTTTACAAAAAAAATAAATTATTCATCATATTTTTATTCAAAAAAATAAATTATTCATCATATTATTCAAAAAAAATAAATGAGATAAAATTCAAATCAAGGGGAGAAAAGATGTCGCCTCGGGAAGCGATGCAGGGGAGGAGTTGTGTCTCGGGAAGTGTGCTAGGAGTAATTTTGGAAAGAAAAATATAATGGGGTAATTTTGAAAAAAAAAATATAGTGGGAGTAATTTTGGAAAGAAAAATATAGTGAGATTTTACTATAGGAACAGTAATTCTCACTTATATCAAAAATAATGAAACAAATTATTTTTATAGTTCCTAATATATTTGGGAGATAAGGGGATGGGGTTATCCCCTTATTCCCCAAGCAATCTCCATTCCAAAGTTCAAACGGGACTTATTTGTCCTAAAGTTGATTCTATACTACACCAACTCTGATTCTCCGCAACCTCGCATGTGTATTCGAAGGTATCGACTCCTTGATGAGCATGAGCGATAGAATGATTGTTTATGTATTGAAATTTTCTGCACACGAGATTGCATCAGATAAAAAGCTCATGCCGAAGACAGTTTTAATTACTAAGTTGAGATGAAGGAGAGAACAGTTCTGAGAAGGAACATGTCCTATTTCTGTAACACAGAGGCCAACAATACCTGGAAAGAGACATGAAATAATGCAACCATTTAATTCTACGACATCCGGCTGGCCTAATCCTACATTTCTCACGTTTCGAGCTGGCAAAAGCTGGACGCGACAGTCTGCTTTGGGCCAATGAATTGCTTAGGTGCTCTTATTTATGGATGAATTTCCACGTCATATTATTTATTTATTTTTTTCCTCCCAGAATGATAGCATTATGCCTGTTTGATTCATTAATATAAATGAACTAGAGCTTGTTGACCCATGTTTTGAAAAAGTAATTTTTATAAAATTAATTTTGATTTGGAGAATTAATTTTGGTTAAAAATTATCAAGTATTTTATCAAGCATTTAGCTTAGTATAGATGGAAATAATTTTTTTCAAATAATTTTATAAGATTGTTTGGTAAAATTTTAAAATTTTAAAATTTTAAATTTAAATTTAAAATTTTAAATTTAAATTTAAAATATATATTTAAAAATAAAAAATTCAAAATTTTAAGATTTAAAATATAAAATTTAAAATTTAAAATTTTTAAATTTAAAACTTAAACTTGAAATTTAAAAATTTAAATATAAAATTTAAAATTAAATTTAAATTTGAAATTTGAATCTAAAATTAAAATAAAAATTTTAAACTTGAGTTTAAACCAGAATCAGATTTCAGGATACAAGTTTTAGTTGTTTTTTATTTTTGGATTCATAAATTAAAAAATTAATTCTAAAAATTAGAATCAAAATTTGAAAATAAGATTGTCAAATATTTTATTGAATAAAATTAGTTTTTTTGATTCAAAATCACTTTTCAAAAGTTAAACCAAATATCCCACCATATTTTTTCCGAAAATTTTAGCAGTGGTCTAGTCTTGTAAAATGGGAAAAAAAAAAAAAGTACCGTGAAATTGCTATATTGACAGATAAGTGAATTTATTTTGCCAAAAGCTCAAATGCTTTTCAAGTTCTGCACAAAAAATTTTCTTTGCAATATATGTTTGGCGGTAAGTAATTTTTTTTATATCATATATATCAGTATAGTAATAATTCAAAAAACTATATTATACGATTCCTGCAACAATATTATGCTATTTGCTTCGCAAAAGAAATTTTTTAATTCAATTTCTCCTTTGGAGTTGGAATAAGGTTCATCCGAACCACCACCATATAGTGGTATTCACATCCACGGTAGTGGTAACATTCATAGAGATGGTGGGGGTTAGGATTTAGCCATATCCATAGTTTTTTAGGTTTATAGAAGACGAGAGAAGGATGAGAGAGATTCAGGAGGAGGGCTCGGGTTGAAACTACTCTATTGTAGAAGAAAAGAGGAGTCGGTGTAATTTTTTTCTTGATTAATGAATCTTATTTCACCCGCATATTTCTTTGTATTGGTTTTCTTCTCTTTGTGGTTGTATTGATTTCAGTTTTGTTGAGAGAACGAATTTTTGGGTAAAAATTCGATTTGACGTTTTCGCTGCGGAATCCCAATGTTAGGCGGTATCGAAGTGGATTGCGGTATCGAAGCGGATTACGGATTCAGAGAATCTGGTACCGGAGCGAGTACCGAATTTTTTCAACAATTAGTATCGGAATCAGATTATGAAACTCTAAAACTTCCAATTCTTTTTCCCTTATACTACTCTTTTCTGCTTGGACTTTTGTTGTACATGGACTGGGCCGAGCCAATTGGGCTATTCAAGTGGGCCACTTTCCAAGGTTTATAAGCGAAAAAAAGCCCGCCCTTTAGTTTATTTGTTTAACTGTAAATTGAAACCAAAGGTTAATCATATGGACAAAATAGTTTGTTTATACTACAACACCATGTATGTCAAAACATTATTTTTTCATATACAATAACTTTATGACTACGTACTCTTTTGCTAGTTGCAACGGTAGAGCATACCAAAAATTTCTTTTATTAGTTAATTTTTAAATTAATATAATTTGGATCCTGGATATATATATATATATATAGTCTGGCTATTCTATTATTAATAGTACCAAGTTATTGATGCTATCAAGTTTTCTATCCTTAAATCAACTTTTTTGATCATTTTTACCAGTTTAATTTTACTATTTTTCCAACCACCTATTCAACCCAAGGGGCCCACTATTATCTCAACCACACATCTTTTAGTTCAAGGGTTAAAAACTTAATAGCACTAATGACTTCGTATTATTAATAGTATTACAGCCTAGTGCTCTCTCTCTCTCTCTCTCTCTCTCTCTCTCTCTCTCTCTCTCTCTCTCTCTCTCTCTCTCTCTCTCTCTCTCTCTCTCTCTCTCTCTCTCTCTCTCTCTATATATATATATATATAGTAAATAAGACTGAGAAAAGCAAAAGGTTTATATAACAGTTGTTAGAAAATGTCAACAAATACATAATGACATTTTGGACAGTACTTTAATACTCCAGAATTTGTAAATCACTGGATTTTGATCAAATTGAGCAAAATTCAATAAGGAGTGATCTTGACGATATTTGAGTGGTATTCCGAGTATTTTTTGAACAATTAGAAAAGAGTTTGAACTCCGAAAAATAAAAATATAAAATTATAAAAAAATTTAAAATTAGGAATTTACTCTTGGCGATCGATCCATCCCCCACAAATCGGTCCATGATCTTGAATGTTTGGACTCCAAATGGAGGGATCGGTCCTTCTTTGCGAGCTTTCGGGTGAGGGCTTTCGAGGACCGAACCTTGAGAGGTGGTCCAGTTTGCCTCTACGTACGCACACTATGGGATTTCCTTTGGGGATCGATCTGTCTCCCACGAACCGTTCCACCTGAACTGGTTTAATTAGTCCAGATTCGGACCAGTTCAGGATTGAATCGGGAAGTCTTTAAACGGTTCGTTGGCTCCCTCTTCTTAACCGAAACACACATACACACTCTCCTCTCTCTTTTACTCTCCCTCACACACTCTCTTTCTCTCTCTTTCTCTAGAATCCATATCCTAACTAGAGTTTGGAGCGGAAAAAGTTTGAAAAAGTTTGGAGAAGAAGGAGAAGAAGGAGAATGTTTGAGAGTTTGGATTTCTTGAGAGATAAGATTGATTTCATGAATTTTAGGTTAAGAATTATTTTAATTTCTTTAAAATTGAGATGTTTGGGAATTTAACAAGATTTTAAATTAGATTCTTGTATAATTTTTTAAAATTTTTGGATGTATTATGAAAAAAGTGAGATTCAGAATTTTTAAAGAGAGTTACCGGATTTCATAGATTTTGATCTCGCTTCCGAAGCCCCGCCAATCTAGCTCCTGTTATGCGAAATAGGAATGCTATAGCTTGAGTCCCTACAAGCCAGAGCTCGAGTCTCATAGAGGGGCCATTAAGAAATTTAAATTTGAAGGCCTAGTAGTATTGTGCCATCTGTGTTAAGTAAATGCACTACAACAAAACTATATTATACTGACACTTTTAAATATTGTTAAAAACAAAAAAAAAAAATGCTGCTGAAAAAAATACCGACACTTATTACTAGTGTCGCTATATGTGCCGTCGCTATGGTGTATAGCAACGCATTACTATAATGTGTCTTAAAAATATGTTTCTATAATCTAATTTTGGATATAGATGGATTATAAAGGGAACACTTGTAACAAGTGTCACAAATATGTATTCCTATAACCTAATTTTGTTGTAGTGATAGAAATTTAACGGAGCACTTAACCTTTTATATTAATCCACGTAATAGAGGAGATAATCATGAATTCTTTTGCATCTCTTTTTTCTAAATGGGCTAGCTTAAAATATATAAAATCATATCAATTGTAAGTTATTTTGACTTTGTATTCTCAACAAAACATTTTCTTATAAGAGACGCTAAATTTAGTGCCACAAAATGGTTGTAAGATTACAACTCTTATATTAGGCTTCCTAAAATTTAATTATTTTTTTTTTATTTTTACTATAATAACACATGAGGATAAGTCCACCAATGTGATATTTAATAGAACTCATTCCTAGCGCAAGTGGCAAAAAATTTGATAATTTATATTCGAATTTAAATTTATATTTTTAATTAAATTTATTTAAAAAATAAACGAAGTGAGTAAAAAATAAACGGCTCAAATATTTGGATAGAATGAGTTTTATGAGATATGTCATATTGTCGAACTCATGCAGGTCTGGAATAGATCAAAAAATTTTCTAACGCGAATTCTAAACAAAAATTAAGTGATCCGGCTCAAAGCACCATGCATCTTAATAGACATTCCGAACCACGGCAGCAACACGGTGTGCAAATTATGCCACAGGTGTACTGATAATATATTATTCAAAAGATTAATTTTTTATAAGTAATTCAATAGTAGTCTGACATGCATTACTTAAAAATAATAATAATAATAATAATAATAGAAGGTAGGTCTTACTAGATAGGAAATAGGTTATTTCACGAAAGGCAACACCATGATTGAAAATCTAAATTTTTATTGTTAAAAGTCAATAACGATAGACAGTTCATATATTCTGATCTGTCGTAAAAACTTTTGTCACATCTCGTGATTTCAAAAGCGGTATATATATATATATATATATATATATATATATATATATATATATATATATATATATATATATATTAGAGTGAAAAATGATGATCTTCAGAATATTGGCAGATCTGTCACACGTATAAAAATTCACGATTTAAACGGACAGAATTTTTTCTATACACGCACGACTAAGTAAGTACAATGAATATTCAATTGCAATCAGAGTTATTAACTAAACATCATAACAATTGACAATAATTTAACTAACATAAATTGAATACTAAATCCTTAAAACTACTAAACAAATCCAAGATGATATCTACTACTCCAAATAGAATGACAATCATAAGCGGAATACCAAATCTCTGACATGTAAATAAAGCATGATAATCAGGCTAGCACACTAGCTAGTTGTTGGGGCCAAAATGTGACTTACGCGTGATCGGCCCCTGGGTGACCCTCCAGAGGTTTCGAAATGCGCCGCATGCCAACAATCAAGCCATCGAAACAAGGAGGGATCCTCTCGGCTGGATTCTCCTCTTGTAACTCTCACGACCGCGACGACCGGTGATAGCCGAAGCGCATTTACGGAGGTAAAGAGGAATCGTCGGTTTCGACTTAGAATAGCCGAATCGGTTAGAGAGATAAATGGATGGCTAATGAGCCGATTATAACTTTGAAGCGCAAGAAAAACAAATAAAGACACGGCCGATGAACTAGTTTATACTCTAAATGCACAAATAAAGACACGACCGAATGGGTTGGTTTACAGTTTATATTAATTTGGAGAAGCGAATACAAGAAAGAAGATAGGAATAGAAGGATTATAATTAAGCCTACTCCTAGGAAAGCAGTAAATGCAGATATGAAAAGTTAAATTAGCCTACTCCTAGATAAATGAAGAAGGTGGGGTGGTAACGGGCTTACGATGTTGTCGGACCCCGTTTCCTTCGATGGTTCGGATATTTATACACATCTGAACCAAGGTGGATAACCGCCGATTTAGAAATCGATGCAAATGAAGGGGGATTACCAGGAAATCCTCAACCTTCTCTTTTCGAATCAATTATCTTTAAAAGGATAATAGCACTTTCCCGTCTAGGTTTATCCTTTAATTGTTGTGCCGAAGCGTGATCTTTGGCGCTTCCCTATGCTGGACGTTGCTTGCCGCTTCGGGGTCTGTTACGAGATTCATGCCTGAATCTCGCCTTCATTCATTTCAAGATCTTTCCTTCGGAAGCTTCAAGCAGCTGAGGATTGACCCTGACTTCGCCTCTTTCGTCGCTTGACTAGGGCGGTTTGATATCTGTCTTTGGCCGACAGACGGTCCCGAATGAGACAATCTTTCTGTTGCCCGCTTCTCTGTCGGCCGACTCTCCTATCGACTGGCGCCTTCAACCAATAGCCTTCGTCGTGTCTTGTGTCTTTACGTGACCGAAATCAGTCGGAGTCGGGATGCAAACCCTTCTTCGGCTAATTCGTCCTTCCGTCAACTGGTGTCTTCGTCCGATGACGTGTGCTTCGTGCTGTACTATTGCGCACCTGAAGCTGGTCTGAAACAAGACGTGGATCCTTCCTCCTTTGGATTGATCTCCTGAAGTTTGTTCCCGACTCCGCCTGTTTCGTCGTCTGATCGGGTGGTTCGATGTCTGGTAGCAACCGAAGTTAGTCCAGGACAAGGCGCTGGTCCTCTTCGTCGGCTACTCCCATCAGCTGATGCTTTCATCCGATAGCCTATATCATGTGCCGCATTCTTACGCAACTGGGATCGGCCCTGAATTAGGGCGCGAATCCCTCTTCCCTCATCAGCTGATATTTTTTGGTCGATGGCTCGCACTGCGAGCTATTTTCTTCTGCAACCGAGACCAGCCTCAATCGAGGCGCGAGTCCCGTTCTACTGACTCAAATCATGTTGGCTGATACCTCTAGCCGATGGTAGACGCCACGTGTAACTCCCTCCAGTGGTGAAAATTCTAGTTTCAACAATGCCCCCTCGGTAATCGCCTGATAGGCCGTTCGGGCGATTGTCGAAAATGAGTCAACTTCTAGCACTGATAACGATGTCGAACCATTATCCCCATATCTTGGCAAGATATTTATCCGTTGTCGGAGGTATTCGCGAATAGGTGCCAATCTTCCTTGATTCCCAGCAAAACTGTCCTTCGCCATTCTCCCTGTTGGATATTGCTGCTTTTCGAGAGATGACTATCACTATGTCTCTCCCCCTCACCAGTCTATAAGTAAGACCGCCACTTGCAGCTTTCTTCACATCTCTCCTTTTCCGTCATGACGATTATTGTCTCTTGCTACAACGGTGCTCTGGTTGTAGCTTTTTCGCCCTTGAGGGTGCTTTCGAGGTGGCTTTTCAATTTAACCTTAGCGGCATTGTATCCGCCAGGTGATGAAAGGCTATTCAACCTCGGTCTCCCAATCGAGTTTCTTTCGACGCAACTCCTGTGCGTGACCTACCGATCCGGTATCTTACGTCCGGTGGTCCAGCTGTTTTTTGGCTGCTCATAGATATTTGTCATTGAGAAGATCCCTTGGGGAGAAGGCCGACCTTTTGCCTCCATCTCTAGGAGCTGGATGAATTCAAGTCGTTCGAACGTCTGGCCCCTGCCGGAAACAAGCCTCGTCGCGCTTCGACCAGCTTTTCTGCGAGGTCGGGGCCTTCTTCTCCAGGAGGAACCGCATGATCTTCTCCCGTTACATGCAGGGAGTCAAGGGATTAATAGAGACTTTGTATTCTCTCTTACTTCCACTTTTGTCGGCTCCAAAGGTGATCAGGCGTCTCAATTTCCAGCAAGCATTGTTCGGTCGCTGCCAACTTGAAGACGGCTGTGCATTTCAACACTTTTGTATTTGCTCTTCTTCTCGAGTTGTATACGTGTCGGTTTATTAAATGTGAAGTCTCCTTATATTTTTGCTCCACACCCTCCAAACTCGGTAGTTGTGTTTCAGGTATCTTCTTGATCGGCTGCTCGCTTTTCGATCTGTTTGTTACATGTTCATTACATTCGGTTTCGGCGGACTCGAGTGTAGTCTAACGTTTTCAGCCGAAATTTGCACATTCCTCTTTCGATGCCCTTTGGCTAATCGGGAGACCTTACTTTCTGATTCCTCCCATCGGAATCAAGATTCTCGCCCTCGGCCTTTCTGACCGATCGGGTCCTCCATCCGCTTTCGGCCTTGGTTGTGTTAGCCGAAAGGTTCTCCTGGTCGGCCCCTTTTGGCTGAACCCCAATCCTTAGGCCCACGTGGGGCTTGAGTCAATAGCTTCTTTGAGGTGACCCTGGCAGGTCTACACTCTCGGTTACCTCAACCGAGAGTTTGCCGAACCTCGACCCTTTCCAGTCGGCCTGGTACGGCCGCCCCATACACACTCCCCCGTTCGAAGGGTGTCGGGACTTGGGATATGGCCGCACATCCGGCATGGCCTTGGTACCGGAGGTGTTCCGATCTGCCACCTCCATGCGAGCGTGGATATCAACGACTCCCCCTTGCATTGCTAGGGCCGTCTGTCGTACCGGAGAGAAAGGCAGCCCGTGTTGGCTGGACTGACCCTGAGGCAGTCCCTACGGAGAGATCTGCCCATTGTATCTGCCCCAGTCGTTCCGGCTTGGGGGACCAGGGCCGTCAACTGTACTAGCGAGAACGATAGCTCCTGGGGGCTACCCGGCAGCTAAGGTGGTCCCCACGAAGGGACCCGTTCACCGCTCATTCCCCCAACCATCTCGGCTAGTCCTGCCTCGGGCACCGGATTTGCTGGCTGTGACTTGAGAGGTGGTGGCCCGCGGAGGTCAACCTGCTGCGCCATCACCGGCCCTTGGCCTTCCTCCACTAGTTGGGCTATGTAGAGGGGTGCCACTGGTTGCGTCTGAGGAGGCGATGGCCCATATTGGCCAACCTGCTGTTGAGGAGGTCACTGAAGGGGGACCTGCTCGTCTATTCTACCCCCAGTCATTTCGGCGACCCCGACCTGGGATACCAGGGCCACCAGCTGAGCCAAATGAGGCAGTGGGCCCTGGCGGTCTGCCTGGTTCTGAGGCAGTCCCTGTGGGGGGACCTGCCAGACCTCCCTACCCCCAGCCACTTCGACGAGTCCGGCCTGGGGTACCGGAATCACCGGCTGCACCGGAGGATCACCGGCACTTGGCCCTCTTCCAGTGGTTGGGTCGTGCAGACGGGCGCTGCTGGTCGCGCAACTCCTTGTGGTTGAGCCGATGGTATCTCTGGCGTGACCGGGTGCGGCGGAGTGGATAAGAACTGCTCGAAACGAGCGAAGTTCTCATCCGAGGCCATCGCGTTGGCGTCCCAGGCTAAGGCTCTCCTTTCGAGAGACCTCATCATCTGGGCTAATTGCACATACAACTCTGATAGGGACGGCTCTGGTTGTGCCGACTCCCCATACAGCTCTGGGAGCTATGAGATGCTTGTGGTAAGACTAGGTAAACATTACCTAAGAGTCCCACCGGGCATGCCAAGAAAATTGTTAGGGCCAAAATGTGACTTGCGCGCGATCGGCCCCTGGTTGACCCTCAAGAGGTGTCGAAGTGCGCCACGTGCCAACAATCAAGCAATCGGGCCGAGGAGGGATCCGCTCGGCCGGGTTCTCCTCTGATAACTCTCACGACCGCGACGACTAGTGACAGGCGAAGCGGCTTTACGGAGGTAGAGAGGGATCGCCGGTTTTGACTTATAGAATAGCCGAACCAGGTAGAGAGATAAATGTACTGCTAAGGAGCCAATTATAATTTTGAAGCACAAGAAAAGCAAATAAATACACGACCGATAAACTGGTTTACACTCTAAATGCACAAATAAAGACACGACCGAATGGACCGGTTTACACTTTATATTAATTTAGATAAGGAGATACAAGAAAGAAGGTAGGGATAGAAAGATTACAATTAAGCCTATTCGTAGGAAAACAGTAAATGTAGGTATGAAAAGTTAAATTAGCCTATTTCTAGATAAATGAAGAAGCTGGGGTGGTACCGAGCTTACGAGGTTACCGGACCCCATTTCCTTCGATGGTTCGGGTATTTATACACATCCCGAACCAAGGTGGATAACCGCCGATTTAGAAATCGGCACAAATGAAGGGGGATTACTGGGAAATCCTCAACCATTTCTTTTTGAATCGATTATCTTTAAAAGGATAATAGCCATTTCCTATCTAGGTTTATCCCTTAATTATCGTACCGAAGCGTGATCTTCGGCGCTTTCCTATGCTGGACGCCGCTTCGGGGTCTATTACGAGATTTGCGCCTGAAACTCGCCTTCATTCTTTTCAAGATCTTTCCTTCGAGAGCTTCGAGAAGTTGAGAATTGACCCTGACTTCGCCTGTTCCGTCACTTGACTGGGGCGGTTTGATATCTGTCTTTTGCCAACAGACGGTCCCAAATAAGACAATCTTTCTGTTGCCCGCTTCTCTGTCGGCCGACTCTTCTATCGGCTGGCGCCTTCAACCAATAGCCTTCATCGCGTCTTGTGTCTTTACGTGATCGAAATCAGTCCGGATCGGGACACAAACCCTTCTTCGGCTAATTCGTCCTTTCGTCAGCTGGTGTCTTCGTCCGATGACGTGTGCTTCGTGCTGTACTATTGCGCACCTGAAGCTAGTCTGAAACAAGACGTGGATCCTTTCTCCTCCGGCTTGATCTCCCGAAGGTTATTCCCGACTCTGCCTGTTTCGTCGTTTGATCGGGTGGTTTGATGTCTGGTAGCAACCGAAGTTAGTCCAAGACGAGGCACCGGTCCTCTTCATCGGCTGCTCCCATCGGCTGATGCTTTCATTCAATAGCCTATGTCGTGTGCCGCATTCTTACACGACTGGGATCACCCCGGAATTAGGGCGTGAATCCCTCTTCCCTCATCGGCTGATGTTTTTTCGTCGATGGCTCACGTTGTGAGCAATTTTCTTCTACAACCGAGACTAGTCTCAATCGAGGCGCGAGTCTCGTTCTGCTGACTCAAACCCCATCGGCTGATACCTCTAGCCGATGGTAGACGCTACTTGTAACTCCCTCCAGTGGCAAAAATTCTAGTCTCAACACTAGCAAAGATGGACAACTCTATCGCGTGAATCTCACATTATCGTCCCGACAGCTCACCACCCGACGGAAGTGAAAAAAGGGTCACCAAAGGGTGTGAGACACAACTAAATGTATTCTAGTGGGTACAACGAGCCGAAAATGAGAAAGTCATACCTACTGGTATACAATAATCGAAAAGCGATAAAATAGGTAATAAGCAGTAAGAAATGTTAGTATGGAAGCAATAATTGTAAATATGCGTCAAATATAATAATAAGCAATGATGACTTCTTCTTCTTTTTCGGCAACGGTAGGTGGCTGCCGGCGGTGGTTAGTGCATGGGATAGAAGTAGAGAAGGTGAGATAGGGAGGCAAAGGGTGCGTAAAGGGTTTCAAAAGTTGTGCTGCTAGGGTTTCCAATAGGAAACGCTAGAAATCCTTAAATACCAAGTGACAAAGATGCTAAATAGTCCTTCTAACATTGATATTTTGTCTTGGGTCCCTGCTTGAAGATGTAATGCCAAGAGGTCCCACCACAAGTGATTTCACGCAATTTGATGCATAAAATATTAAAAATTTTGCCAAATTACACTATAAAAATAGTATTTTATGCATTTTTCTAGACATTCGGCTCGCCGAACATAAAAAAGGACATCACCACGTTGTTCAGCTCGATGAGACCGATCAAATAGCAATTTTGCTTCGTCGCGTTTCGGTCTCGTTAGCTCGGATTAAGCGTTTATTTAGGAACACCCCGAAAATCTAATTTTTGAATATAAAAATTCTAGAAAATCAAATTTAAATTTAAATTACCGAATTTAAAGTTCATGAGTATTACAGCTTCCGTCGTAAAAAATAGTTACACCCAAAATAAACTGCTAGTCGTTATAGACTAATAACGACCACATAATTTGTCGTCGTTATTTTATTACATTAGTACTAATCCATAGTATTAATAATGACCGGAAGTTTCATCACTAATATAACTAACGACCATATTTTGATTGAAAATAACATAACAATGACCACTCTTTTCGTCATTAATAATACAAATATTAGAGTTTAAGGCCATATTTTATTTCTGAGCATTTTTTTTTAACCCCACCCCCCCCCCCCCCCCCCCCTCTCGCGCGCGTGCGCCCGCGCGCGCGCGCGCACACACACACACACACTGTAGTGGTCCAGGATTCCGTAGGATTTTTCCGTGAATCCTTAGTGAGAAACACCTATCATTGGTGTATTAGGTCCACAGTGCATCAAAGGGGTGCTACGGATGGACACAGTGTGGTATTTACTGTTGGTTTGGCCTTCGGAGGTATTTGCCGAATTTTAGAGAAAGTTTTGGGCCAAACGGAGGCCGTATTTGGATTCAGCGCGGAAAAACGCTTGAAAACGGCTATTTACTTATTTATTTTGGAGTCCGGATGCCCAAAAATGGACCCCCGAAAGTTTTCTGCGCAAAATGGTGCATGGGGGGACCTGTGGACCGGCCGGGGACACGTGGCAGGCCCTTATTGGGCCGGCGCGCCACTCTCGGTCCACGGAATTAGACCGCCGGTGCACGGTGGACCGGCGGGCCACGTGGCAGCACGCGGTTGGGCCGGTGCAAGGCGCGCGGCGCACGGGAGGGTGCGCGGGCAGCGCGGGTAGGCCGGGCAGGCGCGGAGGGGGCGCGGTGCACGGTGGACCGGGGCGCGCCACGTGGCGGCCCCGGGTTGGCTGGTCCATGTGCGCGGGGCGCATGCGGCGCCACACGGCGGCGGCCGTACGCGCACATGGGAGCACGTGGGCGCACGTGGCGGCGGCGCCCGCCGACAGCGGTGTCGGGCGGGGCCACGTGTCGCCACGCGATTGGCGGCCGTACCCCCCCGTGCCGCCAATCACGGGGGACACGTGGCGCATTCTCGTTGGCTCGCACGGCTGCCGCCTGTTTGGCGAACACGTGGCGGGCCGTGGGCCGGGTCGGACGGCCGGTCGGACGCGGCTGGATCCCGTGTGCGGGCCGGGTTGGGCTGGGCCGCACTGTGCGCGCCCGGAAATCCTTGGGCCGGGCCGCACTGTTCACGCCCGAAAGTGGGCCTGGGCACTGTTCACGCCCGAAAGTGGGGACACAGAGGAAATTTTCCCAAAAGATTTTTTGGGCCTATAAATAGCCCTTCCCCTCTCTTCTTTTTCTCTGATTTCCGGGAGATAGAGAGAGAATCAGAGAGAGGCCATTGAAGAGAAGTTGTTCCTCACTGATTTTTCTACCTCGTGGTACGTTCCCAGATTTTCTGGAAGTTCGACAGCGGCGATTCGGATTTTACAGTGTGCCTCGTTTTTCCCCAATCTTGGCCCGTTATCGTCGCATTTCAGTCCGAGGAGTCCCCTGCACAGTACAGGAGTCCTTTTTCGACGATTTCTTCGCCAGTGGGTTCCTAAGAGGTAGGGCTTCGTTTTCCGTGTTGATAGTTTCTCCAGATTCAGATTCCTTGGCACGATTCCCGAGGTGTTTTGACCCCCTCTTTTGCTGTTTGGGTTTTTGGACAGCGGCGACTTCGACGAATTGTTTCTCCGCGTAGGAATATCAGATCGAGG
>CM054935.1:4472862-4515362 GCA_029168755.2 Tillandsia fasciculata | reverse complement strand
TTTTATTTCCAGCATTAGATATATCTGGACATATGCTATGCTTGTATGGTCAGTAGCTCAGTTATTGATTTATACTCTATTTTTCACTCCATGTTTAGAATAGGAGATTCAGTTCAACACATGGCATGATTTATCTCGATATAAGTGTCCTAGTGGGATGTTCTCGGCTTATTGTCGTCGGCTCGGTCTTTAGACTGTGATTTGAGCATCAGCATTATGATCGCCATTGAGCCAGCTTTCAGTCACGCACACCTGCGGATTTGCTACCCTCAATAGTGTTCTTTACCGGTGGAGAGGTCGTCACATCCACCTGTGAGCCCAGGGTGTTCACTTAGAGTGCACAGGGTTATGATAGCATATTGGTGTACCGGGGCGGTATTAGCCTGAGGTCCTTGTGACCAATAGTGGCATGAGATTGGGTATATTTGTGTTTACAGCTTTGACGCATTCTTTTATTATACACTTTTATACCTGCTTTTATTATCTAGCATGCTCAATTCATTATCAGCACTTGATGTATCCCAATTTTTGTTATCCGCTTATTATTATATCCAGTAAGTACGACTTGCTATTTCTCGGCCCGTGTCCGCTTGGATACACTTATGATGTATCTCACACCCTTTGGTGAATATTTTTTCAGGTCAGTCAGGTGCTGGGATATTGCGACAATCAGGAGAGCTTACACGTTAGAGTCGTTCCCTTTCGCCAGCCTCATCTGGCAGTATCTTGATTATTTATAGTTTTAGTACATTTCGCTTTTATCTCGAATGGACCTGGATATGTTTATCTTATTGTGGATTATGGCTATGCCAAACCTTGTGGATGTATTAGAGTAGAGGAATTTATGTTTACAGTCATGTTCTGTTAACTGTTGTATCTCCTCTGATTGATTATTTGTACTCATCTAGCCGTGAATTTATAGTGGAGACTCTGTTCATTCAACAGAGTTTGTTTTTAGCCAAATTCAAATTAGTGAAAACAGATTAATATTCATTTCCAAAGGGAAAATGGACAATTTCTGGTGGGAGGGTTAGCTTTTTTCACCTGAAGCCTGCTGACATCCTTCCTTTTGGTGTTTACTTCTTGATTTTGGATATTAGAGTTTATAAAAGAGTTATGGCAGGTTCAGAGGTCACCAACTATATTGGGCCTATAGCTGTGGAATATATTTATTTGGTAATTAAGTTATGTTAATGATCATATATATTAATTATTCTTACAATGATAAGAAGTTGCTTTGATTTACATGAAACGGTATGATAAATTAGTTTAAATAAGATTAGAAGACCGATGAGATTCGAATTTAGAATTTAATTAATTACTTCAAAGATTTTAAACTATTAGATAGTGATACTGTACTCTTCAAGCATAATTCATGAATACACATACACATTTGTTTGAAAAATCTTAACTCATTAGCTAGCATGCCTAAGGAAGGTGGCCTTGATGAAAAGTGAGTGAGCCTAGTGTTTTTAGGATAGGGGAAGGAAAATTTGGTTATCGATGTTTCATGCTTCACTTGCCTGAGTTTCAAATTAAATTTACTCTAGCAGTTTTTAGAGAGCTAGTGCATCACAAACCAATCAACATAGCTAGTGGGCTGTAGGGTACTTTGTAATAGATACTTCACATAGAATTTGTAGCTGTGTAAGCTACATGAGATAGCAAATGATCTAATTTAGGATATTACGATGAATTTATATTAAAAAGTGAAACTTTTTAATTAATTAACAACCACTGTTTGGAATAATTGATTGCTAACCAAAGTATTATCTTCTCCCTCTCTCGCTGTGCCTGCTTGCAGTGCTTGTATTGCAGGATAAGGACTGATCAGCAATGGCAGCATCAGCGAGTGAGAGTCGATAACATGTGACAGATACAAGAGCAAGCAAACATGTGATTCGAAACCAACCTCCAGCAGGTCTGTCCGAACTCGGAACAGCTGCTAAGGAGCTGCCAGGAACGGTGGCTGGGAGGGCAAAAGCACAAGCTCAAGATCAAACGCATTCCACTGAAAAACACAAGAATATGGAGAACATTGCATTTTATGTTATTGCATTTATATTTCTTAAAGAGACAATCAACCTCTCAGAATTTGGAGACAAATATAACATGATCATAATTAATAAAAATTTTCCACAGCAACATGAAATCACATTGAGGCACACAGAGGTAAATATGTTAAAGTTCACCTTCAGCAGCAGGTAAAAAATTTCTTTATCGAGAATTCGACAGATAAATTGGGAGTCAACAGCAACCTCAGACATTCTAGTTCTTTTTTCAGCATGCTTTTACATAACCGTTAGTCCCTGTGCTGTCCCGATATTGCGACTTGATCCTTATACTTTCCACTTAAATATTTTAGTTTCCGAACTTTCACATAGGTTACAATTTAGCCCTTGACCATTAAAAAACTAGAGAATGAACATGTAATGACTAGTAGTAAGCAAGTACCAAAGGTTTAATTTGTCACTATACAAGATAGCAAAGATTCTTGTACGTAAAGCAGAAGCCAAAAGAAAAAGAGAGAAAAGAGAAAGTACATGCAACAAAATTAGAGTATGGCATTGAGCTGAGCAACAAACACTCCGGCGCATTCATTTTTAACAAGCAGATTCAAAGTAAAAAATCCACCCAACCACTTTGAATGCAGTAGCATGGATAACACTATCAGATGACTGGATTTCCATGACCAGAGTTACACTTCAGTCAACAACCTTAAACCTTTTTCTAATTGATAATATCAACAAAGAATAACCAAATCCATCTTAACTTGCAACAAAACAATAGGCTTATATTGGCAACAATTTATAAGATAGAATAAAATATTACATAAATTACTATACTCTTATCATAAAATAAACCATACTACACAAACTTACAGCTTCCAAAGCTCACAAGCATTTCATCAAACACATTCAATTCAATTTACCTTAAGAAAATAGTATCCCAATCTAAAAACCAAGTATCAATTAGTTCAAAAAATAGCGAGACCTAGTTATCTACAATTGAACTAATCTTTAAGGATGTAAGCTTCAAGAAGAGTGGGATCGAGCTGCAACGTCTTTTCACAATCCTTGATCAGGTGCTTGTGGGGCTCTAATTTGCTATAACAAAATGCCCGGTTACTATAATCACCACATAAACCCTAAGAATTCGGATTCAGCCTCAAAATAACGATAATCTTAACAAAAAAAAACTAAGGAAAAGACACTAAAATTCAACGAAACCACGCGATTCAACATGAAACTGGAAGAGATTAAGAAAATGAAACAAAGAGATCGGTTCAAAACCATATGCCTTGGATGGAGCAGGATTAGGCGAGGAGGGAATCGAGGACGCGGATGGCCTTCGACCAGTTGTGGGCGCTGTAGATCTGTCCCCAATCCGCGATCGGAATCCCTTTCGATCGTTCTCCTGCGTCGGAGGCGCGGTGGATTTGGGGGAGAAAGGGCGATCGAGGAGAGCGGGATGGAGGGTGAGGAGCAGGTGGATGATTTAAAAACTTATAATTTATAAATTATACAAAACATTTAAAATAGATACTCTTAGCTACCGTTTGGTTCGGGGATAAGAAAAATTTTGTTATACCGGGATAGGTATAGATTATGGTATTAGCAGGAATTAGTGTAAATTTGTGTTTGGTTGGGTTTAAGAATTATACCGAATTTAAAGAAAATTATGTTTGGTAAATTATATAGGAATAAGGAGAATAAGATGAATAAGAAAAAATTATGTTTGGTTGAGTATAGAGGAATAAAAAGAATTGAGAAGTGATAAATATGTGTATTGACTATTTTGCCCTTTATGATATAATTTATAAATAAAGTAATTTATGATATTAATCAACCTAATAATAAATTTAAATTAATATTAAAAAATTTAAAATATATTTAAAAATAAATAATAAATATTTAAAAGTACTTAAAAATGATAGAAAATTTTAAAATAAAATATTTAAAAATTTTTATTCATTATAATTTTCAAACCATTAACCAATAGATAAGCAAATTTTAAATATTTTCTTTTAAAATTTTCTATCGTTCTTAAATACTTTTAAATATTTTTTTAATTTTTTAATATTAATCTAAATTTATTATAAGATTGATTAATACCATATTTTTTTTTATTTTTCAAATGCTACATAAAGGGTAAAATAGTCAATAAAAAAATTTAATAAAATTTCGGCACTAATTATAAACAAGTCAATATACCAATAAAAAACTATCTGGATGTTAAATAAAATTAAAGCAAAATGTCATCACACAATATTGTTAATTTGAATATAATTTATACTATTAAAATTAAAATTTGAATATAACTTCAATTAAAAATTTAACTTGAATATTGGAGGCGAGCCCAATTCCCGTGCCATAAAACAAATTTAATTTTATTTTTGAAGTTAAACTTATTTTTTATACAATAATTACCTAATCAATAGGTTATCGACCAAAATTAATCGTTAAAATAATATTGAAAAATATATAATATCATATTAACAAATTTAATAACATCCATCAAATTTTTGTTTAGTTATTTAATTTAAAATAAATATATTCCCGATTTTAAATATTTTATATATTTAAAATAAATAATAAAATAAATAATAAATAATAAATTTAAAATATAATCAACCTAAATAATAAATCAAGTTGAGCTTTCTCGATTCCCGTGCTCAACTTGGAGGCGACCCCAATTTCAGGTGGGGGTGGGAATCGGTATTCCCACCCCCATCCTTCCTATTCCCGGTTTGTAGGAATACCAATTCCTACAAACCTTATTCCCGTTTGGGAATGGTATCGGGGATAAGGGGGTTATTCCTCCCTTATCCCCGTTACCAAACGGTACCTTATAGTTCAGTTGGTTAGAGTAAAGCGATCGTTAATTAATTATTTAAAAAGACTTAATTATTTAAAAAACATCACTGACACTTTTAAACGTGGATAATTAATTATTTATTTCGTTAATTAATTATTTAAAAAGATTTAATTATTTAAAAAGTATCGCTGATATTTTTAAGCATCGATAATTAATTATTTATTTACCGACATTTTTTAGACATCGGTAAATAAATAATTAATTAATTGACGATGCTCTTAAGCGTCAACAAATAAATAATTAAATAAATAAATAAATAAATAATTTAGTAGTCGTATTTCAATACCAGAAGATCGGGGGAGGTCATTAAAGCGATCGTTAATTAATTATTTAAAAAGACTTAATTATTTAAAAAGCATCACTGACACTTTTAAGCGTCGATAATTAATTATTTATTTCGTTAATTAATTATTTAAAAAGACTTAATTATTTAAAAAGCATCGCTGACACTTTTAAGCGTCGATAATTAATTATTTATTTATCAATATTTTTTAAATATCGGTAAATAAATAATTAATTAAACAAATAAATAATTAATTGAATAAATAAATAAATAATTTAGTACTCGTATCTCAGTACCAGAAGATCGATGGGGTGGTCGATTACTCTTTGAGTGTGTACCCATGAATTGGATAAAGTATCTCGGTGCGAAAAAGAGATCGCAATTGGACCTTTACTTTTAGGGTAAGAATAAGAGTTTGCATCTGGGCAGGGCGGTGACAACGTCGATTGCTCGGAGCAGCATCCACGTGTACAATGGACGGATGACGTGGATTTCGCTGATGGGTGCAGTCAAGGTTGTGGTAGAACCGAAACTCGCGCAGCGGAGGTGGGCATTTGCGAATGCATGGTTTTGGTCTGAGTGCGCTCGGCGGTGCTTGCGACCCAGAGTGGGGGAGCACATTTGAGCAGAATGTGTCCCATTGGTTGGTGGCTCGATAAAGGGATCTTGTCTAAAAAGCGTGGCGGATAGAACACACATGACAAAAGAGTTCACTTCGTGGAGCACAAGTTGGGAACCAAGACTGGTCGGGTCCGTGGCAGTAACAGCTAAGCTTTTGGCTAGGTTGTGAAGTGGGCTAAGGGTTGCTAGATGGTTTGGCGTTTCTCACTTGGGGCGAGAAGGCTGATGGGGAGATCGGTTACTCTCGATGGTGTGGCCGCACGTTGGATAAATGGGACGTCCTATTCGAGTGGATCAAATGATGAGATTGGACTTTGTTCAGAGGAACAAGGTAAAGAGCTATGTTCGGGAAAAGCAGTGGCAGTGCTAAGGTCTCGAGATAGCGTGCACGCATCCGTGTGGGACGAATTGTGTGGACTCTGCTGGCAGATAGAAAAGGTTGTGTTAGGGCCTGAGCTTTTAGAGTAGAGAGAATTAGAAGAGACTTGGACTCGAGTGTAGCCGAGGAGACAAGTCATGACACTCGAGTGGACCTTGGTCCAGGGTCACCTAGAGACATGTTGCTGGGAGGGGAAAGACCCAGCTGTCAACTCAAAGGGTCGAGGTATCGTAATCTGTGAGGGGGTGGACGTTGAATAGCAGCATCACCGTTATCAACAGTTGCGAGAAAGACTAGCAGATAGGTTAAGCTTGGGTTTTGTTCAGCGGCTATCACGTAGGTGATTGCTGGAGGTATGGAGGATGGCAAGTTTTGAGCAAAGGGAACGAGGTGTCGTTAGTCTCGAACTTGGCCGAGGACTTTGGTGGGGAACCGAAGTCGGGTTTAGCGAAAGCCTAAAGGGAGTTGGCTTGAGCGACCGGGAGTACAAAAGCCAAAGGTGCTAAGCAGCAACGAGTAGCGAAAGTGCGGAGCAGTCGGAAGGCATGACAAGAGTTCATGGTGGAGTAAGTAGAGATGCGAAGTAGCCGAGGACAAGCTTGCCTCGACGAAAGGCTCGAAAACTCGTGGAGACCATGGTGATGGCTTGACGTTATGTGATTGCGGGGGCATTTGTGAGGCAAAAGTTGTGTGCGGGAAGGGCACGAGATGGGCATAAGTACTCATGGATCTTGGAAGCGGTTGGATGTTGATCTGGCCCTACCATTGGTTTGTGTATAGGAAGTTTCAGGGTGGGGAACCCTGTATTATATTATGATATTTCAAAGTGGAGAAGCGAAGACGAGCTGCGAGCTGATTCGCGTAGGACGCTCCAAGACGTGGGACGTTTGGAGTTTGACCTCGGAGGGAGCGAGGGAGGGCCACTCTACTGAAGTTTAAAGGAACCTGTGCATGTTTGGAAAGGGTGTATTCGCGGGATATACCGAGTGCACTAGTTGGTCCGGTAGTGTTCTAGGAAGAGATCGCTAGCTGGAAAGGGATTTCCCTGTGAGGGAGGCACAAGGTTGGCTACTAGATGCAGGAAACTTGAGTTAAGTAGGGGCGAAAGGGACAGAAGGGCCGAGTAGCGCCTCAAGAAGGACCAAGTTGCAGAGGAGTGCCAGTGCCATCTGGGTAGTCGTGGGAAGACGACAAGATGAACATTCAAGTTCCGTGGAGGAGTTTTGTGGTGCGGGGGAGGCATCCGGAGCTAGGGAGCTCCAACTCAAGGGGACAGAATGGTTTTTACAGAGTATTTGGTCGGGGAGGACCAAGAAGTTTCAGCGATGCTCTGGGTAGTGGACCTACTCAAGGGTGGGTCAGTGTGGCATGCGATGCCAAGGCCGAGGGCGGCTCTGATCTGGAGTAGTAGTTGGCAGCTATCAACCAAGCTGGAGAAGTGGATGTACATCGACGAGGACGTCGATAACTTGGGTGGGAGAGTCTGTCACGTGTCGATCGGGTTGGCTCGACCGTGACATCCTTGGGGGCCACTTTTGGAAGACATTGGGTAGGCATTTGGATTGACGTAGTTGCGGGATTGCGAAGTTGGGACAATCCGTCAGGGTTGAGCCATGGGCGAACCAACGGAGGCAATTCCCTAGCAATGGCCCATGCCATGACAAGGAAAATGGTGTCGCATGCGAGGTTTGAAAACGTACCCCTCGGTGAGCACCTTTGTACCCCCGGGGTGCCAAAGGGGGGGGGATGCCTTGTTGGATATTTAGACGAGGGGTTGGACACTTGCGAAGTGGCCCCGACTCCCCCGTTGGCCTATAGGACATATGTTATCCCTTGGCGAGCGGAGTCGCCAAGCCTAGGTTCGTGTGAGTAGGATTCGATGGTCGATGAGCACACGGGCTTAGGGTAATGTCAAAGACACGAGGTCAACGACATTACGGAGCGGGGTATGCCAAGAGGTTTTCCCTCTAGGTTCGCTTGCACTACCTTAGGCCGTTTCAGATCTCTGTAGTGGAGCGAACGAGCGGATGAGGGACAGTCTTGCGAAGGTTGGTCCGCCGCAATGGACAAGGCTCGCGAAGGCAGGTGTGCCGAGCGGGGATTCGTGAGGTGCGAGGCCTACAAAGTTTGCGAGGCAAAGGAACGGTCGGTCCGCCGTAATGGACAAGGCTCGCGAAGGTAAGGGTGCCGAGTGGGGATTCGTGCGGCGTGAGGCCCACGAAGTAGAAGGTGGCAATCGATGTTGGTTTTCGTAAAGTGAGCCATGGAGTGGACCAAGGGTGTTGGGGGCTAGGCATGGCCGTCCAATGGAGGTGCCGAATGGCGAGCGAAGCGGAGTGAGGCCGATTCGATTGTGAGCGACATCCGTCGAGCAAACCTTGGAAGCTGGGCCAAGTGTGTTGGCGGTCAAGCATGGCCGTGCAATGGAGGTACCAGGGGGTTGGTGACGCGGGAGAAGGTCGCTGGGTTGGCGAACCCTTGCGAAGGGTAAACACGCGGGAATGAGTAGTGTGGGGTATTCGGGAAGCGAACCTTGAGCCGAATCGGAAGCGATGACGGAACTAGGTGGCCGGCGGAACGGGACAGGCCCGACTCGACTATGGATCCCGTAGTGGAAACAAAGGGGCGCGGGGCGCCTCGGCAAGGCAACGGGCTGGCGGACGTGCGAGACGCGTGGGACAGGTCGCTCGGTTAAGCAGACGAGCGGAACACGTAAGGGCAGCTTACTCAGGCTCATTCGAAAGGACTAAGTTGAGAGAGCTTGTATTGTCCCGGATGCTAGCGTTGGAGGCAAATGGGGCATTCGGCTAAGTAGCACTCTCAGGGAGAGTTTGTTTGGCTGGGCGGAATATACTCGGCTTGGTGGCCAACCTCGTTGGCGGGGTTGTTCGTTTAGAACTCGCGGAGTTCGACGAGGGGTTCGACGTAAGGCGCAGCGCAGAGCAGTCAGGCTCGCTGAGAAGCATGCTTGGTTAATACTTGAGTTGAGATCTCGCTGTTTAAGTCCGAGGGCGTGTCCGTGGCAAGGGACTCAGAAAGGCTGGCTCGGGTGTGCAACACTTGAGCGCCGCACGGGGTAATGTTAAGGCGAAAAAGATTTAGTTAATTTGCCTTGGCCTATAGAAACATCTATCTATATGTTTTTACTAATTAAAGTTTATTTTTATCGGTAAATTTTGATCGTTATAAATACTAATTTTTATAGTGCTCGCGACAAATGCTTCTGAAGGGGTTTTTTTTCATCTTGAGCTGGATGCTTCAATGATTAAAAAAAAAAAAAAACTGCAATTAATTTACAAAAATTAGTGATTAAATGTTTCTCAAGTTTCTACTTAAAGTTAAAGCAGCAATTTACAGCAAAAGAATAAATAGAATTTCCAATTGAAGTACAGCTCTTTGTCCTCCCGAAGGAACCTAACTGGGAAGCGCGCACTCCGGTGGGAATCCGTACGTGAACCGCTTTGTGTCCGTGCAGTAGTCGTAGAGCAGGTAGTTCATTCGGACCCAGCTGAGTGTCATCCAACTCCACCAGTCCAGCTCATGCTGCATCCACTTCGTGTCCCCGCACGCCGGGTACTCTCCAGTCCAAACACACGCGTTCGCCCTAAAGTTTCTGTAGGACGCCACGAAGGGAGCCTTCGACCAGTTCGTCTTGATCCGTCCGCCCTGCGTCGCCCAGTCGTCGGCATCCCAGATGCTCGCAAAGGCCCTCACAGGCTGGTTCCTCGGGAACGGCACGCCGTACGCCTCGTTGTTCTTGAACACTCTAATCGGAGTGTTATCGACAAATAGGCTAATGGGGAACACGAGAACAAGTTATTAGGGAACCACTATAATTCCAACCGCATATCTTTTCATCAAACGACAGAAAACTTGATAGCACCAATTATTTGGTGCTATCGATAGTATTCTAGCCGGACTCTATATAGAATTAGGCTAGAATACTATCGATAGCACCAAGTCATTGGTGCTATCAAGTTTTTAAACTTTAGATTAAAAAATGTGTGGTTAAGATGATAGTGGTCCTCTAGGGTTTACTAGGTGATTGGTTGAATAGTAAAAATCTTAGGGAACCACTATAATTCTAACCGCATATTTTTCCATCAAACGGCAGAAAACTTGATAGCACCAATTATTTGGTGCTATCGATAGTATTCTAGTCGGACTCTATATATATATATATATATATATATATATATATATATATATATATATATATATATATAATTAATGAATCTTACTAGAATAAATAGGTTGCCAGAAAAAATAGGGAACAGTTATTAGTACATTAATTTGTCTAGTCCGGCTTATCAAATAAAAAGTATGAAAAAGGCAAAATCGAATAAAACTTCATAAGGGTATTTTAATTAATGATATATTTTGAGAATGAAGGGTGCTTATATATGGGAAAAAAATTTAATGTCTCAAAAACTTTTATTCACATTTTTATATATAACAAAAATAATTATCTTGAAATAATAAATGTTACATTCTTTGACAAAATTGAACGACTTTTGGCAACATACATATTGTTGCTATTTCATGTTGTTATTGTCAAATTATTTGGATTTGTTTGAGAGTCTGAAATTACAGCATCATGTACTGTTTTCTTTCTCTTGAAAAAAATAAAAATTCAATCAGGATATATTTTTTTTGTACAAAATGTAACGATCTAACTTGTCAACCTAAAATTTATAGAACTCAGTTTAAGGAGCAAAATACTTAAACTTAATTATTATATTTTTAATTGTAATTTCTTATTCATCAGATATTGGATTATTGAGAGGTCACGTAAGCACAAATTACCGCATATTTATATATCCATACTCAATATTAGATTTTAGGTGTACTTGTAGCTAAAATAGTAAGTGGTACTCACATAATGTTTAATGGATTCCACAATATGGAATAGGTGTGAAAGTCCTGTGTGGGATCAAACCACAAGTAGAACTGCTGCTCCTTGCCTCCCTTTCCATGGCTGAATATATTGGTGTGAAGAATGTAAGGCTCTCCACTAACATTGCCGAGGAATTCGAAGTCGACCTCGTCGTGCGTCGCTCCTCCCGAACATATCTAACTTGACATCAATCCGAATCATGCATTGAATTAATATTGAATTTGATGTCAAAATTTACGAACTGAAGTAACAAGGTAGTAAAAGATGTTTCAAATGAATACCGAGCTTCAAAAATTGTAATTTTACTGTTTAATATTTCGTTTCTTTTTATTTCACCAAATTTCTCAAGACATTTTTATGGAACTTCGTTAAAGTTGTACTTGTTTTTGTTATATTAACTGTAGAATATTTCATGAAATAACAAAATATTGCATTAAACTATTACATATTTTGTCAGAATAGTTTAATGTCATCTGATAAGGACACGTTTAAATCAAAAATAGTATAAGATTATATTGTAAAATCAGAAATTTTAAACTTCAGGTACCTATTTTAGATTTGTGTTAAAGTCAAAATAACCTCTCTATAACTATTTTTTTTTATAATTTACCTTCTATCTTTTAAAAATATTTATTTTGTTTCATTAAAATTTAAATTGTAGCATTTAATGCAACACCGTGCATAAATTTTATGGTACAATTGAGTAATTTATTGAGATACTTAGATATCTATTATACTTTTAGAAATTATGGGAATGTACAAAAAATTTTATTTTTTTAAAATTGGATAACTTTATAGTATTTTTCTTATGAGAGATGCTAGATGTACACCCTTTAGGGGTGTATATCTTATACCCCATTTATCCTGTAGTGGGTATTATTCTATTCGTCACATCGAGTGACGAGTGAAATTCACCCCACTACAGGATGGGGTGGTGTGTAAGATATACACCCCTAAAGGAGTGTATACTTATATATACCCTTTTCTTATTTCATTATTTATAAGAGTGAAATAGATATATCAATATTTATTACGTTGTACAATAAAATGTATGAACAAAACTGTAATAAAATAATAAGTGTTATAATTATACATTCTGAGAGAGTAAAATAGTGGCTCTCTAAAAATATAAATATAAAATACAAAAGGAGATATTTGTAAGAAATTTTTTTTTGCATTTTAACCTCTAGTTAATGTTGATCATCAGTAACACTATTCATACATCTCTTTTATAGTATATAATATACATTTTATTTAATAGGTGAGATGTATATCATACACCATAGAGTTTTTCAATATTCATTATCTTCCACCAAAGAAGAACTTACATAGAAAGAGGTGATGGTGCCCGCAGAGTCACCTGCGACAAGCTTGATCTCGAGATCGACCCTCCCAAACAAGAACCGGTTCTTGGACTCGATTCGCGACCCCGAGCTCTCGTTGAGAGAGAGCTCGACGAGCCGGCCGCCATAGAGGATCCTCGCATTCTCACGGCCCCACACTACGTCAAAGTCCCGGGTGAAATCGTTGCCACAAACACCGACAATAATAGAACTGCTCAGTAAAATAAAAGCTAAGAAGAACAATAAGTGAGTAGTTCTCCATAGAAAAGAAGAAGAAGAAGAAGAATATGACATGTTTACGACTTGAATAGGAAGTGACTGGTGTTGTGAAAGGAAAAGATGATGAGAGTGATGGTATATGAAGAGAAATAGTTAAAGAAGGGGATTTAGAGTTCGAGGGGTCAATAGTTGACTTTGAATGTTTATGGAGAGGTAGTGCTTGGCATGATCCGATTATCTACGCGTGGCGATTGTTTGGCGCAATTCACGTTGTGGCCAACTAATTCTCGATTGGTAGAATCGAGTTTTTGATGGTGTAATTACTTCTTTTGAATGTACGAATATATTAATATTTTTTTTTAGATCTATTTAAAAAGTATATATAATAATATTTAGAAGATAAAAAAATTATTCAATGTCTAAAAGCTTATTTTAAAAAATCATAATATTTGGTAGATCAATAGTATGATCAAATGTCCAAAATATTATATTATATTTTTTTTTTAACTTATATTTTTATTATAAAATTAATATTCTATCAATTCTAATTATCAAGACCTTTCAAGGAAAAAGTAATAAATAAACTTCTTATAATCATAAAAGAATATCTTGGTACTAATAAAATTGTTATTGGATAAATTATTTAGTCATTAAAACAAGAACAATGCATTTATGACACTTAAGAGACTACACAGAGAATCATAAAAGTGTGCATATCAAAACTAGGCCAAAATAATTCTAAAATCTTATAAGTGTGCACATCAAGAGCTAGGCCAAAATAATTCTAAAAGTAAACAAGTTCATTTATTTTTGGATTATTTTTAATAACAGGTCATTTAAAATCAGCACGGTTAAATATAATATAAAATAATTAAATTATTTATACTTTAAAATTCATATTATTTGACTATGTTTTCAAATAATTCAAATATTAATAATTTTAATAGTTAATATAGGATGAATTCGACATCGATCACTAGATCATTAGCCAATAATATTACAAAATTATGAAACTTTTAGTAAGTAAACAACTTCATTTGCTTCTAAAAACATTCTAGCTTTACTCCCACATCAATTTCTTATAAATTTAACATACTTTATAATTACTATACTGTTTATTTTTTGTTAGTTTATTTAATATCCAAATATTAGATTTCTAAAACTTATAATTTCTTATATGCTGATTCTTTAGATAATGTAAACCATATTTATATTTTACTTTAAAGATATCAATTATCAATTCAAAGATGCTGTGCAAGAAGTGAATGAATACATCTGGTGTATAGGAAGTAATTAATCTCCGCTAATTTTGAGACACTTTATTTATTTATTTATTTATTTATTTATTTTTATTTTTTTTCTATCGTCGGAAACGCAGCATACCAATGCAAAAAAGGACAAAGAACAATTGATTGTTAATTATATAGGTTAATTGTTTTTGGTGCTATTCTCATAGGAAAGTTTCGAAAAATGGGACGGACAGAGTTTTCATTTTTAATTAATTTTTGGAGGCTGTATTCACAGGATTTTGAGAGAAAACAATAGCAGGAGGAATATTTTAAAACTAGGGAAAGGCAGATGGCATGTGCCCTCGGTTCCATGACCCCTGTCCCCCGCCCCTCTCTCTATGTAATAACAGTGAATGTAAAAAAAATAAAAAATAAAATTTAAATTAATTATTTAAAATTTCTAATTTTAAAATTTTAAATTTTGAAAGAGTTTTCGCAAAAAAATATCTAATTTAACGAAACAGAATCCGAATCCGACGAAACAAAATTGCTATCTAAATAGTCAGATCGAGTTGAACGTTGTTGGTGAAGTTCGATTTTGAATTCGGCGAAACGAAAGCACGAAAAAAATGTGTAAAACATGATTTTTGAAGAAAAATGTCAATATTTTATTCGTCCAATCATTCGAAATTGAATGTGGAGGGTACTCTGCACATAATGCACCTACAACGTGTTGGCTATTTATTTATATATTAGCACAACTTTCTGTTCCGTGATAATAGAATCAGGAGATTAATAAGTTGAGTTGGATGGGTCCAATAAGTTGAGTGGGACTGCGGTTTATAATAGACCTAACGGCAAAAGGCCCAACAATAGACCTAACGTCCAGTTGGGTTGAGTTTAGTCGAGACCCGTGGGTGCTGTGTCTGTACGCTTTAAGTGAATAGGTTGCCTATTTCTAATAGCTCGAGCTTTTGGGATTAATGGTTAGCACCAACGATCGGACACAACGTGGGACTTAGTTCAAAACACCAAGAGTAGAGAGTGTTCCTAGCAACTTTTCCAAACTCTTTTATATAACATGCTAGGGTTCTCTCTGGCCTAACCTTAGCAGCACAAGCCAGACCACCAAAGCTTCCCCACACCTCTCCTCCCTCCTCTGCTCATTTTCCCCGAGCAGCTCCGCCGCTAGTCGCCATAAAAGGCATCATTTCCTCCCCTTCTTGTTCTCAGGTTTGGAGGAGCCCTAGGCCAACAACCATCCCCTTTGGTGATCATCCCCGAGCCGCGCTGCCCCCGAAAAGCCGCAGCCTGGCTGCCGGTGCAACCCTTCTGGCCAAAACCATAGATTTGGGTTGAGCCTTCACCAGCGCCGCCATCGCCATGTTGCTTCAAGTTTGAAGGGTTAGGAGGGCCTCTACTCAACCATTAGTGACTTTCCCGATGTCCTATGCGAATTGCCGGCCGACGGCATTACCGAAAAAGCCAACACGAGCTCTCCAGCCTTTATCTCGGTCGGTCTCCACCCAGCATCGCCGCCGCCTCCAACCGCCGATAGTAGGCTCCATCGACCTCCCTTCGTCGGACTCAACCACCCTCGGCCTCTAGTTGCGCCACCTAGCTACCGAAAACCAAGCATCCACCGAGCATGCCCTAGCTCAGCCACAGCCTTCTATCTTCGGTCGCTGCCACTTCAGGCCGCCGATGACGCACCCTGCTGATGTCACGCCCCGAGGTCGAAACTGCGACCCGGGCCAACCAACAGATCTGCCACCCATACAGGAAGCCCCGTATAGACGAAGCGACCAACCTGCAAAAGATAATGCTAACCACTAAACAAACATCAGAGCGAAAAAGTAAACTGCTGAAATAAATAAATACAATCCCCAAATAGTACAAGTCAAGTCCTCACAATATATATGTCTCTCCAAAATAAAACCCTTAAAATAAAATAAGTACATGATACATCCAAACCACTGACTGTACTAAAACAACTCCAAAAAAGGTCCATCTACTCTCTCACTGGGAATGGATAGCGATCTAGCTCGCGACTCCCTTACTTAGGTCAGATGATGCAGCAGCAGTAGGAGTAGCAGGCACCGGAGAAGAAGTCCCTGGAAATGGTCACCAATAGAGGGTGTGAGAACTACAACCAACAGTAGTTCTCAGTGGGTACTGCTACCAAGACTGAAGGTCTGCCCACTAAGTCTACTAGAGGTATAAAATAACAAGTGCAGTACTATAAAGAAAAGGCTGGAAATAACTCCATAACTACTATGCCTCTATCTAGATGCTCAAAGAGTGATAAAGATGAAAAATGATGTATCCGCTACCTCTCGATAAAACAATCACCCAATCTACACTACTGCCACAAAGGGTTCAGTCAAACCTGCGCCCACCTACTACCATTAAATCTATGGAGGACTGGAATTACGTAGGGCGTTCGTGACTGCCCAAAAAGGGCCCAGCCAGAAGGACTGCGTCGACAAGTCGCGATAGCAAAGTAACAGGCCCAGCTCCGGAGCGACACTCAAGGGGAGCGACCCCACCGAGGAAAGTATCCGCGCATCTCTGTCGAGCTCAAATGGCTCATGCAGGCTATAATCCAAATCTGCGATCAGTCAGATCGGCAAAGACCAACTCACATCTCTGACACACTGGCTGGAAATACTCAACAGCCGAGACTCACCGTCGAATCAGACGTCTCCCAAAACTAGCACTATTCTAACCACAGCTACCAGACTCCACTCGGCCCCCAGGCGCGAACGTAACATGTATCCCACAACATCCCAACTACTCGGCCCACTATCTGGGCGAGGAACACTCTAAGTCCAGGAAAAAAAATGAATAAATGTGTGGGAGTGTCTAAAGTATAAATAAACTAGCCCAAGTTGGAATTTTCTACTAGTCTGGTTGAAACATACAACATATGACAGGGTGCTAGGTCAAAGTTCCAATAATAGCATTTAGTTTAACTTAAACATAAATAGGGAACATTAATAAACATTATTTCAATATCAATCAAAGTGAACATCATCTCCCTCAACATGCTCTCAACTAGCATAAGTAACCATAACCGCCAGATAGCTCACAATCTCGTCTAATAATTAAACAATATGCAAGTTCTCAATTCCACTAGAATATACTCCAGAAATTCAATAAGCATTAATTTCCCATGACTTAGAACAATTTTCATACTTACCCCTCAAACATATAAGTTATACATTAATATGCATGCTTTCTATCATATAGAATTAGAAAATCGTCCACCGATTTTAAAGACGAAAGCAACCCACCTGGATGCGCGTGCAGTCCGAAGTCCAAATTAGCTGAAACTGAACATGGGTAATCCTCAGATTCCCAAGATTCCAACGAGCCCAAAAACACCCGAAAACTCCTCCCGGTCACTGAGATAGAAACCAAACACCGCGGTAAACAAAAATTCCCAAAACTACAACTCTGCAAAATTTCAGTCTAAGAAATGCCAAAATATCACCTTCGAGATGTCCTTCAAAAATTCCATGAAAAATACGGTTGCGATTCACATGAAGTGTCGATGTCGATCGAGTCCTCACAGGCTGAAATCCGATAATCGTGCAATAAAATAAAAATAACACAAATTCTACTATCCCGAAATAACCACAACAAGGAAGGGTTTAAAGATGCTTCCAAAAATCCAATAAAAACCCAAAACCAAGAGGAACAGTAAATACAAAAATCGAAGGTCTACCTCTCATGGAAACGATGCCGCAAAAATCAGCTAAAAACTTCCTCGGGTTGGCCCAAGGAAGCCCGCAGACGAAGCGTCGACGGAAAAGATCGGTGTCGAAGGCACGTCGAATCTCGCAATGTTAAGGAGGACGATGATGAAACGATCTCCAGAAATCCTCCAAAACCCTAAGAAGTGAAGTAGACTCGTAGATCTAACTCTCTGCCAAAGGGGGAAAAAAGCCTAAAATGAAAGCTTGAATGACCTATTTATAGAGGAAAAACCCCGCCGCTCGATGCCCTAGCCGAGCCGCCGCCGCTCGATGCCCTAGCCGAGCCGTCGCCGCCGTCGCCGCTTGATGCCCTAGCCGAAACACCACCGTGCGCCGCCGAGGCACTATCGCCGCGTGCAGCCAAGCTGGCTGCGGCCCGCGCGCGCTGTTGCACGCTGCTTGCGTGCGCCCGCGCGGGGCTGTGCCCGCACGGGGCTACCGCGCCGCGCTACCTGCCGCCGCGCGCTGCTTGCGCGTACTCGCGCGGGGCTGGGCCCGCACGGTGCTGCCGAGCCGCTGCCGCGCCTGCGCTGGGCTTGCCCATGCGGGGCTACAGCACTGCGTGGGCTACCGCCCGTGCGCTGCTTGCGTGTACACGCGCGGGGCTGCCGCGCCGCTGCCGTGCCGACGCCGGGCTACCGCGCCGCGCTGCTTGCGCATACCCGCACGGGGCTGGGCCCGCGCGGGCTGCCGCTCCGCCGTCGCGCCCACGTGGGGCTACCGCCCCGCGCTGCCTGCCGCCGTGCGCTGCTTGCGCGTACCCGCGCGGGGCTGTCGCACCGCTGCCGCTCCCACACGGGGTACCGCGTCGCGCTGCCTGCCGCCGCGCGCTGCTTGCGAGTACCCGTACTGGGCTGGGCCCGCGCGGGGCTGCCGCGCCGCTGCAGCGCCCGCGCAGGGCTGTTCCCACGCAGGGCTACCGCGCCGCGCTACCTGCCGCAGCGCGCTGCTTGCGCTGTCGCGCCGTTGCCGTGCCCGCACGGGGCGGTGCCCACGCGGGGCTGCCGCACCGCCGCTAAGTTTGCATAGGTCGAGCCGCTGCCGTCGACGGTTTCTCACGACGGTTTTGGCTCGACAGTTTTGTTTGACCTTTTACTTGGCATTTTTATCGACAATTTTGGCTCGACAGTTTTGTTTGACCTTTTACTTGGCGTTTTTATCGACGGTTTTGCTCGACGGTTTTGGCTTGACAGTTTTTGGTTTGACCATTTATTTGTCGTTTTCGTCGACAGTGCAGTCCGCTTAACGGTGCAGTCCGCTTGACGGTGCAGTTCGCTCGACGCAGTTGTTTTCGTTTTTCATCGGATGAGCCCGAGCAGGTGGGCACGATGCCTCCCCGACGCAGGATGCGGACGCATTCTCAGCCTTCCTCCTCCCATGAGCCTGAGCAGGAGGAGTCGGCACAGGGTCAGCAGAGTGAGGTACAGGAGCTTCGGGCTCAGATGGCTCAGTTGTCAGAGGCTGTTCGGCGCCAGGAAGAGACCATAGACCGGATGTTGCACATATTGGAGCAGAGGGCGCAGCCTGTTGTTACTCCCCCTGAGAGTTTCCCCGCACCTCCTTCGCTAGCTGTGGCACCTCTAGTTGTATTAGCAGCACAGGCAGCCCCTATGGCACTGGGTACCAGTGGTCAGCCGTTCGGGACAGCAGGACCGTCGACCCCCGCAGAGCAGCGAGAGATGGCTGAATTGTTCACGAAATTCCGTCAGTCTGATCCACATCGTTTATCGGGGCAGAGTTTGGAGCACAGAGAGGCGGTGATGGCCGAGGTGGCTCCAGCTCCCGCAGGGATTTCGGGGGCGAAGCGCCCAGCACAGGATGTTGAGGGATAGACGAGTCGGCAGGGACCTCCGAGACCTCCACGATCTCATCCTCAGGGTCGGGGGTTTCGGAGGCGCCAGAGATCAGGTGGGCCCCGGCAGCAGCCGCGGTATCAGCAGCACCAGCAGCGCCAGCAGTCTCAGCAGCATTACCCCCGACAGCAGCAGTTTCAGCAGCAGCATTACCGGCAGTCACGACAGGAGCGGTGTGTCATCTGTGGCGGCCCTCATCCACCGTCGCAGTGTGACCAGAGACAGGGACGGTCTTTTCTTTGTGGAGAGTTGGGACATTTTCGAGCAGCTTGTCCCCGAGCCATTCTGTCAGTGCGACCCCTTGCTACAACACCTCCCTTGCCAGTTCAGAAAGCTGAAGCCCCTTCGGTACACCGTCAGATAGAGTGGGGTACGACGTCGGGACAGACGGGACGACGATCTTCACCACCCAGCGGACGGGTTGATCCAGCCCTGGTGGAGGGCACCCCGACAGCAGATCCTATCGCCGCAGGTATGACTTTATATTTTTTTTTCTGTCAGCTGAGTTGAGCTTTTTGGATATCGCTGCATCCTTCTGCACATGTTAGTAGGGCATTTGCATCTCTTCATAGATAGGGGATAGGAAGTTTGCTACAGGTAATTGTAATTGGATCCTTCACAGTATCCTGCGAGCAAAGGAGGATTGTGGGGCATGACCAGGACAGCTGAGACTTTGAGAGATACACCGGTAGGTGTGACGGTTCAGTTACAGCTCCACGACTCAGATTAAGCACACGGGATGGACCAGTTGGTGCGGTATCGTGCAACAATTGATTGTGGGTTGAGAACTGTGACCTTCCCGCGAGTTGGACAACAGGAGATCATTTCCACAGGTCACCGAGACATCCTTTCTGCAGCAGTGGCTTCAGCGGTGTTGGGTTTGGTGCTACCCGTTGAGCGTAGGTGACGCCTAGGACTAGAGGTTGTGTCTCTAGGGGTCACGGTTAGGGTTGTGTTTTTCTTTTTAGGGGCACGGATAGATCGTAGCTTCCGTTTTTGTTGCCACAGCAGGAACGGCGTCAACACTTCTCTCCCATTTTCTCGCCCTTATGCTGAAATTTGCGAATAGGACGAAAGATTCGAAAGGCCACTCCAGAGATGGAGACGGTGCCCGAACCTGTTCTTGTTTGATTAGGGCGAGGGCACTGGTCTTTCGGAATTTTTGAACTTTTCGCTAATTTTAGTTGTTTTCTAAATTAAGAGTTAGGGGTTGATGACTTTCCTGCTGGTGGGGCCCTTACCTTTCTGGTTGGTTGCGTTGGCGTAATTCGCGTAGTTGGGACGAGTAGAGTTGGTCGTTCTTTCTTGTTCCCTGGTTTTCTTGGAGTTCCTGAGGTTTATCCAGCTGTTGGATTTGCTTTGTGGTGTGTGAGTAGCGACTGGGAGTTGGAGACGGTGTTGGTGGATGCTTACCTTTGGCTTGGAGACTCCCTTTTGAGCCGTGTTAGTTTCGAGAACGAAACTTTCTTTTAGTGGGGGAGGATGTGAGGACCCGAAATTCCCACTTAAGGTTTATTGATGGATTAGTGGCTTCTGGGAGTGTTTGTGCGCGTGTCGGGCCCAAGAAATGGATTCCTGGTGTAATTAGAGCAAGATTGCTTATCAGGAGAACCATATTGGGTGACTGAGGTTTTTGCGCGCTTATTAGAACCAAGGAAGTGACCCGGCACGAAAAATGGATCAAGTTTACTTTTTTCGGGAATTTTTGACAAATTTTAGAAGTGGAATTGGGCCAAATGGACTACGGATTTGGATTCAGCGCGCGAAAACGGTCATGATGGACTATTTACTTGTATTTTTCGGAGCCCGGACGCGAAAATACGGATTTCGAGGTGTGGGTTTACTGTTCCGGCGGCCGGAGAGGCGCCGGCGGCGGCGGCCGGAGAGGCGCCGGCGGCGGCGGCTGGCGGCGGAGCGCGGCGGCAGGCGGCAGCTTTGGCGCTCGGTCCACCGCGGAGGCGTGCACCCGGGCGCAGGTCACGTGGCGGCTTCCGGTTGGCCGGCGCAGCAGGCGCGGTCCACGGGTTTGGCGGGATGTACGGTGGACCGAGGGGTGGCCACGTGTCGCTTGGTGGTTGGTGGGGTGTTATGCGCGCCGTCCACGGGGCGGGGTTTGGTTGCCTCGGGCTGCGTGCCCGATAGGCACGCGTGGGCGCGCTGACCCGCGGCTCCCGCGTGTGGGCGCCACGTGTCGGCACCCGCTTCGGCCACGTGGCGCAGCGCCGTTGGCCCAAACAGCTGTTTGCTGTTTGGGTGGATGCGTGGCGGGCTGAGAGATTTCCGGGCGTGAACAGTAACGGGCCGGGCCCGTTACTGTAGCAGCCCGGAATGCCCGGGCGCCCGAATTTGGGCCAAAAGTCCAAATGGATGGATTTTCAAGCTGAGCCTATAAATAGGCTGATGGCTTGGGCTTTTTGCCCCTTTTCCCGAGCTCCCCTGCCTTTGGACCCTTAAGCAAAGTTGTAGATCTTCGTGTTGCGCATCTTTTGGAAGAGGCCCGGATTTTTTGGAAGCCGCAGCGTCAACGACTTCGGCAGCGGAACACAGAGTGACGATCTTTCATCGGAGGCCCGTTATCGTCGCAGTTCGATCTGAGAGGTCCACAGAGCTACTCCGACAGTATTTTTTGACGATTTTCACGGCATTGGATTCACGAGAGGTACGCCTTCGTTTTCCGTGTTGACCACCTTGGTTGATTCAGAGGTTATGGCACGGTTTTTGAGACATTTCTAAGACACTATTTTGTTGGTGGAGTTTTTGGACAGCATCCCGTTGTCGGAATTTTATCTCCGCACTCGAGCGTCGGATCAAGACGAGCCTTTACACTTTTTGCTTCTACTCGTCGCGAGGATTATCATTGTATTTTTTTAGGATTTTTCTGAGGCTTACCTGAAGGTATATTATTTCCTCTTTTACTGTGCTGATTATTACAGTTGTGTGGTTGTGAGCTTTTGCGCGCCTGTACTGTGGAATTTGTAACTCGGCCTACGGGGCTCGGAATTGGACGTGCAGGTACCCATTTCGAAGGTCTCGACGCGAGGATCACCGTAGTATTTTTATTGGAATTTTCAGAGCACTTTCTGCAGGTGAAAAATTAGCATCTTTGAGGCTGAATTTCAGGGTGTGATTATTTGATTAATTTGTGGAATTAAGTGTAATTGTGAACCTCGTGTTGTACCCAGGAGAGTTTGCGGGTATTGCTGGACCCGTTGGAGTTGGAGATTTGGGTTTCTGGGTACTTTCAGCTGTGGAACCTTAGACAGTTCAGCTCTTCAGGTGGGTGGCCCTGTCTCCAAGATTAATGGAATGTTCTTTAAATCTGCTATAGTAGGACCATGCATGATAGTGATATTCTTGTGTAGCATGCTAGAATGTGATAGCTGATAATTCTAGAGTTATTCGATGATCATGCGATCTTTTGTTTCCTACTATCTGTAAATTATTGTTATCTTGGAACTTGACCTAGCACCCCCGTCACATGCTGCATGTGTAGCCAGACCAGTAGAAAACTCCAACTTGGGTTAGGTTTATTCTGCTTTAGACATCCACACCTCTTTTCTTCCTGTACATAGTGTTTTACTCGCCCGGGTAGTGGGCCGAGTGGTCGGAATTTCTTTTAGTGTGGGATGCATTTTACACTCGTGCTTGGGAGCAGAGTGGAGTCTGGTAGACGTAGTTGGTTGTTCATCTGTAGCGGGAGCCGTTTGGGTAGACGGCGGTCCCGAGATGTTTTATTTTCTTGTTTTATCTATTGCCGCTGTGTTAGTGGCAGCGGTATATCAGTGTTAGCAGGACCTTGAACCCAGAACTATTTTTTGGACACACACATATGATTTTAGTCAACCAAATATTTTCTTCCAAGCGTCGTAGGGTCGCCTGAGTCTGTTCTTGTTTGATTGGACGAAGGCATTAGCTCTACGAGCCTTGGATATAAAAACTCGTTTTCAACTGTTTTCCTAAAAAGAACTAAAAATCATTAAATATGGATTTCTTTCAGATCAAATGGCTTTCGGTAAGAAATATCATCTTTTTCCAATAAAGTTAACCACCCAAGATGATTCGAGTGGTCTGGGTTCCAAGGTCTGCCTTTTTCTTGGGACGAGAACAACGAGAGGCTATGCCTAGAGCCTGTTCTTGTTTGATTTGGGTTGTAGGTTCTAGTCTTTCAGGGTTCCCGGACCCTTCATTGTGTCAGTCTTTCAGGGTTCCCGGACCCTTCATTGTGTCAGTTGTGGAGTTTATCCTGTCAGTGAGTCCGCATGTTTGGCCTGTTGAGACAGTTTCTCGCAGTGGATGCGATGTTTGGCCTGTTGAGGCAGTTGTTCGCAGTGGATGCGATGTTCGGCCTGTTTGGCCTATTGAGACAGTTTCTCGCAGTGGATGCGATGTTTAACCTGTTGAGGCAGTTGTTCGCAGTGGATGCGATGTTCGGCCTGTTTGGCCTGTTGAGATAGTTTCTCGCAGTGGATGCGATGTTTGGCCTGTTGAGGCAGTTGTTCGCAGTGGATGCGACTTTGTGCTTTGAGTTGGTGAAGTTGCTTGTGTCTTGAGATTCGAGAGAGCTGATCAGCTGAGTCGTCGAGAGTGCTCCGACCGTTGTGCGAGATGTTTGAGGATCCTGAGTTTGTTTCGTTCAGAGCGTGAGCGTGGATTCTGACTATATCCTGCAGTGCCAACTCGACAGAGTGCGCAGATACCCTTGTCCTCGTTGGGGTCGCTCCCCTCGAGTGCCACGTGCGGGGTGGGTCTGCACTTTGGTATTGCGACTTGTCGACACCGTCCCTCTGACTGAGCCAGTTTTGGCAGTTACGGACACAGTCCCTCTGGCTGAGCCAGTTTTAGCAGCTACGGACATATCTACGGTAGACCCGTCCAGTTGAGGATGTGCGGCAGTAGGTAGGCGCAAGTTTGACTGGACCCGAGGAGGCAGTCAGTTTCAGATTGGGTGACTATATTAATATGTTAGTAGATGCACCATGTTATCATCTGTTCCACTTTTTTGAGCATCTAGATAGGGGCATAGTAGCTGTAGAGTTATTCATTTTCAGCTCTTTTCTTCAGTATTTCATTTGTTGCAGCCTGCCTCTAGTAGACTTAGTGGGCAGACCGTTGGGCTTGTTGACGGCACCCACTGAGAACTACTGTGGGATATAGTTCTCACACCCGTCGTGGTGTCTTTTTTTCCTGGGACGTCTGCTCCTGTTCCTGTTGCTCCAGTTGCTGCTTCTTCAGACCGAGGTAAGGGAGTCGCGAGATAGATCCCTTCCAGTCATCTCCTGAGAGAGAGTAGAGGTACCCTTACCAGTTTTTGAGAGTGGTATGTTGAGCGACCATGTAGTGAGGTATTGAGTTGTACTTTTCTTCTTCCTTTGAGAGACTTTTGTATTTTCTTTTGGTGAGGACTTTGTTGTATATTATGGGAGTTGTATTTTATCTTTATTTCAGCTTTTACTTTCGGCTCTGATATCTGTATAGCTGTAGTATCTATCTTTTGTAGGTTCGACGCTTCGTCTATATGGGGTTCACCGTATGGGCGGCGGATCTGTTAGCGAGCCCGGGTCGCAGTTTCGACCCCGGGGCGTGACAGATTAGAGTGGTATCAGAGCCTAGGTTGTAGGCCATTATGGACTTAGAAATTCTAGGCTTGTGGTTGGACATTAGGATGACTACGTGAGAGTCGTGACTTTTAGCGAGAGTCCTGATCGAATTTTATACTTCTCCCAAGGGATGGGATGAGTGATTGGCATGTTTATTCTCCTAAGCGATTATGTTGGCTGCAGACAACATAATGCTACGGAAGGAATGACATGTCATAGACTTTCGCTTGATTGGGTCGAGTGTTGTTTGGTGCTGTCCTGATGTTTGCATGTGGATTGCAGGTGGGCACGATGCCTCCCCGACGCAGGATGCGGACGCGTTCTCTGCCTTCCTCCTCCCATGAGCCTGAGCAGGAGGAGTCGGCACAGGGTCAGCAGAGTGAGGTACAGGAGCTTCGGGCTCAGATGGCTCAGTTGTCAGAGGCTGTTCGGCGCCAGGAAGAGACCATGGACCGGATGTTGCACATATTGGAGCAGAGGGCGCAACCTGTTGTTACTCCCCCTGAGAGTTTCCCCGCACCTCCTTCGCCAGCTGTGGCACCTCTAGTTGTATTAGCAGCACAGGCAGCCCCTATGGCACTGGGTACCAGTGGTCAGCCATTCGGGACAGCAGGACCGCCGACCCCCGCAGAGCAGCGAGAGATGGCTGAATTGTTTACGAAATTCCGTCAGTCTGATCCACATCGTTTATCGGGGCAGAGTTCGGAGCACAGAGAGGCGGTGATGGCCGAGGTGGCTCCAGCTCCCGCAGGGATTTCGGGGGCGAAGCGCCCAGCACAGGATGTTGAGGGACAGACGAGTCGGCAGGGACCTCCGAGACCTCCACGATCTCATCCTCAGGGTCGTGGGTTTCGGAGGCGCCAGAGGTCAGGTGGGCCCCGGCAGCAGCCACGGTATCAGCAGCACCAGCAGCGCCAGCAGTCTCAGCAGCATTACCTGTCACGCCCCGGGGTCAGAACTGTACCCCGGGCTCGCCAACAGATCCGCCGCCCCTACAGGAAGCCCTGTAGAGACGTAGCGTCTAACCTGCAAAGAATAGATCAACTATACTAACAGATATCAGAGCTGTAAGGAAACTATCTATAGATGGAAAATAGAACAGTCTCTCACATAAAATACATACCAACCTCACCTCAAAACAGGAGTCTCTCAAAAGAAAGTAAAAGAGTACAACTCGATCCCTCACTACAAGATCTCTCAAACATAAGGACACAACCAAAAAGAACATCGGGTACCTCTATCTCTCGCTGAAGCTGAAAGGGAAAAAGGATCTACCTCGCGATTCCCTTACCTCGGTCTGGAGGAGCTGGATCAGCAACGGGCACCGCAGGAACTGGAGCTGAAGTCCCTGGGAAAAAGACACCACAACGGGTGTGAGAACTACCTCCCACAGTAGTTCTCAGTGGGTGCCGCCAACAAGCCCGACGGCCTGCCCACTAAGTCTACAAGAGGCATAAAGTAACAAAATAAATACAGTATAGAAAAGCTGGAAAGTAAAACATCTACTGCTACTATGCCTCTATCTAACTGCTCAAGGAAAAGGACCGAAGATCAATATGTCTCTACTGCTACTCGACTCAAATCACCCAATCCAGACTGACTGCCTCAACGGTCCAGTCGAACCTGCGCCTACCTACTGCTGTAGGTATGTCCATAGCTGCCAAAACTGGCTCAGCCAGAGGGACGATGTCCATGACTGCCAAAACTGGCTCAGCCAGAGGGACACCAACATCGACAAGCCGCGATAGAAGTAGCAAGCCCAACTCCGGAGTGGCACTCTGTCACGCCCCGGGGTCGAAACTGCGACCCGGGCTCGCCAACAGATCCTCCATCTGTACGGAAACTGCCGTACAGACAAAGCGTCTACCCTGCAAGTCAGATCTATAGCCAAAAAAATATGTATCAGAGCTGAAACTAAAACCAAACGCTAAAGAATAAAAACTGAACATATGGAATAATAAAATCTCCACTAGTACACAAATCCTCACGGTACACAGTTCCACAAGAATAAAACAAGTACTATCCTCACAAGTCTCACAGAATGTCCAGTACAAAAGTGGAAACATAAAAATACACCGGGTACAACTACCTCAGACTCTCAATGTTGGTAAGGAACTAATCGGCCGCGTCCTCACCTCGAACTGCTGTCTCCGCACGAACCAAGCCGGAACAGCTGCCTCAAACCTGTCACCGCAGCGGGTGTGAGATCTACTGCAGAAGGCAGATCTCAGTGGGTACCGTCCCAATATCCACGGTATGCCCACTAAGTCTACTGGAGGCAAAACAGATAGGTATGCAGATAGATAGATAGATAGATAGATAAAGGGAAGCAGGAAAAGAACTACAGCTAATAAGTAACGACATCATGCTGAAGAAACTCTACTCTGACCCTGCTATGCATACACTAACACTGCTAATAAAATGCCTCAAGTACTATGCTCAAAGGAAATCTTATCTATGAACATGCAATGAAACTCACTCACACAAATCACCCGAATCTCAATGACTGTCCCTCTTTGGACCAGTCAAGTCAAACCTACGCTCATCTACTGCCACTACGCCCAAACAGGACTTGGTCTTACGTAGGGTGTCCCTATAGGACCATCTCAGTAATCACATCGCAGCCTCGTCAGGCTCGGTATCATCATCGCATCCGGAGCGTAGCTCGCGGGGAGCGACCCCACTAACTCAAGTATCCCAAGTATCTCATAACTGGCATAAAATGCCAGGCTCAGCAGGCTATAATCCACGATCAAACAGATCGATATCTCAAAGCTCGAAAACACAACTCAGTCGGAAAAGAACCTCGACTCAAATATGAATAGCATAAACACTCTCACAGCTATGTCGGAGAACCCTCAACGACTCAATCTGATAATGCGTGACCATGGCTGAGTCGGGAAACCTTCACGACTCGATCTGCCGGAACCCCAAGATCCACGAAGCTAAGTGGGAGAATCACCTTCACCACTAAATCAGAATACGACCCATGATCTAGAGTAAACCCATCAATCCCAACAAGGAAGAAAAACTCTCATGACACTAGGACTTGACAGTCGATGCGCTAAAAATACACTCGGCCCTCTGGCGCGAGTACACATGCAACTCGAACAATTTGGGCCATTCGTAATGTTCTCAATAATTAAAAACCCTTTTAAAATGGAGTTTTATTTAAAACGGGGTACTAAAAATATATGAATGTTCAGATGCAGCCTGAAACTCAAATGAACATGCAGTCTAGTGTCAAATAACCTCTAGATCAAACTAAGAATAACTGGGGCTCAAGAATGTAATTTTACAATTTTCTAGGCAATTATCAGATTTATCAATATATAATAAATCAGCTAATCATGATCAATATATGATAAATAAGTTAGACATGATCAAAATGCTTACAGAAGCATTAGAGGGCATTTCATAAATTTTGGAGAAATTCCAACCCACCTGGAACGCTTTCCGCAGGCAATTGCTGAAGTCGGTGAAGCGCCGGATCCTCAACTGACGAAAATTCCGAAAAACGTGCCACGCGCGCACACACTATCGCGTACCCGGGAAAATCCTCGGAGGCTCGAACAAAACTCTTGAGTCTTCTACAAAAATCCCGGCGCACTCTGGTCACTTCACAGCCAACAAAACACAAAACAACAAACACTCTCACACTACTCTGTAGCTCCAAAAATCCAACAGCACACTCTAAATATAACCCTCTGCACACACATCCCACTTACAGAACAAAACACCCACACATCCACTAATAGCTTGCTCACATGTAACCAGCATAAAAAAGTACCCCATATGAATGCTCACATACACTATTCACATAGATCGCCTTCAATATTAGCATGCTTAAAAGCTCCAGTAGCACAATAATAAGTAATGTTCCCTTAACCACAATACACAATAGATCTACACTCCCCCCTTTTACAAAGCTTCAAAGCATACTAATAGTTAATATCCATATGTACATTACCCTTTAATTCCACCTTTACACACTCTGCCATTAACAACAGCCAAATAAGGAATCACTTAAACACCAATACCTGCAGCCCCCACAAAACACCACACACCTCACACATACACAAAGCCCTCATAAAAGGCTCCCTGCATACACCTCACATAAGGCTCACAACACCCACAAAAGGTTCTCTCTCTTTAGTTCCAACACCTCGAGCTAACAGTAATTACCATACTCAACATCATCCTCATCAAACATCATCAACATGTCCAAGCTCCGCACGCGCCTCGCCGAAAACAGTGCGATAAGTCGTCAACCTGCGAGAGCAAAAAGGGAAGAACCACGAAAACGGTTAAATCCGGTGAAAAACAGACCCAACCGCGAAAAAGTTGCGCGCACCGACGAAGAAAAGAAAATCCCCCCTTGCGCACGCGCCGCCAAGCCGCTACCTGTGCAGTTTCAGCGCCAGCCGCCTGCCGCACGGCATCAGAGCGCCGTTGCGCGCAGCCTTGGCGCATGCCGCGCGGCGCCCCACGCCTGCGGAGCGGCGCCCTGGCGTGCCCATTCAGCTGCTTGGCACCCAGGCGCGCCCGCTGCGCATGGGCGCCCGCGTGCGCTGCGCGGCGCCCCGCGCCAGCACCGCATGGGCGCCCGCAGCGCATGGGCGCCCGCGTGCGCTACGCGGCGCCCCGCGCCCGCAGCGCATGGGCGCCCGCATGCGCTGCGCGGCGCCCTGGTGCCCGCAGCGCATGGGCGCCCGCGTGCCCTGCGCGGCGCATGGGCGCCGCAGCCCATGGGCGCCCGCGCCTGCAGCGCATGGGCGCCCGCGTGCGCTGCGCGGCGCATGGGCGCCCGCAGCGCATGGGCGCCCGCGCCTGCAGCGCATGGGCGCCCGCGTGCGCTGCGCGGCGCCCTGGCGCCCGCAGCGCAGGGGCGCCCGCGCCCACACCCAGCTGCATGCCAGCCATGCTGCGCGCGCGCGCAGCAACTTGACGCTTGCTGCGCGCGCGGCGCCCAAGTGCGGCCGCGCAACGGCCTGCGCCGGCCGCGCGCGCGCGTTCCTTCGCGCTCGCGCGGCCCACTCCACCTCGCAGAAGCCACGCCAACACACAAAAACCCAAAAAAAGAAAATACCAAAAAGAAAACCCAACTCTCAAAATAGCACTGACCATGTTGGCGGCTCGACGCGCACGCGCTCCTCGCTCGCTCCACACGGCCTCACGGCTCCAAGCTGGAAGCTCCACCAACAAACTCATCCATTCCTACTCTTTTCCCTTCTTTTCTTCTTCTTCCTCTTCCTTCTTTTCCCCTTTCTTTCTTTCCTCTGCTACTCTCCATTTCCTCTGTTTTTGGCACATGAAGAAGGTGGCGACGTGGAGACATCTAATTAAGGAAAACTTAATGAGGGGTGGTTGGCCATAAATGCTCCACCAAAAGAAAAATATCTCCCTCTCACCTAATCCAATTCCATCTCTAATTCCTTTTTCTCTCTCTCAAACCTCCCAGACCAAAGCCCCCCCCCCCCCCCCCCCCCCCCAAAAAGCCACTAATCAATTAATTTAATTTAATTAATTAAATAAATAATCCAACAAAAGCTCTCCATCAATTCACTTTTTGTCCTCGGAGCCTCCGCACGGGTCCGAAACCTCCCGAACCCCGCTGTAATCTGAAAATACACATGTCCACAGCTTTTTCTCCTCAAAAAGCTCAACCGTTGAGTCGGGGTGCACAATCCAAAAACCGGCTCCCAAAACTGTCAGTTCCGACTCACTTTTGCCTTCGGGTCCTCCGCGTCAGTCCAGAACCTCCCGAACTCCGCTGTAAACTCAAAGTATACCTGTTCCAAGTGTTCCCGAATTTTTCTACACTCCACGGTGAAGTCGAGGGTTCCCGAAGCCAGTCCTCTATCGGCGCACAATGCCCGAAAAAACCCAAATCAAGCTGGGGCTTCCGTGTAGATCCGAACCAACCGGAACTCAACTGTAATCCAATACGGAACACGCTCGAGGCGATTTCTCCGTACCACGCCATCTTGCGAGGTCGGTGCGCTAACTGAAATTTCCGGTACTCTACACACTCGTGGGTAGCGACCCCACCGAGCAAAGTATCCGCGCATCTCTGTCGATCTCAAGTATGGCTCCTGCAGGCTATGATCCAATCACTGTCTCACTCACTAACTAAGAATCCACACTGTCACTATGATCATCTCCCAAAGATCTCAGATCTAACATGTCACTATCTCAATGATAAACAATCTACAGACTGCTACCAACTCTACTCGGTCCCCAGACGCGAGTACAATGCATCCACAGCTACTAGACCTCCCAACCCACGACTCAGGGGAAAACTACTATGTCCAGAGTGACAAGGGTAACAAGCAAAGTGGGAGACCTAAAGCAATGCATAAATCTAACTGTAGTCGTCTGAGTATGATATACAATGCATAATAGATGTGCTAAGACAAGTTCTCAGATTAAATGGTTCTTATATTGCAAGAGTTCCAATAAGATCATCATATTAGCAATTATCAACTAGGGGTACTAACATACAGTTTGCACAGATTAATTAGCTCAAATACTATCATGCATGCATTTATAATCGTAGAATTAGAGTGCAGTCCATAGATATTGAAAGCAGGATCACCCACCTGAACACGCTAACTGTCCGGGACGGTACAGATAAACAGTCCAGAAAATCGACAATTTCCCAGATCCACAGAGCAAGGAGCACAGAAAAAGTGCTCTTACAGTCCTGGGTACAACAACATATAACAATTATACACCAATCACACACAACAATTACTATTCCAAAATCTGCAAGCAAGGTTACTGTTCACACGAAAATTTCACCTGAAAATACTCCTCAATAAATTCTACTAAAAATATCACGACGATCCTCGCGAAGTGGATGTCGATAGGCTCTTGAATCGTCGAAATCCGATATCCAGATGTGAAGATAAAATTCTGCGAAGTTGCTGCTGTCAGGATCCCAAACTGTTGCAAGGAGGTGAAAAAATATACCCCAAACCCCAACATAAGCTCATTTCTGGGAAAAGTGATCAACACAGAAAACGTAGATATACCTCTTGTGCAACCGCTGTCGAAAAAATCGTCCAAAAATGAGGTCGGGGTAGCTCTGCAGGTCTCCCAGACTAAACTGTGATGGAAATGGGCCTCCAACAGTATACCGTCGGTCCGCACTACGAGGCAGAAAATGCTGTCGTCGTGGCTTCCAGAAAATCTGAAACTTCACCAGAAGATTGGCAAGAGGGAGAGGAAGAACTTTTGTATAAGGCACAAGAGCTAATTCCCACGAGAAAGGCAAAAATTTTCGGCCCAAAGGGGCCTATTTATAGGCTCCCAAAGGAATCAGCCCAAAAGACAAAGCCCACAAATTCGGGCCCCAACTTTCGGGCGCCCGAAAACTTTCGGGCGCCTACAGTGTTGGGCCCAGCCCAACACTGTTCAAGCCCGGAAGTTCCTCATGCTGACACGTGTCCCACCGAACAGGAAACACCGGTGCAGGGCCACTCAGAAGCTGCCACGTGTCCCACTGAACAGGGAACACTGGCGCGGACCGCGGAGAACCCGCCACGTGTCCTCCCGCCCAAACAGTAAGGCGGTGGCGCCCACCAATGAGCTGGCGCCACGTGGCCTCCCCCGTTGACCGCCGACCGCGCGACGTGCGCACCTGTCGCGCGACGTGGGTCGCACGTGGGCACGTTTCCCGAGGCACCCACCGCGCGCCCCGTGCACCGCGCGTGCTGCGCCCACCAATGAGGGAGTGACACATGTCCCCTGCACCCGGTCCACGCTTTCCGCAAGAATTCCGTGGACCGCGCCGCGTGCACTGACCAACCGGAGGCTGCCACGTGTCCCCCCGCCTGGTCCATGCACCGCCGCGCTCACCCGGTAGACCGCGCGCCCTGGGCCCGCCAATCAGGCGGTGCCACGTGTCCATGCGTCGGGTCTGTGCACCCCGCCGCGCAGCTCTGTGGACCGCGCATCCTGAACCGGCCAATGACAGGCTGCCACGTGGCATCCCGGCGGTCTACGGCCCTTCCCATGCACCATTTTCCACTAAAAACTTTCGGGTGTCCGTTTTTGGGCATCCGGACTCCAAATTAAGCAAATAAATAGTCGTTTTCAAGCGTTTTTCCGTGCTAAATCCATCTACGACCTCTGTTTGGCCTAAATCTTTCCAGAAATTTCGGCAAACCCAGCCGAAGGCCAATACAGCAAGTAAAATCACACAGGGTCCATCAGTAGCATCCTATTGATGCACTGTGGGCCAGATACACCAATACTAGGTGTTCCAACAGGGGATTCATCGGAAAAACACTGCATGGGAACTAGGGCCACTACATCCTCCCCCACTAAAAGAAAGTTTCGTCCTCGAAACGAAACAGAGTAAAAACAAGGGTACCTCAGCCAGAAGTCTCGAACAAAAAAGGGTAGGCATCTCGCATCTCCGTCTCAAGCTCCCAGGTAGCCTCTCGCTCCTCGTGGTTGCTCCAAAGGATCTTCACATAAGGTATTGCCCGGTTGCGTAATTCCCTCACCTCACGAGCCAGAATCCGCAACGGGCGCTCCTCGTAAACCAAGTCCTCGCCGATATCCAAGGATGCGAAGTCAATGACATGAGACGGGTCGAACACATATCTCCTCAAGGCCGAAACATGGAAGACATCATGAACACCAGCCAAGCGGGGAGGTAGAGCAACTCTATAAGCCACAGGGCTTACCCTCTCAAGCACCTCAAAGGGTCCAATAAAGCGGGGACTAAGCTTCCCACGCACTCCAAACCTCCGGACCCCTTTCGAGGGCGAGACCTTCAAGAAGACGTGATCACCAACTTGGAACTCAAGGTCTCGCCGCCGAACATCTGCATAACTCTTCTAACGACTCTGGGCTGTCTCCAAGTGCCGACGTATAACTCGAACCTTCTCTTCCGCCTCCAGCAGTAAATCTGGCCCCAGCGTCCTCCTCTCACCCACATCGCTCCAGTATAGGGGCGACCGACACTTGCGTCCGTACAACGCCTCAAACGGAGCCATCTGAATGCTCGCTTGAAAGCTGTTGTTGTACGCGAACTCAACCAGGGGTAAGTGTCGGTGCCAGCCTCCTCCAAAATCCATGACACACGCACGCAACATATCCTCAAGCGTCTGAATGGTGCGCTCTGACTGACCGTCTGTCTGTGGGTGGAATGCCGTGCTGAATCTAAGCTGAGTCCCCATGGCTGACTGCAGACTCCCCCAAAATCTGGACACAAACCTCGGGTCTCGATCTGAAACAATGGACGCTGGTACTCCGTGCAGCCGCACGATCTCATCCAAATATAGCTGTGCCAGGCGCTCCAAGGACCAAGTCATCTGTACCGGTAGGAAATGTGCTGACTTGGTAAGTCTATCAACAATCACCCAAACTGCGTCGGCTCCACTCTGTGATCTCGGTAGCCCAGTCACGAAATCCATGGTGATGTGGTCCCACTTCCATTCGGGAATTGGAAGGCTCTGCAACTTGCCAGCAGGAACACGATGCTCTGCCTTCACTTGCTGGCAAGTTAAGCACTGAGCAACAAACCTTCCAATATCCCGCTTCATCCCTGACCACCAAAAGTGTGCTCTAAGGTCCTTATACATCTTAGTACCTCCAGGATGGATGGTATAAGGTGTATAATGGGCCTCTCTCAATATCTGATCTCTAATCTCCAAATCCGATGGCACACAAACTCGGTCCCTGTACCGTAGTACTCCCGAGCTGTCCACTGAAAAATCCCCTCTCTGATCTGTCTGAATCTGTGCCCTGATCCTCTCCAAGTGGGGGTCCTCACTCTGCGTCCCCATAATCCTGTCCAGCAGAGTGGGCTGCAAGACCATAGTCATAAGTCTCGCAGAGACCCCAGGGGATACTACCTCAATCTGAAGTCGCCTCATCTGCTCTATCAGCTGCGCCTGCTGGGTAATCATCAAACTCAAGCTATGCACTGACCTCCGGTTCAAAGCATCTGCCACCACATTGGCCTTGCCGGGGTGATAAAGGATACTCAGATCGTAATCCTTTAACAACTCCAACCACCGGCGTTGCCTAAGGTTCAGCTCCTTTTGGGTGAACAGATACTTTAAGCTCTTATGATCTGTATAAATCTCACAATGCTCACCATAGAGGTAATGCCGCCACAGCTTCAGTGCAAAAACAACAGCTGCAAGCTCTAAGTCATGTGTAGGGTAATTCTTCTCAATCCTTTAATTGCCGTGAAGCATAGGCAATTACCCTACCATGCTGCATCAAGACGCAACCCAGACCGCTGTACGAGGCGTCACTGTAGATCACGAAACCCTCTCCCATAACCGGCAGTGCAAGAACAGGTGCTGAGATCAATCTTCTCTTCAGTTCCTCGAAACTCTGCTGACACTGCTCGGTCCAAACGAACCTCGTCCCCTTCCTCGTCAAGCTGGTCAGGGGAGTAGAGAGCTTCGCAAAGCCCTCCACGAACCGACGATAATAACCGGCTAGGCCCAAGAAACTCCGTACCTCAGTAACCGTCGTCGGCCTCGGCCAATCCCGAACTGTGTCAATCTTCGTCGGGTCGACCACTACTCCAGCGGCTGAAACAATGTGGCCCAAGAAAGCAACCTCCCGAAGCCAAAACTCGCACTTTTTTAGCTTGGCATACAGCTTCTTATCACGTAGAAGCTGCAGCACTATCCTCAAGTGCTCCTCGTGCTCCGCATCGCTCCGGGAGTAAATCAGGATGTCATCAATGAACACAACCACAAATCGATCCAAGTACGGCTGAAAAACCCGGTTCATCAGATCCATGAAAGCAGCTGGGGCATTGGTCAAACCAAATGGCATAACCGTAAACTCGTAATGTCCATACCGGGATCTAAACGCCGTCTTGGGAATGTCCTCGGCCCTCACCCTCAGCTGGTGGTAACCTGACTGGAGATCAATCTTCGAAAACACGGAGGCTCCCTGTAGCTGATCAAACAAGTCATCAATCCATGGCAGAGGATACTTATTCCGGATGGTCACTTTGTTCAGTTCCCGGTAGTCCACACATAAGCGAAGTGTCCCATACTTCTTCTTCACAAACAAAACAGGCGCTCCCCACGGTGAAACACTGGGCCGAATGAAGCCTCTGTCCAAAAGATCCTGAAGCTGGGCCTTCAACTCTCGCAGCTCGGCAGGCGCCATCCTGTAAGGTGCCTTCGAGATTGGTGCGATTCCGGGTACCACATCAATCACGAACTCAATCTCCCTCTCTGGCGGCATGGTCGACAGCTCTGGGGGAAACACATCGGGAAACTCGCGGACTACTGGAATATCCTCGATTCCCCGTGCCGCCGTGGGCACCTCTACAATCGTCGCCAGAAATGCAGTGCATCCTCTACTCATCAACCGCCTGGCCCTCGCCGAAGAAATAGTCAGGGCGAACAAGGAACTCTGACAGCCCTGGAAGACGAACACCTCCTGCCCCGGCTCACGAAGAGTAACAGTCCTCTCGTGGCAATCAATGGTGGCATAATATCTCGACAACCAATCCATACCCAGTACAACATCGAAATCCTGGAGCTGTCGTAAGACAAGCAAGTCGGCCGGCAGAATCCAGGATCCCAAATGTATGGGGCAATCTCTACAGTACTCATCAACATGCAGAACATAATCCGGTATCTGAACCTCTAATGCATGAGATAAGGGAGCTACCGCTATACCATGCAGGGATGCGAATGATCTACTGATGAATGAATGAGAAGCACCGGTATCGAAAAGAGCCCGAGCACGGACTGCTGAGATCAGAATAATACCTGCGACGACCTGCTCTGCTGCTGAAGCGTCCTCAACCTGAGCGGCATATACACGACCGCTTGGTGCCGGGGGACGTCGCTCTGGCTGCCGAGAAGAAGAGGAGGCAAAATCTGGCCTGCTGTAGGCTGCAGAAGGACCGGCGGGCTGGTAAGGAACGGATGGTGCTGATGTTGATGAAGGAGCTGGATGACCGGCCCTGGGACATGCGCTCGCAATATGGCCGGCCTGCCCGCAGCGAAAACACCGCCCCTGTCTCTGCGGGCACTGAGTCGGCGGATGGGGGCCTCCACAGATAATGCACCGATCCGGACGCTGCTGGCGAGAAGTCTGCTGGGATGACTGCTGCTGTCGCGGTGGTCCACGCTGCTGCTGCTGCTGCTGTGTCTGCCGAGACGCCCCCGATCTCTGGCGTCCCTGGTGCCCCTGGCCCTGAGGGTGGAAACGCGGAGGTCTCGGGGGTCCCTGCCTGCTAGACTGCCCCTCCTCCGCGGAAGCCGGGCGCTTTGCCCCAGTGGTCGCTACAGGGGCCGGAGATACCTCATCCATCACGGCCTCTCCACACTCCACATACAAAGCCTGCTCCATCGAGGCCTCCAAGGTCTGCAGTCTACGGGAGCGGACGAACTGGTAGATGTCTCGGCGAAGTCCTCTCTCAAACATGTAGACACGATGGCTCTCGTCTCTGGCCACATGAGGCACACATGCCAACAGCTGGTTGAATTCAGCTATGTACATGTGCACTGGCCGATCTCCCTGGCGGAGATTCTTCAACTGCTCCTCCAGTTGCTGTCGGACACTCTCAGGAAAGAAGGCTCCCAGCAACATGCTCCGAAACTCGGCCCAGGAAAGAAGCTGCGTCCCAGGTGGACCAGCTGGTCGCACACGCCGCCACCACGCCTCGGCGTTGCTCTCCAGAAAATGGGTAGCCAAAATAACCCGAAACCTCTCATCCACAAATAAGCTCTCGAAGTGGCGCTCCATGGTGGTAATCCAAGTCTCGGCTGCCCATGGCTCAGCACTCATGCCCGAAAAGCGGGGCGGATCGAACTGCCTAAATCTCATCAACAAATCGACAACCTCCCGCTGCTCTGTCGTAGTCAAAGATCTCGTCGCCCCGGCCGGTGGTCTACTCGAAACCGGCTCAGCAGGAACCGCCGGTGCAGGCTGCACCACAGGGGGTGCCACAACAGGGGAAGAAGGCACCGGCGAAGCCTCAGGGGGTGCCACTGCCGGCTGTGCTCTCTGCTCCATCATGAGCATCAGCCGCGCCATTGCCTCCTCCTGGCGTCGGGTCGCCTCCGCCATCTGTGCCATCTGGGCACGGAGCTCCTGAATCTCAGCCTGAGGTCCTCGCCCCTAGTCCTCCTGCTCAGGCTCTGAGGACGAAGGCTGTGACCGCGTCACCATCGAACGTCGAGGAGGCATCCCCACCTGAGGGACAAAGCAAACAATCAGAACTAGAAACAACACTCGACCCAATCTAGCGAAAGTCAAAAGGCATGTCCCCCTTTCAGAAGCACTATGTTGTCTGCAGCCAACATAGTCGCTACCAAAGGAAGACATGTCTATCACTCATCCCTATCCAGTCGGGAGAGTTTGAACCCAATCAAGACTTTCGCTAAAAAGTCTCGACTCTCACGTGGGCCATCCTAGGGTTTAACCATAAGGCTAGGGTTCCTAAGTCCTCAAAGACCTACATCCTAGGCTCTGATACCACTCTAATCTGTCACGCCCCGGGGTCAGAACTGTACCCCGGACTCGCCAACAGATCCGCCGCCCCTACAGGGAAGCCCTGTAGAGACGTAGCGTCTAACCTGCAAAGAATAGATCAACTATACTAACAGATATCAGAGCTGTAAAGAAACTATCTATAGATGGAAAATAGAACAGTCTCTCACATAAAATACATACCAACCTCACCTCAAAACAGGAGTCTCTCAAAAGAAAGTAAAAGAGTACAACTCGATCCCTCACTACAAGATCTCTCAAACATAAGGACACAACCAAAAAGAACATCGGGTACCTCTATCTCTCGCTGAAGCTGAAAGGGAAAAAGGATCTACCTCGCGATTCCCTTACCTCGGTCTGGAGGAGCTGGATCAGCAACGGGCACCGCAGGAACTGGAGCTGAAGTCCCTGGGGAAAAGACACCACAACGGGTGTGAGAACTACCTCCCACAGTAGTTCTCAGTGGGTGCCGCCAACAAGCCCGACGGCCTGCCCACTAAGTCTACAAGAGGCATAAAGTAACAAAAGAAATGCAGTATAGAAAAGTTGGAAAGTAAAACATCTACTGCTACTATGCCTCTATCTAAATGCTCAAGGAAAAGGACCGAAGATCAATATGTCTCTACTGCTACTCGACTCAAATCACCCAATCCAGACTGACTGCCTCAACGGTCCAGTCGAACCTGCGCCTACCTACTGCTGTAGGTATGTCCATAGCTGCCAAAACTGGCTCAGCCAGAGGGACGATGTCCATGACTGCCAAAACTGGCTCAGCCAGAGGGACACCAACATCGACAAGCCGCGATAGAAGTAGCAAGCCCAACTCCGGAGTGGCACTCGTGGGTAGCGACCCCACCGAGCAAAGTATCCGCGCATCTCTGTCGATCTCAAGTATGGCTCCTGCAGGCTATGATCCAATCACTGTCTCACTCACTAACTAAGAATCCACACTGTCACTATGATCATCTCCCAAAGATCCCAGATCTAACATGTCACTATCTCAATGATAAACAATCTACAGACTGCTACCAACTCTACTCGGTCCCCAGACGCGAGTACAATGCATCCACAGCTACTAGACCTCCCAACCCACGACTCAGGGGAAAACTACTATGTCCAGAGTGACAAGGGTAACAAGCAAAGTGGGAGACCTAAAGCAATGCATAAATCTAACTGTAGTCGTCTGAGTATGATATACAATGCATAATAGATGTGCTAAGACAAGTTCTCAGATTAAATAGTTCTTATATTGCAAGAGTTCCAATAAGATCATCATATTAGCAATTATCAACTGGGGGTACTAACATACAGTTTGCACAGATTAATTAGCTCAAATACTATCATGCATGCATTTATAATCGTAGAATTAGAGTGCAGTCCATAGATATTGAAAGCAGGATCACCCACCTGAACACGCTAACTGTCCGGGACGGTACAGATAAACAGTCCAGAAAATCGACAATTTCCCAGATCCACAGAGCAAGGAGCACAGAAAAAGTGCTCTTACAGTCCTGGGTACAACAACATATACAATTATACACCAATTCACACACAACAATTACTATTCCAAAATCTGCAAGCAAGGTTACTGTTCACACGAAAATTTCACCTGAAAATACTCCTCAAAAATTCCAATAAAAATATCACGACGATCCTCGCGAAGTGTAGATGTCGATAGGCTCTTGAATCGTCGAAATCCGATATCCAGATGTGAAGATAAAATTCTGCGAAGTTGCTGCTGTCAGGATCCCAAACTGTTGCAAGGAGGTGTAAAAATGTACCCCAAACCCCAACATAAGCTCATTTCTGGGAAAAACTGATCAACACAGAAAACGTAGATATACCTTTGTGCAACCGCTGTCAAAGAAATCGTCCAAAATGAGGTCGGGGTAGCTCTGCAGGTCTCCCAGACTAAACTGCGACGAAATGGGCCTCCAACAGTATACCGTCGCTCCGCACTACGAGGCAGAAAATACTGTCGTCGCGGCTTCCAGAAAATCTGAAACTTCACCAGAAGATTGGCAAGAGGGAGAGGAAGAACTTTGTATAAGGCACAAGAGCTAATTCCCACAAGAAAGGCAAAAATTTCGGCCCAAAGGGGCCTATTTATAGGCTCCCAAAGGAACAGCCCAAAAGACAAAGCCCACAAATTCGGGCCCCAACTTTCGGGCGCCCGAAAACTTTCGGGCGCCTACAGTGTTCGGCCCAGCCCAACACTGTTCACGCCGGAAGTTCCTCATGCTGACACGTGTCCACCGAACAGGAAACACCGGTGCAGGGCCACTCAGAAGCTGCCACGTGTCCCACTGAACAGGGAACACTGGCGCGGACCGCGGAGAACCCGCCACGTGTCCTCCCGCCCAAACAGTAAGGCGGTGGCGCCCGCCAATGAGCGGGCGCCACGTGTCCTCCCCGTTGACCGCCGACCGCGCGCGTGCGCGCCTGTTGCGCGACGTGGGTCGCACGTGGGCACGTTCCCGAGGCACCCACCGCGCGCCCCGTGCACCGCGCGTGCTGCGCCCGCCAATGAGGGAGTGACACGTGTCCCCTGCACCCGGTCCACGCTTCCGCAAGAATTCCGTGGACCGCGCCGCGTGCACCGACCAACCGGAGGCTGCCACGTGTCCCCCGCCTGGTCCATGCACCGCCGCGCTCACCCGGTAGACCGCGCGCCCTGGGCCCGCCAATCAGGCGGTGCCACGTGTCCATGCGCCGGGTCTGTGCACCCCGCCGCGCAGCTCTGTGGACCGCGCATCCTGAACCGGCCAATGAGAGGCTGCCACGTGGCATCCCGGCGGTCTACGGCCCCTCCCATGCACCATTTTCCACTAAAAACTTCCGGGTGTCCGTTTTTGGGCATCCGGACTCCAAATTAAGCAAATAAATAGTCGTTTTCAAGCGTTTTTCCGTGCTGAATCCATCTACGACCTCTGTTTGGCCTAAATCTTTCCAGAAATTTCGGCAAACCCAGCCGAAGGCCAATACAGCAAGTAAAATCACACAGGGTCCATCAGTAGCATCCTATTGATGCACTGTGGGCCAGATACACCAATACTAGGTGTTCCAACATGGGATTCATCGGAAAAACACTGCATGGGAACTAGGGCCACTACATTACCCCCGACAGCAGCAGTTTCAGCAGCTGCATTACTGGCAGCCGCGACAGGAGCGGTGTGTCATCTGTGGCGGCCCTCATCCACCGTCGCAGTATGACAGAGACAGGGACAGGTGGTGTTTCTTTGTGGAGAGTTGGGACATTTCGAGCAGCTTGTCCCCGAGCCATTATGTCAGTGCGACCCCTTGCTACAGCACCTCCCTTGCCAGTTCAGAAAGCGGAAGCCCCTCGGTACAAGTCAGACAGAGTGGGGTACGACGTCGGGACAGACGGGACGACGATCTTCACCACCCAGCGGTCGAGCCCAAGAAATGGATTCCTGGTGTAATTAGAGCAAGATGCTTATCAGGAGAACCATATTGGGTGACTGAGATTTTTGCGCGCTTATTGGAACCAAGGAAGTGACCCGGCACGAAAAATGGATCAAGTTTACTTTTTCGGGAATTTTTGACAATTTTAGAAGTAGAATGGGCCAAACGGACTACGAATTTGGATTCAGCGCGGGAAAACGGTCAAGATGGACTATTTACTTGTATTTTTCGGAGCCCGGACGCGGAAAACACGGATTTCGAGGTGTGGGTTTACTGTTCCGGCGGCCGGAGAGGCGCCGGCGGCGGCGGCTGGCGCGGAGGCGGCGGCAGGCGGCGGCTTTGGCGCTCGGTCCACCGCGGAGGCGTGTGCACCCGGGCGCAGGCCACGTGGCGGCTTCCGGTTGGCGGCGCAGCAGGCGGGCGGGTCCACAGGTTTGGCGGGGTGTACGGTGGACGAGGGGTGGCCACGTGTCGCTTGGTGGTTGGTGGGGTGTTTGCACGCGGTGCCACGCGACGG
>CM054935.1:4450017-4472762 GCA_029168755.2 Tillandsia fasciculata | reverse complement strand
GACTTTGAGGACGTTAGCCTTGTTCTGGGCTGGTGACTTTTTCCTTTTATGTTTTGATTATTTCGGTTAGTTAGCCTATGTGCGTATGTTACCATTTGTGGATGATGGAATGTTGGGATTGTTTTATGTTCATGTGGATGAACGGTTTTTCTTATTACTTGCTGGTATGGCCAATTTTCAAATCAAAGAAGAGATTGTTGCGAAAACGTTTTTAAAATTAGGTATTGTGTGGACGCCATTTTACAACCCGTGGATTTATCCTTTTTAAAAATTTGGTGGCCTTATTGGATATGGTGTATGTTTACTTTCTCCCTTCTTTTTCATACTTGACTGGTGTGGTTAAAGTGAAGTTGTATTGTCCTACGCGTGCATACGCAAGGGTCGCTCTGTTTGTTTCGTTGAGGACTCTTGCGTATGTGGTGGATCTGTGCACGTGTCGGGTGTTCTTTTAAAAAAAATAAAAAATAAAATGATGCACGTTTTTTCGCTTAATTAAACCCCCGGGGCGTGACAGATTAAGATAGTATCAGAGAAAAACAACTTTAACCACGGTAGTCGGTGTTCAATATCCACAGAGTACATTACCACTAGCTACTAACCAATGAGATATCAAGGTATAGGTGCGTAGAGCGCGAGTGTTTCAGGGGGAGCGCGTGGGGGGGGGTGGGGGGGGGGGGGGGGGGGGGCGAGAATTTTGAGTCCCTGTTTGATCGTAGGTCTTGGTTCTAGATCAGTTAAGTCTAGGGTTGACTTGGTTTCTATGTATGCAAAGATAATGGCCCGGACTAGGTCGTCAACTGATAATGCAGGGGCAGATGGTACGGCATCGACGGCTGCGGAGAATCAGCTTCTTCGACAACAACTGCGAGAGATGGCCGGGCAACTAGCAGCCCTCATAGAACACGTACGTCAATTGACGCAGCAACCAGCTACGCCGATGGTGGTCGCCCAGGCCCCTCCACCCGGACCAACTGCACCTACGACGGGACCGCCGGTAGCAGACGACGAGGCTATGGCCGCCCCTCCTCAAACCGCGACGACCGGAGTACCGTTGGTTCAGCCAACAGCGCCTTCAGTAGCTCCAACGCCAGCGGCTTCGGGACCTACGCCGGGAGCCACTGCTGAAGACCCTTTTAGAGAGACTGTGATGACACCTACTCCCGTAGTGTCCGCCGTCGTCGCGGGGGAAGCTTCTATCCAGCAGACCGAATGGGACAGGGTAAGAGCGAATTTGGCGGATTTCAAAAAGTACGACCCACCTGTGTTTGAGGGAGAGACGACCGACCCTTGGGTCGTGGAAAAATGGGTAGACACCATGGAAAAGTTTTTCGAAGATTTGTTGATGGAGGAGTATGAACGGGTCCCCTTGGCAGTCCACTTCCTTGAGGGAAACGCCCGCATGTGGTGGAAGACGGTGCGCCCGGACCCCTCGAAGGGCACCGCCCTTCCATCATGGACTACGTTTCGAGAGGAGCTGTTTGGGGCGTTTTTCTCCAATAGCGTCAAACAGCAAATGGAGGATGATCTGAAGCACATCAAGCAAGGAAGCCGGTCGATTATGGAGTACCAGCGGGAGTTTGTGAGATTGGCCAATTGCGTTCCTTTTTTCATAAGGGACGAATCTCACAAGGCCCAACTTTTTGTGAACGGATTGCGGAGTGACATCTTTCAAGTTGTACAAGCGGCGGACTTGCACACTTTCCAGAAGGTGGTCGACAAAGCCACCATAGTGGAGCGTGGATTTGCGGTTACACGTGCCCGACGGGAGGGCGCTGAGCATAACAAGGATAAGAAGCGATCTTAGTCTTATTCCGGAGGAGGCTATTCCAGCGGGAGCCGACCACCTAAACATCCGATATCGCAACAAGGAACCAGGAGCGCGCCGACGGGAGGACAAAGGCCGGGGGACAGGCCTTGCATCATTTGCGGTGGAGCACACCGGGTGACTGAATGTTCCATGAGGCACGACTACTGTTTTCGTTGCGGCAAGCCGGGGCACTTCCGTTTCAACTGCCCCTTGAACGCGGGGACAGCATCCTCAGCAGCTTCTACTCTATCGCCGCAGCAGCAGGGACGGGGAAAAGCTCCTTCAGGATCGGCCGCTCGTCCTCCAACATCACGACGGGAGGGGGAACCGCGGCCGCAATCAGAAGGGAGAGTCTACTCGATGACCTATCAGGGGACGGACCCACCGGAGGATGTGGTAGCAGGTATTACTCTAATCTCAGATTATCGTGCTAGAATCTTGTTTGACACCGGAGCATCCCACTCGTTCATATCCCGTACCTTTGTTCATACCCATGATTTCGAGGAGAGACCCCTGCACAGTTTAATGTCCGTTCAGACCCCAGGACGGCCTATTGAAGTTGTTAGCTTTGTGCCTTCCTGCCCGATAAGGTTGGGAAGGCTATCTTGCCCTTGGGATTTGGTGGTGATTCCGTTGAAAGAATTCGTCGTGGTACTTGGAATGGATTGGTTTACTAAATATGTCACGCCCCGGGGGTTTAAATAAGCAGAAAATGTGTAAGATTTTTTTTTTTTTTTTTTTTTTATTATTATTATTTTTTTTTGAAACATTCCTACCCTCCGGTACGTGCCCAGACCCGCCACACATATAAATTTACCCCACAAACGGACAGAGTCTCCTTTGTATGTGCACGGCGTCACAAACACAATTCACACTTTAACCACACCAGTTAAGAAGTTAAGCAGAGGGAAAAATATAACCATGCGCAATAACCAAGACGTCCACCTACATTTTGAAAGGATAAATCCACGGGTTTATAAAACAGTGCCCACACGGCACTTATTCTTTTCAAAACCATTTTCGCAATCCTTTTCTTTTATTTTGAAATTGGCCGTACCCAAAATAACGTAAAGGAAAAACCGTTCAACACGAAATCTCCAACATCCACACCGTCCACAATTAAATACCACACATACAAAGCTAACAAACCGAAATAATCAAAAACGAATTAACGGAGAGGTCACCAGCCCCAAACGAGGCTAACTTCCTCTGGTCGCAGCCTCACTGTCGTCCCGGATCCCACCTCTGCCCGAACCTGTCACCATGTGGGAAGTCAGCGACACAAAGAGTAAAAGATAAAAGTAAGATGTGCAATACTTAGATGGTGTTTTCTGATCTATCCTTGATCTAAGTATTCGGCGAATTATCATCACCAAGAAAAACAACGATTTCCCAAAATCGGAATCGAGGATTCGATGTGTTGAAGGCGTTTCGTGGATTCGAAACGTGTTGCTCGTGGATTCGAGTGGCGTTCGTGGATTCGAACGTGTGCAGTGGACGTGCAGTCGGTGAGCGCAAGATCCGAAGAAGTTGAAGGAGGGGTTGGAATCCGTGGAGTCGGTAATCACCTTGTTATTCTTCTATTCTTAGTGGATTGTTATTGCGTGTTGGTCTCGTGGTTTTTTACTCCTGGATTGGTGTTTTCCACGTAAATCTCGGAGTGTTGTTTTTACTTTCCGTATTTATTTTAAATTGCACATGAGATTGGTATTTTGTTTATTACACCTATTCACCCCCCCTCTAGGTATTTGATAGAACCTATTTAGATCATTGAGGATCCATAAACCTACAACCACACCAGTCAAGAAGTTAAGCATAGGGAAAAATATAACCATGCGCAATAACCAAGACGGCCACCTACATTTTGAAAGAATAAATCCACGGGTTTGTAAAACAGTGCCCACACGGTACTTATTCTTTTCAAAACCATTTTCGCAATCCATTTCTTTTATTTTGAAATTGGCCGTACCCAAAATAACGTAAAGAAAAAACCGTTCAACACAAAATCTCCAACATCCACACCGTCCACAATTAAATACCACACATACAAAGCTAACTAACCAAAATAATCAAAAACGAACTAACGGAGAGGTCACCAGCCCCAAACGAGGCTAACCTCCTCTGGTCGCAGCCTCACTGTCGTCCCGGATCCCACCTCTGCCCGAACCTGTCACCGTGTGGGAAGTCAGCGACACAAAGAGTAAGAGATAAAAGTAAGATGCGCAATACTTAGATGGAGATTTCTGATCTATCCTTGATCTAAGTATTCGGCGGATTATCATCACCAAGAAAAACAACGATTTCCCAAAATCGGAATCGTGGATTCGATGTGTTGACGGCGTTTCGTGGATTCGAAACGTGTTGCTCGTGGATTCGAGTAGCGTTCGTGGATTCGAACGTGTGCAGTGGACGTGCAGTCGGTGAGCGCAAGATTCGAAGAAGTTGAAGAAGGGGTTGGAGTCCGTGGAGTCGGTAATCACCTTGTTATTCTTCTATTCTTAGTGGATTGTTATTGCGTGTTGGTCACGTGATATTTTACTCCTGGATTGGAGTTTTCCACGTAAATCTCGGTGTGTTGTTTTTACTTTCCGTATTTATTTTAAATTGCACATGAGATTGGTATTTTGTTTATTACACCTATTCACCCCCCCTCTAGGTATTTGATAGAACCTATTTAGATCCTTGAGGATCCATAAACCTACAACCACACCAGTCAAGAAGTTAAGTATAGGAAAAAATATAACCATGCGCAATAACCAAGACGGCCACCTACATTTTGAAAGGATAAATCCACGGGTTTGTAAAACAGTGCCCACACGGTACTTATTCTTTTCAAAATCATTTTCGCAATCATTTTCTTTTATTTTGAAATTGTCCGTACCCGAAATAACGTAAAGGAAAAACCGTTCAACACGAAATCTCCAACATCCACACCGTCCACAATTAAATACCACACATACAAAGCTAACTAACCGAAATAATCAAAAACGAACTAACGGAGAGGTCACCAGCCCCAAACGAGGCTAACTTCCTCTGGTCGCAGCCTCACTGTCGTCCCGGATCCCACCTCTTCCCGAACTTGTCACTGTGTTGGAAGTCAGCGACACAAAGAGTAAGAGATAAAAATCGCGCGGGAGTGGTGGCGGCTCGGCTAGGGCGTTGAGCGGCGGCGGCGGCTCGGCTAGGGCATCGAGCGGCGACGGAGCCACCGTCGACTATCCTTAAGCAAACCCGCCGAGAACCCAAAAACTCAACCAAAAACCTACTCGAACTAAACCCAAGAACGAAACCAACAAACGAACCCAACGATCAAAACGACGAACGAAAGCCAACGAACAAAACCAACGAACAAAACCAACGAACTGAGCAAAAACAACGAACCCTAACGCAAAACTAAATTACCAAAAACTGAGAGAGACAAAAGCCGCTAACCTAGCTCTGACTGAGAAGACAACGCGATCCCGATCTCCGCGGACGGTGGTGTTTCTGGATCTGCTCCTCGGTATCGGCGACGCTTTCGGTCTCGGTCTTCGGTATGCGCAACGAGGAAAGAGGAAGAGGGACGATCTTTTCTCAAAATTAGGGTTATACGGTATTTGGGGTATTAATATCTTTTTATTAATATTTTATTTATTTATTTCTCTTTTGTATGTACGAAAATCCCAAAATCTGATATTTTAAAGATATTTTTAGCCGATTCCTCGATAAGCGTGCCGATCCTCCGAACCGTCCCGTAACCGTTAGCATGGATCCTGATGCACCAACAACTTATAGCGGGTTCATAGGGTGTCAGAACTTACCTTTTGGACCCGCTAACACTGAAACCCTTATTCTGGGAGATCCGTAAGTCGGATTTCAGATCCGATCGCTTTGTCATTCTCCGTTTTTCGAGCTCTAACACAGAATGAAAAATCACAAGCGCAGAAGATCTACCCTAAAAAGTCAAGACACTACAAAATATCAGGCGGTGATCGACTGCGAGAAGCGCCAAGTGCGTATACAGGAACCTGGATTCCCAGAACATGTGTACTTAGCATGTAAAAGCACCTTCTTTTCAACCATTATCTCCGCATCACGGGCCAGAAGACTGATGGAAGGCGGATGTGTAGCTTACTTGGCTTCAGTGGACTTAGCGACTCGACCCTCAACATCGCTCTCCGATATCCCGGTTGTAAGGGATTTTCCAGACGTTTTTCCAACCAAACTCCCGGGGATGCCCCCCGAGCGAGAGATCGATTTTCCTATCGAGCTTCTTCCAGGCACGCAACCTATCACAAAGGCACCGTACAGAATGACTTTCGCGGAATTGAAGGAACTCAAGGCACAACTAGAAGATCTTCTGGATAAGGGATTTATCAGACCGAGTGTGTCGCCTTGGGGCGCACCCGTACTCTTCGTGCTGAAGAAGGACGGGAGTTTACGTCTGTGCATCGACTATCGGGAGATAAACAAGGTCACTATGAAAAACAAGTATCCCTTGCCTCGGATTGATGACCTATTCGATCAACTACAAGGAGCAACGGTGTTCTCAAAAATTGATCTGCAGTCCGGCTATCACCAGCTTAGAGTTTGGGGTGAGGATATTCCTAAAACAGCTTTTCGGACTCGATACTGCAACTACGAGTTTACAGTTATGCCGTTTGGACTTACGAACGCTCCAGCAGTATTTATGGATATGATGAATAGGATATTCAGACCCTTCTTGGACCAATTTTTTGTGGTCTTTGTTGATGACATCCTGATTTACTCACGTTCGGACGAGGAGCATGAGGAGCATTTGCGGGTAATTCTCCAGACTCTCAGGGACCAGAAATTGTTTGCTAAACTTAAAAGTGTGAGTTCTAGCTTTGTGAGGTGGACTTTTTGGGACATATAGTTTCGGCGACGGAAATTGCGGTGGATCCTAAGAAGGTGGAATCGGTAACTAACTGGCCCCGACCGACTACAGTGACGAAAATCCGAAGCTTCTTAGGTTTGGTAGGATATTATAGGCGCTTCGTGGAAGGTTTCTCAAAAATTGCCACACCTCTAAATCATTTAGCCCGGAAAGGGGAGAGATTTGTTTGGACGGCTCAATGCCAGGAGAGCTTCGAGGAACTCAAGGATAGGCTAACACGGGCACCCGTGCTTGCACTACCGAAACCCGGTGAAGATTTTGAGGTTTATTGTGATGCATCACGGAACAGTCTTGGAAGCGTGCTGATGCAACAGAGGAAAGTTATAGCCTACACATCAAGACAAGTCAAGGATTATGAGCGAAACTACCCTACACACGATCTGGAACTCGCAGCGGTCGTTTTCGCTTTAAAACTTTGGAGGCATTACCTTTACGGAGCTCATTGCTACATGAATACATCAATAATAGCACCTATTCTAGCATGCCGAGATCCACAATAGTAGAATTGGAAGAAAGTCCGCAGACTTGGAGGAAAATCCAACCCACCTAGATACGCGCGTCGGTTCGGAGTCCAAATGAGCCAAAACTTGACGTGCGCGATTCTCAGGCTCCCATGGTTCTAACGAACCAAAAATCACCAGAAAACTCCTCCCAGTTACTGAGATAGAAGCCAAATACCGCGGTAAGCCTAAATCACCCAAAACAGTAATTCCGCAGCAAATCTGTCCACAAAACAAAAAAAATACTACCTTCGAGATGCCATCCAAAAATTCAGAAGAAATACAGCTGCGATCCACGTGAAGTGTAAATAGAAATAGAGTCCTCAAACACCCAATTCGGCCACCAGGAAGTCGAGAAAAAGCTAAAATACTCTTTGTTGTTCAGAAGAAATTCACAGCAAGGAAGGGATCCAAAGATGCTCAGTAAAACCACAAAAAAATCCAAAATGGTAGAGTAGCGCGAAATACCAAAGTCAAAGGCCTACCTCTCGTGAAGCTCCTGAACAAAAAAAGGGTTGAAAACTCCAAGGATTAAGCTCGGGGGAGCTCGTGGACGAAGAGTCGACGGAAAAGATCGGTGTCAAAGAAGCGTCGAAGCTCACGGAGTCGGGGAGGAAAAATATGAAACGGCGTCAAAAAATCCTCCGGGATGCCAAATCGCGAAGAAGATTCAAAGAAGAAAATTCCTGTCGAAGATGGCCTCAAAAACATATCCAAAAACCCCTCAAAAGAAGGCCAAGAGGGGCTATTTATAGTCAAAATCCTAAAAAACCACTTTCGGATTCGGGCTAGGAAACCGAGTGCCCGAAATGCACAATACCCGCTCCAGGTACACGTGCCGCCCATCCACCGACTCTTGCTCAGCGCCCGAAATCGTCGGATGTCGCCACGTGTCCCACGTACGCACGTGTGGTTGGCACCAAAAAACACTGACGCAAAACTAAAACCCCCGAACCCACCGAAACAGCGTTAGAAATAGCCAGAGACAGCTGGCAACCAAAGATAACTATCTAATTCTCTCGAAATGCACGTTGGGCGCGAAATGGCCGATAAACCGACAATTTTGTCGATTTACGGTTCGTTAAGCAAATTCCGCTCAACGAAAAGTAACGGACTTCCAAAGAAAGGTGCAGAGATCATGTGCATGCTGTCTACAACAGCCTACCAGGCTACAATTACAAGTTGACCCCTAGGGTTTAACAAAATCGCATAATTATGTGTAATTTAACACTATTTAAGCTATTACACTTAATCCGGGGACTTTTAAACTGAAGGAAAAGCATCAGTAGTTGGGCCTCGATAATCTAAACATCGTGCTCGCTGTTTGGGAGCAGCGTGGAGCCCGAGAAAAACTTGGGGTCAACATACACTATACAAATAGGCTCAAGGTTCTACTTTTCTTACTTACACTTGACCAAACCCAAATTTAGGGTGAGCATCATGCTTAGTACGTCGAAGAAACTCGGAGGCTCACCCTGAGGGTGCAGCCAAGCTGCTGTAACAGCATAAGGGTCCATAATGGCCATTGTAGAGCTTGGTATTCAAAATCACTCAATTCCATTAGTCCATCTTTGGACAGAGGTGAGCATCAAGCTCAATGGATGATCTGGATGCTAGGGCTCTCACTGGTGCATCCCCAAAGCTGCTGGTTTACTTTAAAAACCAACCTAGACTACATTATAGCTCGACAAGTGGGAACTACCAATCTACTCAGTCATTTTCCAATTTAAGGTGAGCAAGAAGCTTATGGGACTGAGGGGAGTTGAGGGCTCATAGCTGGACACTTGCTGGATGGCTAGAAGCAAGGTTGAGGCAAGGTTGGCCATGGAGTAATTCTCTAGAGCTCGGTCTTGGGCAACCATGGAAGAAACTTGGGTTCAGATGGGAACTAAGGCAAGCAGCAGTTTGTTGGGCTCCAAGGAAATGCCCTGAATACCTCTGGGTCAAGCGCAGGTGACTGGTGGCTGCAATGAGCCAAGCTCGAGCTTCCAAGCTTGGAGCATTAATGGCAACTTGCCATGCGATGGTTTCGAGCGCCATGCAAAGGCTCAGGCGGCTTGCCCTTGATGCAAGGAAACTTCCTGGTGCGGTGGCCGGCGGCGAGGAGCGACGGCGGCACCGGAGCAGCAAGCTCGGCATGACACAAATGGTCAAAAGCTAGGGCAGAGAACTATGAGTTCTCGGCTGAACCATTTCCAACCAGACTTCATGCGAATGGTCCTTGGGCCCAATTGATGTTGCTCATCATCTTTGTTTCAAGGTTTGAGCCATTGGATGCGGCGTACGGTCGCGGCGGAGCATTATTGGTTTTCCGGCGATGCAACTTCACTGCCAGCAAACCGCTAGTTCCCCGGCTTCAGGGTTAGGTAGGGGAAGTCCACAAGACTTCATCAACCCTCTGCCATGGGTCTTGGGCCAAGAAACTGAGAGAAGAAGAAGTCTCACCTTCACCGGATCCGAGGAAGATGAATTGTCTCCCCATGGCGGCGCGCGGCCAAGGGAGGCTGTGGGACACCCTTTGCTCGACTTCTGGAGCTAGATGAAGTCCACTAGGCCCTCTGGGAGCAAGCCCAAAGGCTTTGGTGCAACCCTTCGTCACCAAGCTCGAGGTCAAGAACCAAGGGTTCTTTTTCTTGGTTTTTTCGGTGACGGGGGACGGCGGCCAGAGGTACTGGTGCTCGGGGAAGGTAGCAGAGGAGATGAGGGGTCGGGTGGAGGCGGCTAGGTGCAAAGAACTGAAGGCTAGGGTTAGGTTAAGTTTCCCCAAGGTTGCTATATATAAATATTGCAACAAAATGCCAACAGGCCCTACAACTCATCATATTGTAACTTGGGTCCTTTACTGTAGAACAAATATGCACAGAGGTCCCTCTTCATAAAATACCCCAAAATCTACCGTATTTCACGCTTTTTTGAGACAATAGAGTCGTCAAACGGAAAAACAAATACCACGATGTCCGGCTCGACGAAACCTATCGAGGAGTGATTTTTGTTCGTTGAATTCGATCACCTAAAATTTTGAAATCCATCTTTTACAGTAAATTATACAGTTCAGCACGCTTTACGATAACCTAAACTCATCAAACATAGATTTCGACTATGCCATTGCGCTTAGAACATCAAAACCGTTCAAATCGACTACCTGGATCGTCAGATTCGGACTCCAGACAGTCGATCGGCCGACGTTGGCCGACGAGGGAATTAAATCAGGGGGGTATTATTCACGACTTAAGTCGTGGGCCCCACTTTGTTCTTCGCCATTTTCGAGACGATCCGACCGTCAGATCGAAAATTGGTTTGCATCATTTTTAATCAATTCGAAATGACGATTCTACTGGCGATTTTAGTTTTTTCGAGATCAGATCCAGATCTGCAAGTTGGGGGACAGTTTCTCCGAAAACTATGCAATTTGCATTATTTGACTTATAATATTTTCATATACTATATTTTAATTTTAGATTCACATTCGAATTTATCAAATTTTAATTTTGAATTTTTCGAGTATTACAGGGCAGCACGTCAAGTTTCGTTAAATTCGGAGACCTATAGCCACGGATCGGATCCTATTTGATCGATCGGCGGATTTCCAAAAATTTCGGCAAATCCCGAGACTCCAGTGAAGTTCCTTGTTTAAGCTTTCTGCATACAATGTGTTAGTGGGTTGAGTGTGTGAGAGTCTTTTATTGACCTGTGATTATGATTCAGGTCCCTACAGTCAGTCGCCAGCTCGTGAGCCATCCAGCGGTTATCGCGATCGTCTACCCTGAGGTGGGTTTATCTTCAGTCCAGACTTTATCATTTCGGCCCTATAGGGTACCATGGCAGGTCGGACCCCTGTGTTTGATGTAGCCTTGATCCCATGGTTGAACCTTTCTACTTGCTTGCATTCCAGCATCCAGTCTTTATAACTATATAGTCTCGATCTTAGAGTTGAGCTTTTCTTTATGCTTACATTCTCAGTACTTAGCATATATAGTGATGTACACCTGGACATATGCCATGCTTGCTTGATCACTAGCATAGTTGTATCAGCACTTTCTATTCTTCTCCTGCATGTTAGAATAGGAGTTCAGCTTCAGTTTTATAGTTTAGTTATTTAGCTTCAGTTTACAGTTCAGTCATTCAGTTCAGTTATACAGTTCAGCTATTCAGTTATGTTGTTTATCTCAGTATACAGCACCGATTGAGATTATAGTTTCAGCATCCCGACAGAAATTTTTTGGCTTTATGTTGTGTGTTTGATCTTTAGACCATGTGCTTGAGCATCAGCATTATGATCTCCACAGAGCCAGCTGTACTTTTCACGTACACTAGCGGGCTGATCCCCCGCAGTGGTGTACTTTACCGATAAAGTGGTTGATAGTGGTGACCCGTGAGCCCAGAGGGTTATGACAGCAGATTGGTATACATGTGGTATTTAGCCTCAGGTCCCCGTGACCAATAGTAGCAGGTGATTGGGTACTCTACTTCTAGTAGTGATGCATGATCTATTGATAATGTTGCTTCAGCATTTACTTAGCATGACTGGCACGTGATTATCAGCATTCCCTGTTTATAACATTGATATTATTGATTATCATACTAGCTCTACTCTATAGCATGATCAGTTCCTGTTTGTCAGATTTGCCAGTTACAGCATAATTAGCTTTATATATGAGTATCCCTGCTTTCACTTCAGCATGCTTAGATTTCATATCTGCACCTTACCTTTCAGCTTTCAGTTTATATCCAGTTATTGCTATCCGCTTATTACAGTATCCGGTAGGTACGACTTGCTATTTCTCGGCCCGTTGTGCCCACTGGATACATTTATGTTGTATCTCATACCCTTTGGGTGACCACCATTTCAAGTCAGTCAGGTGCTGAGATGTCGGGACGATCCAGGGAGCTGTCGCGATAGAGTTTGTAGTGGCCCTGGTTCCCATGCAGTGTTTTTCGATGGATCCACAGTTAGAACACCTAGTATTGGTGTACCTGGCCCACAGTGCACCAATTGGGTGCTATTGATGGACCCCGTGTGCTTTTATTTACTGTATTGGCCTTCGGCTGGGTTTGCCGAAATTTCTGGAAAGATTTTGGCCAAACAGAGGTCGTAGATGGATTCAGCACGGAAAAACGCTTGAAATCGACTATTTATTTGCTTAATTTGGAGTCCGGATGCCCAAAAACGGACACCCGGAAGTTTTTAGTGGAAAATGGTGCATGGGAGGGGCCGTAGACCGCCGGGATGCCACGTGGCAGGCTCTGATTGGCCGGTCTGTGATGCGCGGTCCACGGAGCAGCGCGGCGGGGTGCACAGACCCGGCGCATGGACACGTGGCACCGCCTGATTGGCGGGCCCAGGGCGCGCGGTCTACCGGGTGGAGCGCGGCGGTGCATGGACCAGGCGGGGGACAGGTGGCAGCCCCGGGTTGGTCGGTGCACGCGGCGCGGTCCACAGAATTGCTGGGGAAGGCGTGGACCGGGTGCAGGGGACACGTGTCATCCTCTCATTGGCGGGTGCACCACACGCGGTGCACGGAACACGCGAGGCCGGTGCCTCGGGAAGCGTGCCACGTGCGACCCACGTCGCGCGACCGGCGCGCACGTCGCGCGGTCGGGGTCAACGGGAGGACACGTGGCGCCCGCTCATTGGCGGGCGCCACCGCCTTACTGTGCGGGAGGACGGACACGTGGCGGCAGGTGAGTGGTCCGCTTCGGTGTTCGCTGTTCGGGCGACACGTGGCGGGTCCGAGGCGGGTCGGACGGATCTTGGATCCCGTCCGACGGCGTGTATTGGGCCGGGCCGCACTGTGCGCGCCCGAAAGTTTTGGGCCGGGCCGCACTGTGCGCGCCCGAAATCTTTCGGGCGCCCGAAAGTTTGGGCCCGAGCCCAATAACTTGATTTTTTTTTGGGCTTTTCCCTTGAGGCCTATATATAGGTCACCTTGGGCTGGCTTTTCACCCTTTTCCCGTGGGAATCAGCTCTTGATTTCTTCATGAAAAATCTTCCTCTCCCTCTTGGCTAACTCCTGGAGAAGTTTCAGAAAATCTGGAAGCCGTGACGACTGTGTTTCTTACCTCGTAGTGCGGAGCGACGTTTTACAGTTTGAGGCCCACTACCGTCGCATTTTCTTCTGGGAGACCTGCAGAGCTACCCCGACCACATTTTTGGACGATTTCTTCGCCAGCGGTTGCACAAGAGGTAAATCTACGTTTTCCGTGTTGATCATTTTCCCAGAAATGAGTTTTTTGAGGGTTTGGGGTACATTTTTACGCCCCTTTGCTACAGTTTGGAATCTTGACAGCAGCGGCTTCGCGGAATTTTATCTTCACTTCTGGATATCGGATTTCGACGATTCAAGAGCCTATCGACATCTACTCTTCGCGAGGATCGTCGTGATATTTTTATTGGAATTTTGAATTTTATTTTCAGGTAAAATTCGCGTGTGAACAGTAACTGTACATGCAGATTTTTGGAATGTGATTGTTATGTGATAATTGGTTGTAATTGTGAGTTGTTGTTGTACCCAGGACTGTAAGAGCACTTTTTCTGTGCTCCTGGCTCTGTGGATCTAGGAAATTGTCGATTCCTGGACTGTTTATCTGTACCGGCTCGGACAGTTAGCGTGTTCAGGTGGGTGATCCTGCTTGCAATAACTATGGACTGCACTCTAATTCTGCAATTATAATGCATGCATGATAGTATGGAACAATATAAACTGTGCAAACTGTATGATAGTACCCACTGTTAGTAAGTGCTAAATTTGATGATCTTATTGGAATTCTTGCCACGCATGAACCATTTTAATTGGAAAACTTGACTTAGCACATTTATTATGCATTGTATATTTTACCCAGACGACTACTGTTAAGATTACGCATCTACTTTAGTTTTCCCACAGCATTGTTACTTTTGTCATCTTGGACATAGTGGTCTTTCCCTGAGTTGTGGGTTGGGAGGTTTAGTAGCTTTGGATGCATTGTACTCGTGTCTGGGGACCGAGTAGAGTTGGCAGCAGTCTATAGTTGTTCATCATTTGAGATAGTGACATGTGGGACTGGGATCTTTGGGGAGTTGATCATTGGGACAGTGTGGATTCTTAGTTAGCGAGTGAGACAGTGATTGGATCATAGCCTGCAGGAGCCATATTTAGATCGACAGAGATGCGCAGATACTTTGCTCGGTGGGGTCGCTACCCACGAGTGCCACTCCGGAGTTGGGCTTGCTACTTCTTTGCGGCTTGTCGATGTTGGTGTCCCCCTGACTGAGCCAGTTTTGGCAGTCATGGACATCGTCCCTCTGGCTGAGCCAGTTTTGGCAGCTACGGACATACCTACAGCAGTAGGTAGGCGCAGGTTTGACTGGACCGTTTTGGCAGTCAGTTTGGATTGGGTGACTTGAGTCGAGTATCAGTAGAGACATATTGGTCTTCGATCCTTTTTCCTTGAGCATATAGTTAGGGGCATAGTAGCAGTAGATGATTTACTTTCCTGCTTTCTATACTGCATTTTCTTTTGTTACTTTATGCCCTTGTAGACTTAGTGGGCAGACCGTCGGGCTTGTTGGCGGCACCCACTGAGAACTACTGTGGGAGGTAGTTCTCACACCCGTCGTGGTGTCTTTTCCCCAGGGACTTCAGCTCCAGTTCCTGCGGTGCCCGTTGCTGATCCAGCTCCTACAGACCGAGGTAAGGGAATCGCGAGGTAGATCTTTTCCCTTTCAGCAGCAGAGTGTGGTAGAGGTACCCGATACACTTTTGGTTGTGTCTTTGGTTTGAGAGATTATGTAGTGAGGTATCGAGTTGTACTCTTCTATTTTCTTTGAGAGACTTCTGTATTTGAGTGAGGACTTTATGTATATTATTCTGTGAGATAGTTTTACTTCATATTACTGTTAGTTTTACTTTTACAGCTCTGATATCTATTAGTTTAGATACTTACTTGCAGGTTAGTCGCTACGTCTCTACAGGGCTTCCTGTAGGGGCGGCGGATCTGTTGGCGAGCCCGGGGTACAGTTCCGACCCCGGGGCGTGACAGATTAGAGTGGTATCAGAGCCTAGGATGTAGGTCTTTAGGACTTAGGAACCCTAGGCTTATGGTTTAACCCTAGGATGACCACGTGAGAGCCGAGACTTTTGGCGAAAGTCTTGATTGGGTATTTAACTCTCCCGAGAGGATAGGGATGAGTGATAGACATATCTTCCTTTTGTAGCGACTATGTTGGCTGCAGACAACATAGTGCTTCGGAAAGGGGGACATGCCTTTTGACTTTCGCTAGATTGGGTCGAGTGTTGCTTCTGGTTCTGATTGTTTGTTTTGTCCCTCAGGTGGGGATGCCTCCTCGACGTTCGATGGTGACGCGTTCGCAGCCTTCGTCCTCAGAGCCCGAGCAGGAGGACTCGGGGCGAGGACCTCAGGCTGAGATTCTGGAGCTCCGTGCCCAGATGGCACAGATGGCTGAGGCGGCTAGACGCCAGGAGGAGGCAGTGGCGCGGCTGACGCTCTTATTGGAGCAGAGAGCACAGCCGGCAGTGGCACCCCCTGAGGCTTCGCCGGTGCCTTCTTCCCCTGTTGTGGCACCCCCTGTGTGCAGCCGGCGCCAGCGATTCCTGCTGAGCCGGTTTCGAGTAGGCCACCGGCCAGGGCGACGGGAGCGTTGACTGAGACAGAGCAGCGGGAGGTTGTTGATTTGCTGATGAGACTTCGGCGGTTCGATCCGCCCCGCTTTTCAGGCATGGATGCTGAGCCTTGGGCAGCCGAGACTTGGATTACCACCATGGAGCGCCACTTTGAGAGCTTATTTGTGGATGAGAGGTTTCGGGTTATTCTGGCTACCCATTTTCTGGAGAGCAACGCCGAGGCGTGGTGGCGGCGTGTGCGACCCGCTGGTCCACCGGGGACGCAGCTTCTTTCCTGGGCCGAGTTCCGAAGCATGTTGCTGGGAGCCTTCTTTCCGGAGAGTGTCCGACAGCGGCTGGAGGAGCAGTTGAAGAATCTCCGCCAGGGAGATAGGCCGGTGCACATGTACATAGCAGAGTTCAACCAGTTGTTGGCATGTGTGCCTCATGTGGCCAGAGACGAGAGCCATCGGGTCTATATGTTCGAGAGAGGACTTCGGCGAGACATCTACCAGTTCGTCCGCTCCCGCAGACTGCAGACCGTGGAGGCCTCGATGGAGCAGGCCTTGTATGTGGAGTGTGGAGAGGCCGTGATGGATGAGGTGTCTCCGCCCCTGTAGCGACTTCTGGGGCGAAGCGCCCGGCTTCTGCGGAGGAGGGGCAGTCTAGCAGGCAGGGACCCCCGAGACCTCCGCGTTTCCATCCTCAGGGCCGGGGGCACCAGGGACGCCAGAGATCGGGGGCGTCTCGACAGTCACAGCAGCAGCAGCAGCAGCAGCGTCGACCCCCGCGACAGCAGCAGCCCCCACAGCAGTCTTCTCGGCAGCAGCGCTCAGATCGGTGTGTTATCTGTCGGGGCCCTCATCCGCCGACTCAGTGCCCGCAGAGACAGGGCGGTGTTTTCGATGCGGGGAGGCCGGCCATATTGCGAGTGCTTGTCCCAGGGCCGGCCATCCAGCTCCTTCTTCTGCATCAGCACCGACCGTTCCTTACCAGCCAGCCGGACCTTCTGCAGCTTACAGCAGGCCAGATTTTGCCTCTTCTTCTTCTCGACAGCCAGAGCGACGTCCCCCGGCACCGAGCGGTCGTGTATATGCCGCTCAGATTGAGGATGCTTTCGCAGCAGAGCAGGTCGTCGCAGGTATTATTCTGATCTCAGCAGTCCGTGCTCGGGCTCTTTTCGATACCGGTGCTTCTCATTCATTCATCAGTAGATCATTCGCATCCTTGCATGGTATAGCGGTAGCTTCTTTATCATCTGCATTAGAGGTTGAGATACCGGGTCATGTTCTTCATGTTGAGGAGTGCTGTAGAGATTGCCCCATTCAGTTGGGATCCTGGATTCTGCCGGCCGACTTGCTTGTCTTACGACAGCTCCAGGATTTCGATGTTGTTCTGGGTATGGATTGGTTGTCGAGATATTATGTCACCATTGATTGCCGCGATAGGACTGTTACTCTTCGTGAGCCGGGGCAGGAGGTGTTCGTCTTCCAGGGCTGTCAGAGCTCCTTGTTCGCCTTGACTATTTCTTCAGCGAGGGCCAGGCGGTTGATGAGTAGAGGATGCACCGCATTTCTGGCGACGATTGTTGAGGTGCCTTCGGCGGCACGGGGACTCGAGGATATTCCAGTGGTCCGCGAGTTTCCCGATGTGTTTCCCCCAGAGCTGTCGACCATGCCGCCGCCAGAGAGGGAGATTGAGTTCGTGATTGATGTGGTACCCGGAACCGCACCAATCTCGAAGGCACCTTACAGGATGGCGCCTGCCGAGCTGAGAGAGTTGAAGGCCCAGTTACAGGATCTTTTGGACAGAGGCTTCATTCGGCCCAGTGTTTCGCCGTGGGGAGCGCCTGTTTTGTTCGTGAAGAAGAAGGATGGGACACTTCGCTTATGTGTGGATTACCGGGAATTGAACAAAGTGACCATCCGGAATAAGTATCCTCTGCCACGGATTGATGATTTGTTTGATCAGCTACAGGGAGCCTCCGTGTTTTCGAAGATTGATCTCCAGTCCGGTTACCACCAGCTGAGGGTGAGGGCCGAGGACATTCCCAAGACGGCGTTCAGATCCCGGTATGGACATTATGAGTTTACGGTTATGCCGTTTGGCTTGACAATGCCCCAGCTGCATTCATGGATCTGATGAACCGGGTTTTTCAGCCGTACTTGGATCGATTTGTGGTTGTGTTTATTGATGACATCCTGATTTACTCCCGGAGCGATGAGGAGCACGAGGAGCACTTGAGGATAGTGCTGCAGCTTCTACGTGATAAGAAGCTGTATGCCAAGCTAAAGAAGTGCGAGTTTTGGCTTCGGGAGGTTGCTTTCTTGGGCCACATTGTTTCAGCTGCTGGAGTAGCGGTCGACCCGACGAAGATTGACACAGTTCGGGATTGGCCGAGGCCGACGACGGTTTCTGAGGTACGGAGTTTCTTGGGCCTAGCCGGTTATTATCGTCGGTTCGTGGAGGGCTTTGCGAAGCTCTCTACTCCCCTGACCAGCTTGACAAGGAAGGGGACGAAGTTTGTTTGGACCGAGCGATGTCAGCAGAGTTTCGAGGAACTGAAGAGAAGATTGATCTCCGCACCAGTTCTTGCACTGCCGGTTATGGGAGAGGGTTTCGTGATCTACAGTGACGCCTCACACAGTGGACTGGGTTGTGTTCTTATGCAGCATGGTAGGGTAATTGCCTATGCTTCACGGCAATTAAAGGATTATGAGAAGAATTACCCTACACATGACTTGGAGCTTGCAGCTGTTGTTTTTGCACTGAAGCTGTGGCGGCATTACCTCTATGGTGAGCATTGTGAGATTTATACAGATCATAAGAGCTTAAAGTATCTGTTCACCCAAAAGGAGCTGAACCTTAGGCAACGCCGGTGGTTGGAGCTGTTAAAGGATTACGATCTGAGTATCCTTTATCACCCCGGCAAGGCCAATGTGGTGGCAGATGCTTTGAGCAGGAGGTCAGTGCATAGCTTGAGTTGATGATTACCCAGCAGGCGCAGCTGATAGAGCAGATGAGGCGACTTCAGATTGAGGTAGTATCCCCTGGGGTCTCTGCGAGACTTATGACTATGGTCTTGCAGCCCACTCTGCTGGACAGGATCAGGGAGACGCAGAGTGAGGACCCCCACTTGGAGAGGATCAGGGCACAGATTCAGACAGATCAGAGAGGGGATTTTTCAGTGGACAGCTCAGGAGTACTACGGTACAGGGACCGAGTTTGTGTGCCATCAGATTTGGAGATTAGAGATCAGATTTTGAGAGAGGCCCATTATACACCTTATACCATCCATCCTGGAGGTACTAAGATGTATAAGGACCTTAAGGCACACTTTTGGTGGTCGGGGATGAAGCGGGATATTGGAAGGTTTGTTGCTCAGTGTTTAACTTGCCAGCAAGTGAAGGCAGAGCATCGTGTTCCTGCTGGTAAGTTGCAGAGCCTTCCAATTCCCGAATGGAAGTGGGACCACATCACCATGGATTTCGTGACTGGGCTACCGAGATCGCAGAGTGGAGCCGACGCAGTTTGGGTGATTGTTGATAGACTTACCAAGTCAGCGCATTTCCTGCCTGTACAGATGACTTGGTCCTTGGAGCGCCTGGCACAGCTATATTTGGATGAGATCGTGAGGCTGCACGGAGTACCAGCGTCCATTGTTTCAGATCGAGACCCGAGGTTCGTGTCACGGTTCTGGGGGAGCTTACAGTCAGCCATGGGTACTCAGCTTAGTTTCAGCACGGCATTCCACCCACAGACAGACGGTCAGTCAGAGCGCACCATTCAGACGCTTGAGGATATGTTGCGTGCGTGCGTTATGGATTTTGGAGGAGGGTGGCACCGACACTTACCCCTGGTTGAGTTCGCGTACAACAACAGCTTTCAAGCGAGCATTCAGATGGCTCCGTTTGAGGCGTTGTACGGACGCAAGTGTCGGTCGCCCCTGTACTGGAGTGATGTGGGTGAGAGGAGGACGCTGGGGCCAGATTTACTGCTGGAGGCGGAAGAGAAAGTCCGTGTTATTCGTCGGCACTTGGAGACGGCCCAGAGTCGCCAGAAGAGTTATGCTGATGTTCGGCGGCGAGACCTTGAGTTTCAGGTTGGTGATCATGTCTTCTTGAAGGTCTCGCCCTCGAAAGGGGTCCGGAGGTTTGGAGTGCGGGGGAAGCTCAGTCCCCGCTTCATTGGACCCTTTGAGGTGCTTGAGAGGGTAGGCCCTGTGGCTTATAGAGTTGCTCTACCTCCCCGCTTGGCTGGTGTTCATGATGTCTTCCATGTTTCGGCCTTGAGGAGATATGTGTTCGATCCGTCTCATGTCATTGACTTCGCATCCTTGGATATCGGCGAGGACTTGGTCTACGAGGAGCGCCCGTTGCGGATTCTGGCTCGTGAGGTGAGGGAATTGCGCAACCGGGCAATACCCTATGTGAAGATCCTTTGGAGCAACCATGAGGAGCGAGAGGCTACCTGGGAGCTTGAGACGGCGATGCAAGACGCCTACCCTTTCCTGTTCGAGACTTCTGGCTGAGGTACGTTTATTATGCTTTATTTCGTTTCGAGGACGAAACTTTCTTTTAGTGGGGGAGGATGTAGTGGCCCTGGTTCCCATGCAGTGTTTTTCCGATGGATCCACTGTTAGAACACCTAGTATTGGTGTACCTGGCCCACAGTGCACCAATTGGGTGCTATTGATGGACCCCGTGTGCTTTTATTTACTGTATTGGCCTTCGGCTGGGTTTGCCGAAATTTCTGGAAAGATTTTGGCCAAACAGAGGTCGTAGATGGATTCAGAACGGAAAAACGCTTGAAATCGACTATTTATTTGCTTAATTTGGAGTCCGGATGCCCAAAAACGGACACCCGGAAGTTTTTAGTGGAAAATGGTGCATGGGAGGGGCCGTAGACCGCCGGGATGCCACGTGGCAGGCTCTGATTGGCCGGTCTGTGATGCGCGGTCCACAGAGCAGCGCGGCGGGGTGCACAGACCCGGCGCATGGACACGTGGCACCGCCTGATTGGCGGGCCCAGGGCGCGCGGTCTACCGGGTGGAGCGCGGCGGTGCATGGACCAGGCGGGGGACAGGTGGCAGCCCCGGGTTGGTCGGTGCACGCGGCGCGGTCCACAGAATTCTGGGGAAGGCGTGGACCGGGTGCAGGGGACACGTGTCTCCCTCATTGGCGGGTGCAGCACACGCGGTGCACGGAACACGCGAGGCCGGTACCTCGGGAAGCGTGCCCACGTGCGACCCACGTCGCGCGACCGGCGCGCACGTCGCCGGCGGCGGGTCAACAGGGAGGACACGTGGCGCCCGCTCATTGGCGGGCGCCACCGCCTTACTGTGCGGGGAGGACGGACACGTGGCGGCGGTGAGTGGTCCGCTTCGGTGTTCGCTGTTCGGGCGACACGTGGCGGGCTCCGAGGCGGGTCGGACGGATCTGGATCCCGTCCGACGGCGTGTATTGGGCCGGGCCGCACTGTGCGCGCCCGAAAGTTTTGGGCCGGGCCGCACTGTGCGCGCCCGAAATCTTCGGGCGCCCGAAAGTTTGGGCCCGAGCCCAATAACTTGATTTTTTTTTGGGCTTTTCCTTTGAGGCCTATATATAGGTCACCTTGGGCTGGTTTTTCACCCTTTTCCCGTGGAATCAGCTCTGATTTTTATGAAAAATCTCCTCTCCCTCTTGGCTATCTCCTGGAGAAGAATTTCAGAAAATCTGGAAGCCGTGACGACTGTGTTTCTACCTCGTAGTGCGGAGCGACGTTTTACAGTTTGAGGCCCACTACCGTCGCATTTTCTTCTGGGAGACCTGCAGAGCTACCCCGACCACATTTTTGGACGATTTCTTCGCCAGCGGTTGCACAAGAGGTATATCTACGTTTTCCGTGTTGATCATTCTTCCCAGAAATGAGTTTTTTTTGAGGGTTGGGGTACATTTTTACGCCCCTTTGCTACAGTTTGGAATCTTGACAGCAGCGAGCTTCGCGGAATTTTATCTTCACTTCTGGATATCGGATTTCGATGATTCAAGAGCCTATCGACATCTACTCTTCGCGAGGATCGTCGTGATATTTTTATTGGAATTTTGTGAATTTTATTTTCAGGTGAAATTCGCGTGTGAACAGTAACAGTACATGCAGATTTTGGAATGTGATTGTTATGTGATAATTGGTTGTAATTGTGAGTTGTTGTTGTACCCAGGACTGTAAGAGCACTCTTTTCTGTGCTCTGGCTCTGTGGATCTAGGAAATTGTCGATTCCTGGACTGTTTATCTGTACGGCTCGGACAGTTAGCGTGTTCAGGTGGGTGATTTTGCTTGCAATAACTATGGACTGCACTCTAATTCTGCAATTATAAATGCATACATGATAGTATTGGAGCAATATAAACTGTGCAAACTGTATGATAGTACCCACTGTTAGTAAGTGCTAAATTTGATGATCTTATTGGAATTCTTGCCACGCATGAACCATTTTAATTGGAAAACTTGACTTAGCACATTTATTATGCATTGTATATTTACCCAGACGACTACTGTTAAGATTACGCATCTACTTTAGTTTCCCCCACAGCAGTTGTTACTTTGTCATCTGGACATAGTGGTCTTTCCCTGAGTTGTGGGTTGGGAGGTTTAGTAGCTTTGGATGCATTGTACTCGTGTCTGGGGACCGAGTAGAGTTGGCAGCAGTCTATAGTTTGTTCATCATTTGAGATAGTGACATGTGGGACTGGGATCTTTGGGGAGTTGATCATTGGGACAGTGTGGATTCTTAGTTAGCGAGTGAGACAGTGATTGGATCATAGCCTGTAGGAGCCATACTTTAGATCGACAGAGATGCGCAGTTACTTTGCTCGGTGGGGTCGCTACCCACGAGTGCCACTCCGGAAGTGGGGCTTGCTACTTCTTTCGGCGGCTGTCGATGGTTGGTGTCCCCCTGACTG
>CM054935.1:4403263-4449917 GCA_029168755.2 Tillandsia fasciculata | reverse complement strand
TTTTAAAATTTATGCTTACTCCAGTTTGCAATAAGTGGAAAAAAGATGTGTGAAAAAAGATTGAAACTGTGACAATAACAATGGAAGGCACATTTATTATTGAAGGGTGTGGAATGATGCTACTAAGTGAGGATTATCACCGGAGAGCAGAGTAATATGCAAATCATAGGCTTCTTGTTACTTTGGGTGGTTATATTGATGGGGTTAGGAAATCAGATGTGCATCAGGGTTGTCCAGAATGAAAATTTCTGATCCAAATACTATGTTGTTTTGATTAGCATAGGACACAAGCAGTGGGAATGGTTTTCGGTGTTTTTTTATTACTTAAATATTTAATGTGGACTCAGTAGAAGTTTTGTCATGTTTTTCTTTTTTTTTTTAAAGATTGTTTTTGAGGATCTACGTTGTCAAACTATTTTGAATGGATTCTCTTTTTGTTTTGATGCAAGAATTTTCTTGCTAGTTGGCACGGATTGGCACATGGCCAGCATGTGTCGCTCGTGTCACCTATGTCGATAAGCCTATGCTGCTCATGCCGGCTGTGCCAATATATAAAAGACGGTTTGTGTTGAAGCGTGCCGGCGTGCTGTTCTGTGCTAGTAGCACACCAGCATGTCATTTGCCAGTCGCATGGCAATCATTGATATATTCATTGAATCTTTGTCTGAAGATGTGTTTCAAATCCTGTATTTGAACTGTTGTGGCAGGAATAAAGTGAGTGCTACACCATTGTCCGTTGGGTATGTTAGACTGTTTAGAGGTATTTTACATCTTTAGAGGTTTTCAGAAATAACATCACAAGCAAGATCAGTTTGCTTGTGTGCTGAGAGTGGTAGTTTCCATACTATTCCTTTTAAACGACCATTAACGGTTTTTATTAGGGTTCAAAAATCCTGTACTTCTTAATAGTGAATAAGTTAGATGAAATTGGATAATTACTTTCAATGTTGTCAAATGTGCCTCTTAGGCACGTAGGGAAATGCCTTGGTTCTTTATCTCCCAAATCAGCAGGTAGAAGCCAAGAGGGCAGTCTAGAAAACTGTCATTTTTGGCTTTTGGTAGTGGACCAAACCTTACATTATTGCTAATTTTTTCTGAATTCAAATATTTGACCTTTAATATCTTATTTTGCTTGTGATTTCAAAAAGAAGAGTAATAATGAGAATAAGAAGGATAATTGAATGAAACATTCCCTCAGAATGCTATTTAGAAGTAAGCATGTATATTTTTTCACTTTAAAGCAAAATTTGTAGCTTATATCACTTGTTTTAGTATTTACATTTTGCTTTTGATAGTCCTTGAACAAGCATGAAGAAATACTCTTATTGTTTCTATAAAGCCACTTTTACATTTGAAACTAAAATATTATTTATGGGTGTAAAGGCAGCTTTATAAGTTGGTGTTCTTACGTAACTATACCCTGGTTATCGCAAATTTAACCAGCCATGGTACAACATAGCTGTCTTTACAACTGTGACCACCTACCAGTACAATCTCTTGGGTAAACATAACCTTCATCAACTCCTAAATCAGTGGATTAATATCAAACTAGCTGAAGGGGGTTCTGTATTTGGTTGGTGAAAAAAGAGCCTAGAAAATGATCTCTAGTTATATATCAAATTGAGAATGATATACTTTCTGTCGAAAACTTCTTATCATCTGAATGAACCTTGAAGTGCCATGGATTTCATTAATCTTATCAAGCTTATTTTCACCAGAGAAGAGATAACACCAGGAAAGGGAGATCTCTGGACCAAAACCTATCCTGTGTGGGAGAATGGACTTTTAGTAAAACAGTTATGCTTTAGATAGGCCAAATTCCTCCCATATTTTGCTTTCTTTAAATTGGCATGATGGTGAAATAAAATCCCTCTCTGGGGCATAAACATCATAACTTAGATATATTTTACTGTTCTTTGGTATAATTTGTCATGCAATAATCCATAAATCTGCACGTACAGGGTGATCACAAAAACCACAGTGGAAGCACATATTTAAAATGGTTAGACTGTAAACTTAAGCTTAAAATGTTTTATAAAATGTGAAGTGTTAGTGAGCAAAACATATAATGAGGCTTCTGGATTGAAATAGTTATAGATCATCAAGATCTAGATTATTCAAAAAACCAAGAACATAAAAAATTTGTTGCAGATAGTAAAATTTTTACAAACCTTTTTTTTTGAAATATTAAATTTACTCATATTTTGATGCATAAGGCAAAAGACCTTCCAAACGAAAGATATGCATGCTTTTATGCTGCAGATAATTTGTATTTGACTTTTTGTTATCTCAGAAATGTTAAACTGCTTCTAAAGATTTGATCAAGTGTGCAAACCTAATCATTTGCTCCTGGAAATGCATATCTATGCATGTGCTTGTTCCAGCTGTCTTTTTTCTCTTGGGAGTGTACTTTTATATAATTACTCTATGATTCTAGCAGATATTGTTTTCTTTCTTTTCCTTTCAATCTTTTTCCTGACATGCTACTGGTACAATTTTGCAATTGACTTTCGTTGTCTGTCAGTTGAATAATCCAAGTTTTTGTGATCCTATGCTGTTGTAGTTATTTTTTTGTTGGTTTTTTTGTGCCAATTTTAAAACTAAGTGCTGGATTTCAATCTTTGTGCCTTTTAACAGATTTCAGAAAGTTGATTTCAGGGTGCCTCCGCAATTACGAAATCTTGGTGATATGACTGTTAACACTCAGTGAGTCTTTATTTGTTTCACAATTAAGTTTCTTTAATCACTATTGATCTCTTTACATCTATTTTATCGTGAAATGAAAATTCACCTCTTCGCTTTACTACTGGGGCTTGCAATCTTGCCAAGTAATAATCTCAATCTAGTGATTTGATGTTTGCTTTCTTCTGATATGTTGCTTGTTCAATCACATCCAAATAACAGTAGAGCTATCCTTCTATTCATTCCACCGTGGCTTTCTTCAAAACATTCTTTCCTTATTTAGTCACACTTTATGGAAAATTTGAGGTGATCTAGAAAATAGTCATCCAACGAAGTAATTGTGTATGTATTTTAGATTTTCTTAATCAGCTGAATTGCTGTAGAACATTTAGATAAGCTATATCATGTATATAGCTCATCTAGTTTATGGATAGAGGAAGTCAGTTGGCATAGAAGTGTATTTCTTTAGGGATATATTTAATCTTGTATCTATTGTTACTGTCAATAGAAGGGTTTTAGCTTGATGTTGCTTAAAATTTCCAGGCAGCTTGTAGATTATATCAGTTTGTCTTAAATAGGCACCTATGTAGCACGGATACGGATACGGGGATACGGATATGACACGATACGGACACGGCGATACGACATTGTCCCAAAACTCTAGGATACGATACGCCGGGAATACTTAAATAAAATATTATTTTAATATATAAAAATAAATTTATGTTGATTATATGTCATGACATATTGAAAAATAAAAAATAAACAAATGGCTAAAAGCAAAACAAATATAGTATTTCCATTTATAAAACCACAAAACATCATAATATTCATCTTACAACTTACATGTACAGTCTACATCCAAAACAACAAAAAGAAGAGAGGTTTTCATCAAAAGGATTTAATTTGGTTCAGTTTCATTCTCATTGGAATCATCAATAAATATCACACTCTCCAAATCTGGCTCATCAAGTGAAAGATTTGCAATTTCAAGAATACCAACACTATCAAATGTGTCAAAAGAATCTCCTCCAACATCCCACATCTTGGTCTCTCCTTTATATATTATGGAGCCTTCCTTGATAAAAGGCGAAGATTAGTATGTACATATACTAAATCTTCGGCTTGTTGTGGCGTAATCTTTTTCCTCTTCATAGAGTGAATGAATGAGTAGGTACTCCAATTCCGCTCGCAACATGAAGAGGAGCAAGGTTGGCCAAGTAACTTTAGGGCTAAATTTTGGAGTATAGATGCTGCAGCACCATGAATGACCCATCACTTTTTTGGGTCAAGAACCCCCCTAACTTCAATTGAATCATGCTTATCAAATCCCTTTCCGACAGCAGAAAAATTTGCAAACTCATTTACCACTCTTATTTCTTTGTTATTTGGAAAAAAAATATTTAAACACTTGTTTCTCATTTTTTATATCTCCAAATCCTTATGCGGAGGAACTTGATTTGGATCCTCATCAATCCACGATGAGCTATAGTATCTAATGAATACAAGAAAAATAAAAATTAGGATACTATGGTTGTATTACAAAATACAAATGAACAAAAGTATATATGAGGTTTAGGGAAAAAAAATTTTACCTAGGGTTCAAAGAATGTGCAATGAAATGGAGTATTGCTTTTAGCCCATCAGTCAATCAAAATTTTGTGCACAACGGAATAAAATGATGATTCCTCGTTTTCTTTCTTTCCTTCATCCTATATATAGCAACTTTTATCTTTTCAATCATAGAGTCCCACGTTTCATATATCAAATGTAAGCAAGGCTTGTCGGTATTGGCTATCCGAAGTATCTCATTTATGGGTTCGTTAAAAGAAAGAATATAGTTAATTTGATCCCACCACAAGTCGTTGAGAATTCTATCTTTTACAAATTGTGCTTTTCCCACATCATCCTCCCTATAGCTAGCCCGCTTGTCACTAATGACCATATTTTGGAGATCCCGTTTGATTTGCTGGAATCGTCTTAGCATGACGATTACCGAAGCGAATCGAGTCTCGGCCATCGCAAGCATTTTCAAGTTGACAAACTCATTAAAGATTGCCAACCTCCTGGAATGATTCAAGATAAAATTTGTGATGCATGCTACGTCTTCCGCTATGATAGTAATCCAACTACATTCATCAAAAGTAACTTCATTGGCCTCGGTATTCTTAGCCGCACAAATATTTTGTAATGCAAGGTTCAATGTGTGCATAACACAAGGAGTCCAAAATATTAAAGGAAATTGTGCTTCAATCAACATTCCCGCAGCTTTGCATATGTGAGCATTATCCGTTATCACTTGGACCACATTTTGTGGTCCAACTTCTTCAATAACTTTAGAAATCATGTTAGCAATAAAATATTTTTCCTTATACTCCCTTTTGCAATTGACCGCTTTTAAGAACATCGGTCCACTCTCTGTTACACCCAAAAAGTTTATTAAAGGCCTTCTTTGTGCATCAATCCTTTCTCTGTTACGCCCAAAAAGTTAATTAAAAGCCTTCTTTGTGTATCAGTCCATCCATCACATATAATGCTTAAACTCTTCTCCTTCCAAGTGCTTTTTATAGGCTCCAATAATCTCTCAATATGTCCTTTCTTGTTGAAGACTAGTTCTCAATATATTATAATTGGGAGGTATATAACCTGAAATATTATGATTAGCCACAAAAGTATAGGAGTTGACATAATAAAGGTTTCTTGCAAGATTAAAGGCAAACCACTAGAATAAAACATTCTAGCAATCTCGCAATGTAGCTGATTTCGAGCCGTCATGTTGAAAGACTTCTTTAGAGCTGTTTCAAGTGTTGATGTTACCATTCTTTTTCTTGGCTCAAAAAATTGCATCCCTATACCCTCTATACTTTTTCTTAGCTCCGCCTCTTCAACAAGTCTTTTCATCTTTGCAATATTGTCACTAGTAGCCTTAAGGCAACCTTTGATTCCTCGTCTTGAAATTCTCAACAAATGAGCTTTAACCCTATAATATGATCTATTATAAATTTGTTTGTGAAAGTTGCATTCAAACCTCATGTTTACTCCATCCCCTAACTTTTGCACCTTTCTTACATTCTTTCATAATGGAGTATTATCGTTAATGCTACGTGAACTACCACTACCACTACCTCTGGTACCACTACCACGGCTACCGCTACCACTACCACCTGTAGAAGCTTGATTTTCACTATTCATTTCCTATGCATGTCAAGATAAATAAATAGATATAATTAACATAACATTATTTATAAATTATAACAATATGTAGCACACAGTCATACACAATTTCAATAAAGAAAAGTACAATGCAATTACATATGTGATGTGTGAGATCCTTACCAATCATTTAATTATCATAAAATCTCTCTGGATTGATTATATAAAATTAATCCTAAAATAATTAATCCTTCAATCATATTTTGCCTATTTTCAAATAGTATAACTGTATAAGGTTTTAGTATGTAAACTATAAATCTTTAAGACTTTTACAAAAGAAAATATGCTAGCATTTTTTTAAAAAAATAGAGAAATAAAAACTAAGTTATTTTGTGTAATCTTTGTAGGTTATTAACATTATTAGCCAATTAAAATAAAAAAAAAACAACAGTCAAATCCTAAATACCTAAATCCATGGCATTTAATACTAAAGAAAAAAAAAAGAGCGATTTAAAAGCCCATAGAGTTTAATAAGAGAGAGAAAGAGATTTAAAAGCCTATGGAGTTTAATAAGAGAGAGAGAGAGAGAGAGAGAGAGAGAGAGAGAGAGAGCCGAGAGATTGCTGCCGGCCACAAGTAGGGCCGCCACGTCCACGAGGAAGATGGCCACAAGCAGGGCCGCCGCTCTCCAGTCTCCACTGTCACGCCACAGATCCGTCTATTGATCGGTTCTGGAGCACGCACAGACTTTCCGCCGACTGGGTAAGCCATGCTCCAACTGAACGGAACGGTCAGTCCTATTCATGCTTAATGAAAAGAAAGCGAGAGGATATATCAGAATATAAGGGATAAAATATTAAAATAATAACTTTATTCCATCTATTGGTTCGGTTACAAAAGAGAAACAACCGAGCCCTCCGCTCAACAAAACAACAATCGAACGACATAGCTACTACAGACGGTCGGTTAGACTCCTAGTCTCGCTACTCGACCATGTTCTTGCCGCGATTGCGTGCCTCACCAACCGATCCGACACCTGAAAGGAGTAAATCACAGGGAGTGAGAATTAATTAAATTCCCAGTGGGTTCAACCACCGAGAAAGAATGTTTTACACTTGGTCTATAGGAAGCATCTACAAAAACAAAACAAAGATAAAGCATGCAGATAAAAAAACAGTAAAGGTTCAAGAAACACCTCAGATGCCTCACCAACACCCAACTAAACCCATATCACCTACCAACGCCTTGGTTCAGATCTACTGAGTATCTCACCTACGCTAAAGCCGAAAGGGTCTTACCTCTTCGATCGGTTGTCCTGTGAGTGGAGGTCGAATACTCGTACAGTACTCCCATCGGCGATTCGTACATTCATCTGGGCGAAGTCGGCCGTCCGTACGCTCCCCAGATTGGTCCTGGGTGCTAAGTGGGCCGCCGAAAGAACTCCGTACTCGCTACCATCTGGTTAAACAATCCTACCGCCAGGAGAGCCGGGACCTAACCCACGTCACCCTCAGTGGGTATTTCACCACAAACTGCGCGGTGCCTGAAGAACCGGGACGCATCCACGTCATTATTTGGTGGGTATTTCGCCACAACATCGAATAGGAGGCTGGGTTACACCCACGTCACCACACCCATCATTAGCTCTGTACTTCTATTTCTAGAGGAATCGAAGCATCGATCTTCAATCTTCTCCTTAATCAAGTGCTCTCACGCCACAGCTCGAAGGCCAACTACCCAGTTCACCAACATACCAGAGTACTCTTCTCTAGTCTTTCTTAGGCTACTCCTAAGACAGTCTACCACTCTCTCACATTCAGTCGAACCCTCGGTTCCACCACTTCACGGTTCTATCCTGGAATCCACAAGCAAAGCACCCGAATACAGGGTCACTAACCTCTAAAGTCCAAAACCTTAAGGCTCGGGGAGTTCAACACAACACTCCTTTCACAACCCCTACTTACAACTAGCAGCAGGAAACTAACAACAACCAAAGCTCAAAAGAGTAGACAAGGTAAGAGATCACCCTTGCTTGACGATATACCCCACCTCAAGCTAAAGAATTCGCTGAAGATTGCAGTCGGCTCGGCTTTTTGGATCGCCAAGGAATGCTCCTTCGGGTACGAGTCGATTCGAGGAAGAAGTTCTTGAACTTCAGAGTCTTCTGAGGATTTTCGATTGCTCGGCTCTAGCTGATCTCTCACAACACCCAACAGAGTTCCCTCCTGATAGACCTGCTTTCTTTACTATTTATAGTGGAAACCGATTGGACACAAAAGAAACAAATATGACTGGGCGACGCTAACCGGGTGACGCGCTGCGGCGTGACAGAGTTGTGCACACAGCACGTCACTTTAGCTTATCCTCATAATAAATAACCCGAGTGTTTGCGCAGGCTGGTCCCATCACCAATAGGGTCCGTTGACTTACGAATGAGTCGTGAAGTTGTCCTCACATCGTCTCAAGGCGTTCGGCTCCTCCACAGGCTGGTTCGGCTCTCCACATCTTTCTCTCCTTAAAAGGAGTTTCGTTCGTGAAACTGGCTTACGCACCTTCGCCAAACAACCAAGGAAAGCGATCTCGCATGGAATTCTTGGGCTCCCATGTCGCTTCCCGTTCATCGTGCTGGGTCCACAGCATTTTCACATAGGGGATAGAACGATTCCTCAGCTTTTTCTCACAACGGTCGATGACCTCAACTGGTTGCTCCTCATAACTCAAATCTTCCTGTAGATCCAAAGGTGGATTACTCAGGATGTGAGTCGGGTCAGGCACATACTTGCGGAGTAACGACACATGAAACACATCGTGTACTCCAGCCAAGCTTGGTGGTAAGGCGACTTGGTAAGCTACAGGACCAACTCGCTCCAAAATCTCGAAGGGCCTGATGTAGCGGGGACTTTGCTTTTCTCGCAATCCAAATCGCTTCATTGCTCGAGTCCGTGAAACCTTCAAGAGCACATGATCTCCAATACTGAAGGTTAGGTCTCGTCTTCGCCTATCGAAGTAACTCTTTTGTCGGCTTTGCGCGGTCAACAACCTCTTATGCGCCATCCTCACTTTCTCCTCGTCCTCTTGCACAACGTCGGGGTCTAGGGCGATCCTCTCACCAACTTCATCCTAATGTAATAGAGATCGACACTTCCTGCCGTACAGTGCTTCATAGGGCGCCATCCCGATGCTCGCCTGGTAACTATTGTTGTAGGCGAATTCCGTCATCGGTAGATACTGCTGCCATTTGATTCCAAATTTATGAACACGCTCGGAGCATATCTTCGAGGATTTGATTGGTCCCCTCCGACTGCCCGTCGCTCTGCGGATGATAGGTTGTGCTGAAGTTGAGGCGTGTCCCCAAGGCTGCATGAAAGCTTCTCCAAAATTGGGACATGAATCGGGGATCTTGGTCCGAAACAATGGATGCTAGTACTCCATGCAGGTGTATCACCTCATCAATGTAAACTCGCGCCAACTTGTCCCGCGACCAGGTAGTGTGGATCGTCAGAAAATGAGCCGATTTCGTCAAGCGATCCACTATTACCCAAATCGTGTCGTGGCCTGCCTGAGAACGGGGCAAACCCATAAAGAAGTTCATAGCAATATTCTCCCACTTCTATACCGGTATCGGTAGCTGCTGCAGTTTGCCGGCTGGGAGTTGATGCTCCGCCTTCACCCGTTGGCACGTTAAGCACTGAGCTACAAAACGCCCAACATCTTGCTTCATTCTTGGCCACCAGAAAATACATCTTTAGATCCTTGTACATTTTGGTGCCGCTAGGATGGATAGTGCAGTTGGACTGATGTGCTTCCCTCGGAATCTCCTCTCGAATCTCTGGGTTACTCGGCACACATAGCTGGTCATTGAACTTTAGAATCCCATCCGAGCCTAAACTGAACTTTTCGGCTCCTCCACTTTCCAAATCGGTTCGGATTTTCTGAAGTTTCTCATCCGAGCCTTGCTTCTCTTTAATTCTTTCCAGCAAGGTCGGCTGCACCCTGATACTCATCAGTCTTGCCGGGGTACCGCTCGCAACAACCTCCAAGCTGAAACGACTAATCTCTTTTCGCAATGGTGCTTGATTGGTGATCATCATCGCAAAGTTTTTCATGGATCTTTGGCTCAGAGCATCGGCTACTACATTTGCCTTTCTAGGGTGATAGGACATTATAAAGTCGTAGTCCTAACTCCAACCACCGACTTTGCCTTAAGTTTAACTCCTTCTAGGTGAATAGATACTTAAGGCTTTTGTGCTCCGTGTAAATTTCTCAGTGCTCGCCGTAGAGATAGTGCCGCCAGAGTTTCAAGGCGAAAATTATCGTAGCCAACTCAAGGTTATGGGTGGGATAATTCTTTTCATAACTCTTCACCTGCCGAGAGGCATAGGCAATGATCCTATCCTCTTGTATCATAATACAATCGAGACCACTCCCTGAAGCATCACTGTATACCACATATCCTTTACCTAGTGTAGGCAGAGCAAGGATAGGAGTCGATGCCAGCTTCTCCTTTGAAAGCCGAAAGCTTCGGTCACACTCTTCGCTCAAATAAATTTGGCTCCTTTGCAGGTAAGTCGCGTAAGCATAGTGATTTTTGAAAACCCCTCCATGAACCGCCTATAGTACCTAGCCAGTTCGACAAAATTTCGCACCTCAATCATATTCATCGGCTGTGGCCAATCCTTGATTGCCTTAACTTTCTTAGAATCAACCGAGACTCCTCCTTCTGAGATTACATGGCTCAAGAATGCAGTCTCCCGGAGTCAAAACTTGCACTTCTTCAACTTTACGAACAATCTTCGCTCCTTTAACACTTGTAAGACTTGCCCGAGGTGCTCATCATTTCGAGAATAGACTAGAATGTCGACGATGAAGACTACCACAAATCAGTCGAGAAACGGTTGAAAAACTCGCTTCATGAGGTCCATGAATGCAGCTGGGGCATTGGTAAACTCGAACGACATTACAGTGAGCTCATAATGACCATACCGAGATCTGAAAGCCGTCTTGTGCATATTCTCCGGCTTAATCCTTAACTGATGGTATCTCGATTGTAGGTCGATCTTCGAGAATATCCTAGACCCTTGTTGCAACTCGTTGAATAAATCCTCCAACTGGGCCTTATGCTCTTTCAATTCTGTAGGTGCCATTCGTTAGGGCGCCTTCTAGATTGGCATCGTCCTAGGAATCACATCGATCACAAACTCGATCTCTTGGCTCGGCGGAATACCTGATAGCTCTTTTGGGAAAACATCCGTGTACTCTTGGACTATAGAGATATCCTCGAGTGCCGGAAGTTTCGCTCGTTCCATCACCACCGTGGCTAAAGGCAGAACCCGGTAGCTCCGAAGATTGAGAACGGTGGGACCCTCCAGATTGAGAATGCGAGCGCAAGAACTTAGAAGGTCACTTGCCACTCGACTGACCTCCACTCGACTGTCGCCGCTTTTCTTTCTCCTTTTCCTTCTCGAACATCTCGCGGTCCTGACGCATGGCCGCTTCCCCCCGCTCAACCAACTGTGCACGATCCACAATCTCTCGATAGTTCTGAATGTTGAGCGGCTGGACCTTGAAGAAGATGCTCGGGTGGAGACCTTGCTCGAAGCAACGAGCCTTATTTGCCTTGTTTCGAACAACCAAAGGAAGGCAACACACGATGCGGAAAAACTCCAACTTGTATTCTTGCACCGTTCGGCTCCCTTGTCGTAGATTCTTTAAAGTCTCCTCCATCTACTGCTTGGCGCTGCTAGGGAAGTAGGTTGCGAACAACATTCCTCGAAACTTCTCCCAGGTTGGAGGAGGTAAGGCCGCTTGGTCACGCTTGCTCTTCTCGACCTTCCACCATCGACGAGCCATCTTGTCCAGAAAAAGGAGGGCCAGAGTGACCTGATCTCGGTCCAGAATCCATAGGTTTCGAACTACTGCTCCATTGAGTCGATCCACGACTCGACGATCATCGGGCCTCCTTCACCACTAAACACCAGCGGGTTGAACTTCTGGAAGCTAGCAAGACTCCATCACTTGGTCTTGCTTCGCTCTCTGAGCTTTATACTGAGCTGTTGAAGCTTCCGATCCTGTCCTTCGGGGCGCTTCTTGGGTAGTCCCTGTGGAAGGTGGTTCTTTGGGTCCCCGAGCTGGTCGTGCGGCTCTCGTCTGAGGTAAAGAACGTGTCATGGAGCCTTCGAATCTGCTCCCTCTGCCGCCGCAGGGCTTTCCCTTGACGTCGGAAAGTCTCAGTCTACTGCTAGACCACATTAAGGAGTGTGGCCACCTGATCCCGTAGCTCATGCACATCTCTCGTCTCAGTCGGAGCCGACGGAGTGGTCGTCCTCAGGGTGCCATGCTCACTGCATAAAACAACGCTAGTAACAACAACCGAAACCTATGACTCGACCTCAAAGCAAATCAACCAAACAGGACCCAATTAAGCGAAAGTCCTTGAGGGACATTCCTTTTCACTTTAGTCATTGCGTTGTCGGCTGCCAACGTAATCATTCGAATGTGAAAGTTCGGTTCCCCTGATTGGTTCCCAACATCCTACTCGGGAACACTATTGACCCAATCTTTTGCTTTCGTCGGAGGTCACTAACCACTCACGCTCTCAACCTTCTACGGCCTTCCTATGGTTCATGACTCCCTATCATCTATGGTTCAACAGTACAATACTAACCACCTAGGACTTCTCCTAGGCTCTGATACCACTACAAAGTTTGTCACGCCCCAGATCCGTCTATTGATCGGTTCGGGGGCACGCACAGACTTCCCGCTGAACGGGTAAGCCACTCTCCACCCGAACGGAACGTTCAATCCCATTTGCGCTTAATAAAAAGAAAGCGAAAGGATACACAATATTAGAGTATAAGGGATAAAACATTAAAATAATAACTTTATTCCATCTATCGGTTCGGTTACAAAAGAGACAGACAACCAAGCCCTCGGCTCAACAAAACAACAACCGAATGACACAGCTACTACGGACGACCGGCTACTCCTAGCCTCGCTACGCGATCGTGTGCACCACCAACTGATCCGACATCTCAAAGGAGTAAACCACAGGAAGTGAGAATTAATTAAAGTTTCGAGTGGGTTCAACCACCTCTACACTTACTTGGTCTACAGGAGGCATCTACAAAAGCAAAACAGAGATAAAGCATGCAGATAAAGAAATAGTAAAGGTTCAAGAAACGCCTCAGATGCCTCGCCAACACCTAACTAAACCCACGACACCTACCAACGCCTCGGCTCATATCTGCCGAGTATCTCACTTGCGCTATAGCCGAAATGGTCTTACCTCCCCGATCGGTTGACCTGTACGAACCCCGAGTGGAGGTCGAATTCTCAAATAGTACTCCCATTGGCGACCCGTACATTCATCTGGGCGAAGTCGGTCATCCGTACGCTCTCTAGATTGGTTCTGGGTGCCAAGTGGGGCGCCAAAAGAACTTGCACTCGCCATCACCTGATTAAACAATCCTACCGCCAGAAGAGCTGGGACCCAACCCACGTCAACCTCAGTGGGTATTTCACCACAAACTGTACAACGCCTGGAGAACCGGGACGTACCCACGTCATTCTCTGGTGGGTATTTCACCACAACACCGAATGGGAGGCCGGGTTACACCCACATCACCACACCCATCATTAGCTTTGTGCATCCATTTTTAGAGGAATTGAAGCATCGATCTTCTCCTCAATCAAGTACTCACGCCACAGCCTGAAGGCCAACTACTCAGTTGACCAACATACCAAAGTACTCTTCTCTAGTCTTTCTTAGGCTACTCTTAAGACAGTCTACCACTCTCTCACATTCAGCCGAACCGTCGGTTACACCACTCTGTTCTATCCTGGGGTCCACAAGCAAAGCATCCGAATACAAGGTCACTAACCTCTACAGTCCAAAACCTTAAGGTTCGGGGAGTTCAACACAACACTCCTTCCACAACCCCTACTTACAACTAGCAGCAGGAAACTAACAACAACCAAAGCTCAAAATAGTAGACAAGGTAAGAGATCACCCTTGCTTGACGATATACCCCACCTCAAGCTAAAGAATTCGCTGAAGATTGCGGTCGGCTTCTTGGATTGCTAAGGGACGCTCCTTCGGGTACGAGCTGATTTGAGGAAGAAGTTCTTGAACTTCAGTCTTCTGAGGATTTTCGGTTCCTCGGCTCGAGCTGATCTCTCATAACACCCAATAGAGTTTCCTTCTGGTAGATCTTCTCTCTTTACTATTTATACGGGAGATCGGCTGGACACAAAGGAAATAGATATGACTGGGCGGTGCATTGCGGCATGACAGAGTTGTGTACACGGCACGGCACGTCACCTTCGGCACGTCACCTTAGCTTATCCCCATAATAAATAACCCTAGTGTCTGCGCAGTTTTCGGCGGCTGTCCCATCACTAATAGGGTCCATTGACTTACGTATCAACCGATCACGCTGGCGTGAGCCGTGAAGTTGTCCCCATATCGTCTCAAGGCGTTTGGCTCCTCCACAGGCTTGTTTGGCTCGCCACATCCACCGTCGACAAAAGGGTTTGGGGTTCCGCTCGCCAAAAATAGGGTTTGGGATTTCACGCGCTCACTCTCTCTCTTGCTTTCTCTCTCTCTTGGAACAAAACAAAAGAGGTATTGATCGTAGCCCAAAAGAAATAGGGTGTTTTTTTAATTTCTTATGGTGTTGGATGCGGGTTTTTTAAAAATTTTAAAATTCTACCTGTTTAGACCCGAAAGAAATAAGTTTTTTTTTTTTATTTTATTTCATATGGTTTTGGATGCTGATATTTTTAAAAATTTTAAAATCCGACCCGTTTAGACCCGAAAATACGCCTTCTGTATCCCGCTTGTATCCTAAAACGTGTTCCGCCGTATCCCAAAACGTGTCCCTCCGTATCCTAACGTATCTGATCCGTATTTGATATATTTTTTTTTAAATACCAGATACTTCAGTCCTGTATCCGATACATATCGGGCACATATCGGATACGGGAACGGGCTGTATTTTAGAGTATCTGTGCATCATAGATAGGCATGTGGTTTTTGTAACACTCTATACTCAACATTGATAAACCAATGTTTCAAGTGTCTATTGTGCCATACCGTAGTGACTAGATACCAGCGCGATATGACCTTCGTGTTGATGGCACAGGTCAACATCCTCTACTTTTTGATTTTAGCTAGCAGTTATCTCAATAAGAACAAAAGATTTGATATAGCCATATAATAAACAGTTAGAGTACTTCGGTGCCAAAAAAAAATATTTCATGTCATAGTGTATAGGCACATAGGTATTTATGTCACCAGCACACATCGTCACGCCCCGGCATGCACCGTGCCATGCTATTCTGGTTTCTCAGCAGGATCCCATGCCATGACACTAAAATGCTTGGAATAAACAAAAATGGGAATTGAGAGATTATAATAATCTCATTTATCGGTTCTTGAAATTTTAGTTGTGTATTTTCAAACTGTAAAGCCTGTTGTGGTAGATTGATATAACTATCCACAATTGGAAAACTGGTCACAACACAAGATAAAGAAAGATTAAAGGGAAAACTGCAAATAACCCTCTTGTTTATTAGTGCAGTCGCACTGAAGCAAGCTACGGTTTCATTTGTTGCACTTAACTGCACTATTGTTACTTTCCTTTATACCTTAAGGACCTCCCATTACGAGTAGGCTTAAATTGGCCTATGGGCTCATAGAAACGGTTGATATTAAAATAGGACACAATAAAACCCACGTACCATTTTTATCCTGCTTGTAGTGGGAGATAGTTATGAGGGAAACTTGAGGCTTTTCTAACAATTATGTATTGACATAAAATAATATTTTCATTGAAACACCAAAAGCAGGGAAAGATCATTGTGTCGTCCATTATAAGGGAAGTTGCAATGTGATCTACGGCATGACACAGACCACTTCTGTTCTTTGTAATTCAGACCTCTTGCTCCTGTTTGCAGTTGTGTCACACTTCACAACACCTGAATGATCTTTGTTTTCGCTTCTCATGCATTCAATGGAAGAAGCCAATTCTTGTCGTATTTCCTTGAGGTAGCGTTTTGTTGGGGAATAAGGCCTTGTTCCAGTTTTGTTTCCCAACAAATACGTTTGGTCATGGGTGGGAATAGTAGCTCTCGTTTTTCTGGAATAAAGTTGGTATAAGTCTGGAACTACCGTTACACCATTTTTCTTGAAACAAGATTGTTCTCATTTGAGAACAAGCTTAATTAAAATAAATATAATTTTAATTATTGTATTAACTCTTTAATTAATCTATTATTTTGACTAATCTAATTATTTTATTAACTAATCATTTAACTATTAAATAATTAACTAATTGATCTATTAATTTATTAAATTATTTGTGGTTAATTAAATTATTAATTAATAATACTCATTGTTAATTATTTTATTAATCAATATTTAGGGTTATCTAGTAGTAGTTAATTAAAAAAGTTAAATTATTATGTAATTAATATTTTTATGTTAATTAATTAGATAAAATATTATTATTTTAAAATTATAATTACTTTTATTCTCACTATTCCAATCTAACTATCTAAACATTATTTTTCTTATTCCCGAAAACAATTCAATTTTCATCCAAATGCAAAATTGGTTTTATTTCTGTTTATTCCAAGAGTTGTGCCTATATCAGAAATAAGCAGTTCTTACTTATATCCCAACCAAATGCAGCCTAAAGGTTCAGTGATCATTTACATCAAATTTGAATCCATAAAAAGACCTTGACTTTTCTGATAAAAAAACAAGCTAAAATGGGTCGAAATTCATTTATTTTACATTGGAGTACTTGAATCCTTCACAGTGATTTCTGATATATGTACTGTTCGTGGTCATGATTTCTAGAGCAGCCCACATAAGAAAGTATATAGAGTGTTAATTGGGGTAGATGTAGTTAAGAAAAGGAATCTGGAATGAGGTGTAGAATAACAAGACCTAGGTCTCATCAAATGAAGGATCTGTCTTTCTTCTCTTGTTTTAGATGGGCACAGTATGTTCTCTAGTCTTTCTCTCAGAATTTCTTTTTGACATTGAGATTCGTTTGTTCCAGATCTTCATCATTATGTGTATCAACTGCAACACACATCACTCAAAAACACTTTCATTTTGCTCATGATATTTACAAAATGCAGATACACTACCATGCCATATAGTAACACACCTTGCAAGAAGTTGGTGAGAAGAACCTGATTAACTGTAGAAGACGCAATGCCACAATAGGGTGTAGATTAAAATCAATTGTAGTTTCCATACTTGCTTGCCTTGACTTTATGTATGTGATAATTATGAAACATGCCTATTATCAGTAACGATCTCTTTTTAAGAAAGGATGCTTTTAAGTATTTCCTTTTTCTGCTTTATTTGCTTCTTAGTATATATTTGGATCATGTTGCTTCTAGGAGTCAGCAGAGGTGGAAGGATATATGTCAGTTTCAAGTAATACCCTCGAAGAGTTTTGTTTGCTTGCAACTTTTTGAAGTAGTTGATGATTTCATTCAAGAAGAAATTAGAAAACCTTCGAAGCAAAGAAATTGCTCGGTACGTATATTAGTTTTCCAACTCATTTTCAGTTAACGAAGTGAGATTCTTTATTGAAATCAGTTGATGAAAGGTCAAATCTTCTTTTGGCTTACTGGTACAGTAGGTATAGCAAAATATAGATCAAATTGTCTGGAGCTCCAGGCAATTGCAACAGCTAATTATCAAATAGCTCGATTTGATTCCTTTTTTTTTCTTTTTTTTTTAAAAAATTTGTTTGTTTTGCTTGGTTTTTGTTCTTTTTATTCTGGTTCATTTTCATTCAGTATGCTGAGCATATCTCTCAGGAGCCTTTTTGATGAGTGAGAAGGTCAGAACTATAAGATGCTATTACTTTTAGATTTAGTTACCTTGGACTGATTGGATGACACTTGCAGTTTTGTATCATGTTGGTTATATTCCTTCCCACTATTACAAAGGGTTTTTTGCAAGATATAATAAGATCTGCAAATAATGTCATACACGGCATGCATAAATTATTTTTGTGCTCGTTATGGTCAAATGGATAAAAAAGCTTCTGTACAGGATGCCATTCATGTTTGGGCACGGTTCCAACTTTGCTAGCTAAAATAAACTGTGTCAAGTTTGGAACTTTGGATTAATTTTTAGCAGGGATGATTCAAAAAGTGGCACTGTACAAATATTCTCAATTTCTGATTTAGTCGGTAATTGTGTACTGAAATATATTAAACTAATCTATATGCCAGAGCACTTCCATGGCTGATATGAATTCTATAAAGAGGGAAAAGAACTATAGTTATACTGGTGAGCACAAGAAATAATTGAAGTAAATGATGTCTAAAATATGATACTCGGAAACATTTCCTATCTCTGAAGGAACTTTAATGAGGTTAGGCTATTGAAAGTAATAACCCTGCTTTGATATATACACCCAAGTTGGGTTATCATACTCAGTAGCCATGACTTATTTTAGCTTCTGATATTAATAGTTTTTGTCTGAAGTATAATAAAATAAATATTGCTATATAATCTTATTGTCTTAAACATAGTTTGTTTCCATAGCATTCAACAGGTTGGTTCTCTAGGTCGGCAATAAAAACCTTGAGGTTGCATGTTACCATCAGGTTTCTGTCTCTGTATCCTAATGGTTCTGCAAAAGACTTGTTAAGGTCTGCCAAGGTACTACTTGAGAGGTCCAAGAAAGAAGCAGCTGTTAACAAATTTCAGAGGTTGGAAGAGGAGGAACAACAAATAATCACAGGTTTACTCTTTTCCAGACTAAATTTTACTAAATATACTTCGTGGTAAAACATTTGTTCATCTGTCTCTACTTCAACTATCCTGTTGCATATCATTTGCAGATTCTAGTTGTTTTGCCAAGGCGTCTTGTGCAGAACCTGAGGAGCATGAACCTGAGGATCAAAATGGCATAATTAATGGCGAAACTGAGGATGAGGAAGAGGAAGAAGAAGAAGAGGAAGTGGATGGATGTGATTCTCCTGATACGGTAATAAAGTCTACTGCACTTCCTCTTTTTTACCCCTTTATTCCCTTCATTCCTCCATTAGTTTCAAAACCAAGTGATTTCCTCGTTACATAGGCACAAAAAGATGGTGTCTTCTCTATTGATGGCAACTCTTGTATCCTTTTGATTTGCATGCAACATATTCTGTTCTTTTTGACCATTTTAACTAGCATAGTTAAATAGCATTTTGAGAAAGTTTTGCATAGTTGTTTTATGCACTTGTGTTTATCTTCTTTTATAACCTAAAAACTATGTTGTCTTATTTTGGTTTGGCCAATCAGCAGTACTAGGCTCATTCTGGCTGGGACTTGTATCCCTGCTCTCTTAAGGTGAGGGAAGTATCATCAAGAATTGATAATATTATATGCAAACAACGTCTTCTAAAGCTTTTAAAGATGGGTAGCTTGGATCCACATGTTACTTGTGCTTTATATACTAAAGCTGAACAACTTCTATTAGATTCTTAAAGGTGTTTTAGGAACATCTCAAGCCTGATGCCATGATCTCTGCAATATTTCTCACTTGTGCTTTATATACTAAAGCTGAATAACTTCTATTAGATTCTTGTCGTCATTAATATTCAGACAGCGGTTATGCTTGGTAGCTGTTCCTACCAGAAAATATGTGTTGTTATTGTCGCATAATTTAAGAGATGAGCTATTAAAATTTCAAAGGACAACTAACATTAGATCATTCCTAGAAATGACCTTAATCATTTTTGGCTAATTGCATTACTATTCTGTGAACTTTTAGTCAAGTTCTGCTTTGACTTTTGAACTTTGAGTTCGCCATTCGACGCAAAACTCTTTTGAGTTGTTACACTAACCCTTGCCTCAATCTACTGTAAGAGGAAAATATTTCCTATTCTACTGTGAGAGGGAAAATATTTCCTGTGCCTGGTTTATCTGTATAAACCATGAATTTTGTTGGTCCTCTATCCTTCTTATACATTCAATCCTACCGACTAACTTATAACTAGAGAGAAAGCTTGCGACTCAATAGGTGGTAGGGATTGAGATAGAAGATGAGATTGAGGGCTGCACTGCATGAATATACAGATACACCTGACACAAGAAATAAATTTTCCTCTAAAAGTTGATGAGGTTGGACTGAAATGAAGCGCTTCTAGAAGTTTGTGGTATTGAGTGTCCAACTAAAATTTTTTAAGGCCAATATGAAACATGACTTAGAATTTCAGGGACTAGTAGTGCAACTTAAGACATCTGACTCTTGTTTGGTCTCTTATTGAGGTCTCCATTTTGAAGGATGTTGAATTAGCTGGGATTATTAAAATGTCCTGCTTGATAATTTGAAGTAATTTTTAAGTTCCATTGTGTGAAGCTAATTTTTAATTTCATGCAAATTTCCGCTTACTTTATTGCTTGATACTCGTTCATTTTGAGCTTTAGCTTCTTGAAAGCACATCGATGATGCTCTTCTTTGCTTGTTGAAGAGAGATCATTCCTAATCATAATATTAGATAATGTCGGAGAAAGCATCCCAAATAATTACCTTCAGGAGCTTCTGCGTGGCTTTCCACTTGACAGAGACGGCAAGAATTCTCAATTTACGCGTCTCTTCAATGATGCTGATGCGAGTGATGATGAATACAAGATTTATGAACAAGACAGTGATGACAGCGAGACCCTATTGTGATGGCCGAAACGGTTCCTCCTGAAAGCATCCGAGTACAATCAACTTTGGAGCCTTCAGATTTTTGGTGTAGTCATTCAATCTGCAAGCTTGTTGCTATGTACAGTTTTTGATAATTATTCCCCTTTAGGTGGTTCATATTTTGTAATTTAGTTCTCTTAGTGCAAGTTTTTTTTTTTTTTTTTTTTTTTTTTTTTTTTTGCCCTTTTTTCATTTTGTAGGGAATAAAAATTGCACTCCTGCTATAATTTATTAATGCAGAAATATTTAATGGGCTAATAGTGAATCGATTCTCGGCACTTTGTTTTGTACAACTTGATATATCTGTGAACATGTTGAATTTATATTTTATCCAAACTCTACAGGCTGATGATTATTTGTGACAAGGAGACAAGCTGATGTACAGGTTTTATGTTGAGGAGGCTTCTCTTTATCCATCTTTATAGTTCTAATTCAATTAGGATTTTCGATTTAGAAGTATTCTTTTAAGTTTCATATATAGGATCTTTTTAAATTTGTTTTAATGCATGGTTAATGAAACTGAGCAAGGTTTATTAGTTCAACATTCTTTCCTTTCTTTCTTCTTAATATTTGTACATATGATCGTCTTCTACAGGAGCTGTATGGATCATTAATGGCCTGATTGGTATGGTGACAGGATAAGGTAATACTAGTTATATCAGAGATAAGTATAAAATACGAAATTAGTGTAAAAAAAGTGTTTGGGATGGTTTCAGGAATAAAATTTTTGTGTTTGGTACGATAATGAGGAATAAGAGGAATAAAGAGTTTTAGTTGGGTTAAATGATCTTTTTGTCTTCAAGCTTTATTATATGATAAAGTTTGTTAAATTTTAATTTTTTTTTTTAAATTAATGGATTAAAGCCTTACAAAAAATGAGATAAAATTAAAATCAAAATCAAAATCAAAATTATATTTCATGAAAATAATATTTAATTTAACATTTTATTTGATCTATTTTACAAAAAAAATAAATTATTCATTATATTTTTATTCAAAAAAATAAATTATTCATCATATTATTCAAAAAAAATAAATAAAATAAAATCTAAATCAAGGGGAGAAGGAGATGTCGCCTTGGAAAGCGATCGTAGGGGAGGAGCTGTGCCTCGGGAAGCGTGCTAGGGATAATTTTGGAAAGAAAAATAGTGGGGGTAATTTTGAAAAGGAAAATATAGTGGGGTAATTTTGGAAAGAAAAAATATAGTGAGATTTTACTGTAGAAACAGTAATTCTCACTTATATCAGAAGTACTGAAATAAATTATTCTCGAAGTTTCTGATGTGCTTGGGGGATAAAGAGGATATCCCTTTAAACCCCAAGCAATCCCCATTGGCTAAGGCATTTATTTGAAGAATCTCTGTATCATTGAGTGGTAATTATTGGTATTATTATTATGGGAGGATGATATCTTTAATGCCGTGTACTATATCAAAAAAGCGAAGTTTAAACTATGAGAATACTGTAGTTGGTAATAAGTTATAAATGTTGTAGATTTAACAACATAGTTAAAGCTAAAATTCTGAAATGAGCAAGTCCTCGAAACAAAACTCATGATTAGTCAACTGGCCAGCGCTGCTGCTTGTTTGAGGAAAATGATTCACAAATTAATAAGATCAAACATGGATGAACCGTACGCTTTTGTGTTACATGACCTCTAATTATTAAACAAAAAATATTATACCTTATAAAATTAAGAAATTTTTTATTGATTAAAATAATGTGGCATTTATACCACTCAATCTTATCTGAGTAAATATCATGATAGTCTCTAGATCGTACGGATGTTATAATTTTATGTGCACGTAAGTGTGTACGGATGGATACAGTGAAGTTGTTAATAAACCTCTCTTGATATATGCATGTTAATGAAGATGCTTCATGATTTATTTGTATTTAATAGATCAAATACTGATGAAATTCTACTTATTACATGATCCGTAATTAATAAACTGACTTTATTGTATGCTGATAAGGGAGTTCCACAAATTATTCATGTCGAATATGATCGAATATGGACGGAGCCCTATTTGTTACTCGTGCAGATACGTTCCAGTGCTCATCATAAAAAAATTATTGTGATATTTTTGACTAGTTTAGCCTATTGGAGCTCAAAGAAGGGTAATTTTTTAGCGAAATACTGTTGTTAGAAAAAATTAAGTGAATTGATGCTTTAGGTAGAAATTTTAGGGAATACTCTTTCCATGCCATGTTTATGCAGTGAGATGGGAGGACATGAATGCTTTTGGTTATATAGTTTGTTGCTGAGTAATTCACCGTTTTTAAGACAGTTTCATGCCATCTTCTTACCATTCTATTGTTCTCAGATCTCACAAATGAAGACAATGAAAATTCATAACAAGATGGGAACGAGCTAAGTAAGATTTTCACATGGCACACTTTAGATTAGCGGTCTACCTTTATTACTTAAAAGATTGATCTATTAAAAAATAAGTCTAAGAATATATATTAATATATCTATTCACGTGTATGATGGATATAAAAGATGCATGAAATTAATAGGTGAAGTGGAAGATAAAAATTTAATTTATTATATAATATTAAATGCTGAAGGTAGGGATCAATTTATTAAAAAATAGACTAAAAAATATATGTATAATGGATATAAAAGATACATGAAACTAATAGATGAGCTAGAAGATGAAAATTTAACCCATTATATAATGCTAAGTATTGAAAGTTGTGGAGGGTTTAAAATTGGCTCATTTTAGAGTTGGATCTGATATCATGTTATTCAAAACATCAAAATGTTAGATAATAAGTCCAGAAATATATATTAACAACCTATAACTTCTCGAATAGAACTCCTTATGCAGTGGGGTATATAAGCAATGAGCTTAAACTTGAGAAAGATCTCTTATAGTTTGCACTAGTGAAAAATTAATGAAATAATTACCTGTGTACCCCTGAAATATGAAGAAATATCTGATTTATCCCTCTTATTTTTTTCTTTCTAATATACCCTTCATACGTTCCACCGTTATTAAAAATATCCTTACCGTTTCCTTTTGTTAAGTTAACTAGGGTTAAACTAGAGTTAAATAATAATCGGAGTTGAAAACTATCAGATATACCTATTTTGCCCGGGTTTAGGGTTTAGGGTTTAGGGTTTAGGGTGGGTTTAGGGTTTAGGGTTTTTTAGGGTTTTAGGGTTTAGGGTTTAGGATTTTTTAGGATTTTAGGGTTTAGGGTTTAGGGTTTTAGGGTTTGGGGTTTAGGGTTTTTTAGGGTTTAGGGTTTTAGGGTTTAGGGTTTTGGGTTTAGGGTTTAGGGTTTTAGGGTTTGGGGTTTAGGGTTTTTTAGGATTTAGGATTTTAGGGTATATTTGAAAGGACAAAATGGTAATTTCACACAAATAACGGCAGTTCCTACAGAGTTTAACTTCAGGGGTATTTTGGAAAGAAGTTGGAACGTAAGAAGGGTCGTTTTAATATTAGCCTTCTAAGAGGGGTAAATCTGAAAACAGAAAAATTTTTAGGGATATATAGAAAATTGCCCCAAAATTAATCATATGAATCAAATCTAATGCAAAAGAATGAGCCAAACCTAAGATGTAAAATGGGCCGGATGGTCCGAAGGTCAATCTGGCCCAGCATGGACAGACAGGGACAATGTTAGGCAGCACCAACATGGCCCGTGGCCTGGCCCGAGGCCTGGCCCGACATAGCTTGTGCATGAAGCATGGGCTGCACTTAGCCGTGTCTTGCAGGCCCGCGGCTCGGCACGGCATGACCCGCAAGATGTGTGGCCTATGCCGTGCCTTTCGGCCACCATGTGGCCCTACGCTCATCTGGGCCGTGCCCATCGGCCAGCTTGACCCATTTCTTTTTCTTTTGTTTTTCTTTTTATATTTTAATTCACCGCTTATATAATTCTACGTACGGTAAAAAAAATTACAATATTCTATTTATTTTTGTGCATAAAATTGCATCATAATATTACGATTTGTATATATTACGATTTTTATATATTTTTTGCGGTTTTATCGAAAAACTAATTAGACGCATATTTCTATATATTTTTGCTTCAACTATATTTTATTTAATAAAAATATATAATATTATAAAGGTTAGAGAACAAAATATATAAATAATATTTAGACTTTATTGCTATGTAATTTGATTGTTTCATAAAGGATGTACACCTAGCATCTCTCATTTAATAATATAGAATGTACAGATGCTATTCCTTCGTTTTAAGCAATTAGGTCTCACTCAAACAAAGCCTCCGTTCACCCTAATCACCTGCCCGTTGACCCACTCGGCGGCATCACTGACCAAGAAACCGACCACCGGCGCCACGTCCTTGGTCTCCCCGATCCTTCCCAAGCTCCTCTTCTCCACCTCCTTGATGAACTCCTCGTCCGTCCCCGCCAAGAACAGCTCCGTCCTCACCGGCCCCGGTGCCACGCAATTCGCCGTGATCCCCGTCCCCTTCAGCTCCTTCGCCAGTATCCGCGTCATCGCCTCCACCGCCCCGTTCGTCGCGGTGTACGCTGCGTACCCCGGGAGCAGCGTCCCCATGATCGACGAAGAGAAGGTTATGATTCTCCCGCCGCCGCCGCCGCCGCGAACCATGCGGTTCGCGGCTTCGCGTAGGAGGAGGACGGTGCCGCGCACGTTGACGTTGAACATCTCGTCGAAGTCGTCGAGAGTGGTGTCGCCGAGCGACGGGAATTTTGAATTGAGAATTCCCGCGCAGGCGATGAGGATGTGCGGCGGGGAGCCGAAGGCCTGCTCGGCTTTGTCGAAGAGGGAACGGGCGGTGTCGGGTTGGGAGACGTCGCCGCGGGCGGTGACGGCACGGAGAGTGGGGGAATTTTCGTTGAGCTCTGCGGCGAAGGCGTCGGCGAGGGCTGAATTGGAGGCGTAGTTGAGGACTAGTCGGGCTCCGAGGGCTGCAAGGTGGACGGCGATCTCGCGACCGATGCCGCGGGATGCGCCGGTCACGACGGCGACACGGCCGTTCAGCGACATCGATGCCGCCGACGCTGCCGCAGCTGATGAAGACGAAGAGCAAGAGTGCTGCTGTTGATGTGATGAGTTTGGTTTAGAGGCCATGTTGAAACTGTTTTTATGAATGAATTGTGATGGATTTGGTCATGAGGATTTATATATATAGAGTTTGATTGGATTTTGACTGTATTAAATTACCAGGTTTCTTTAAATTATGTTGACCGATCAAAAATATCTGCCTAATAATATTTTGGGGCAATTGCCTATATACCCCTATTAAATTCTCAACTTTCATATCTACCCCTCAAAAAATCTGCTTTCTAATATACCCTTCTAAAAACTCAAATTCTTTCTGATATACCCTCAAAATAGGGGTATATCAGAAAAAATGTGGAACGTATTATGGGTATATTTGAAAGAAAAAAATAAGAAGAATAAATCAGATATTTCATCATATTACAGGGTACACAGAAAATTATCCCTAATATTTTTGTAGCTTCACCGCCTTCGTCATGAGACTTAATTGCGCACCAAACAAGCCGATTTGGGGAATTTGCGGATGGGAGCCGCGTGGCAACGACACACCCATCCAGCCGCCCAGCAATTGTTCCGTTAAAATGTATGAAAATTCCTCTCAAATGTTAGCTATTTTGACCGCACAAGTCGTAAATGGCTTGGTTATTGACAATCGGATTTCAATTTTAAAATTTAGTTAATTTATATTTTTAATTAAATTTATTTTTTTTAAAAAGTAAATAAATAAAATAAATAGTAAATTATTTATTTTTAAAATTTAAATTATTTTTAGTATTTTATTTATTTTTCAAATTGAACTTCTATATTTTTTAAAATATAAAGTTATTGAAACTTTTAGATTTTTAACTTTTAAATGAAAAGATGTGCCGTTAAAATGATGGTGGATTCTCTTAGGTTTAGTGAGTGATTGATAAAATAGTATGTTCTGAAAAATAAAATTAAACCCTTACTTGTACTTTTACAATTATAATAGGGCGGAACCTTATTTTTATACATACTCTTTTAAAATTTGAAATTTCATAAATAATTTTTTATATATATGAAACTTTTTTAAAATTATTTTTCTTTCTAACATTCCGTTATAATTTATATCTTATATTAAAGCAATCAAATATCCATTTTATGTCTGTCAACTGCAGTTATATATACGTACTTTGAGTTAAAAATGTAAGTTAAATTTTTTTATAAAATATGAAGAAATTTAGATTAAAAAAATGTATTGAATTACATTAAGTCAATATGAACTGTTTGAATCAAACAGTTTAAACCAATACAAATTATTTAAATCAAAATCTATTTTACAAAATATGAAGAAACAATTTAAATCAATATAAACTATTTCTTCAAACTGAGAATGATTTTAATCAATTAAATTTGAAATTGAATCCAATTTCTTTCAAATTTAATAATTTTAGTTACCTGGTAAGTAGTCCATAAAATTAAGAAAACAATGAACAATAGGTAATAGACCAATCTAAGTTCAATAAAATTTTCAACTTAACTAATTGGAATCAATTAGATGAAAAAAAATAAAATTTACGGATATTCACTTCCTATCAAATTTCAAAATAAAGTTGTAGAGATAATAAAATGTATGGATAATAATGTTATTGTAATAACTTTGAAATAAAACTGAATTAAATTTAATTATTTAGATTTTTAAATTTTAAAAATTCAAATTTTGAGGGGTGCTTTGAATGAAACGGCTAATTTCACGAAACGAGACCCAAATTTAATTGATGAAATAAAATCGCTACCTGAACTGTTGGATCACGCTGAACGTCGTGGTGAAGTCCGATTTCGAATTTGGCAAAACGAAACCACAAAAAAAGCAAAAAAAAGTATATTTTTTTTAGATTTTTTTTGAAAAAGTCGTGATATTTTATGTATCAAATTGCGCAAAACCATACAAGGAAGGTCCTCGCTGCATATTACACGCGTGGTGAAGGATTGAGTTAAAAATATTACATGTAGAGAGAGTTCTTCGCAATTTTACATGAATGCTATAAGAACCCATCTATGGTTTCTCTTGGACTTTCTTTTTGAAATAATCTTCTAAATTTTTAAAATTTACAAAATAACTCTCTAAAAAAATTATTTGTAAAAACTAACCCTACTTTTGCCATCAGGGCGCCACGGAGGCTGGACTATCTAAAAGTGCTGAATGATTCAGCACCTTCAGTGTTTTTGTTGAAGGTGCCGAATGATTCAGCACATTCACAAAAACCCTGTGAAGGCGCTGAATCATTCAGCGCCTTCTGTATATATGCTGAAGGCGGTGAACCATTCACCGTCTTAAGTATATATGTTGAAGGCGGTGAGTCATTCACCGCCTTCAGCGTGTGCACTGAGGATTTAGCCAATTTTCGCAAAAATTGGTCAAATCCTTAGGCTTTGTGATGTAAGTGCTAAAGGCGCTGAACCATTCAGCGCCTTTATCGTTTATGTTAAAATGATTCAGCGCCTTTAGCATTTATGTTAAAGGTGTTGAATGGTTCAGCGCCTTTAACTACAATAAAATCAATATTTTTTTCAACTCAAAAAAATCAAAATTTGTACAACAAGTTTCATAACAGAATGAAAACGTACAACAAGTTTCACAACATCCAGATATTGAGTTAAAATATTCAGAAATTATGTAGAACAATTTTACAACATTCAGAAATAACAGCTGAGTAACAACAAAAAACATAATCACAAAAATATCAATAATACACCCTCAAATTAACTCAAAATATATTGAGCTAAAACTCAATTTTGAGCTCGTCCACTCCCTTGACGTCCTCGGCCACGCCCGCGTCCACGCCCTCGCCCACGCCCACGCTGTCACGCCCGGGGTTTAAATAAGTGAAAAACACGTAAGTTTTTTTTTTTTTTTTTTTTTTGTTGAAACATTCTCACCCTCCGGTACGTGCCCAGACCCGCCACACATACAAATTCACCCCACGAACGGACAGAGTCTCCTTTGTATATACAGGGCGTCACAAATAGAATTTTCACTTTAACCACACCAGTCAAGGAGTTAAGTAGAGGGAAAAAGATAATCATGCGCAATAACCAAGACGGTCACCTAAATTTTGAAAGGATAAATCCACGGGTTTGTAAAACAGTGCCCGCATGACATTTATTCTTTTCAAAACCATTTTCGCAATCATTTTTTTTTATTTGAAACTGGCCGTACTCGAAATAAACGTAAAGGAAAACGCGTTCATCACGTAATGCCCCACATCCACAAATAAATACCACACACACAAGCTGACTAACTGAAATAATCAAAAACGAAATAACGGAGAGGTCACCAGCCCCAAACGAGGCTAACTTTCTCTAGTCGCGGCCGCACTGTCATCCCGGATCCCACCTCTGACCGGACCTGTCACCGTGTGGGAAGTCAGCGCCACAAAGAGTAAGAGGTAAAAGTAAGATGTGCAAACTGCTATAAATACTGACAATAAAGCAAACTGAAAACCAGAGCATCCACACTCTCCTTCATGGATCAACAGTAACCCCCCGTAACTCGAAATAATACATGCAAAAGAAAATACCTTGCTGAAACAGTGCATGCCAAAGAAAACACTTTGGTCGCACCTTGTTGCTTTTAACCCCTCCACGGCACTTGTGCAGCACCTTAAGTAACCGCGAGGGGTCCCTACTACATCACCTTGTGGGGTATACGGGTCAACGTACCACCTTTCCGAAAAAGTATACCGATGCAGTGGCCAAACCGCTGGTATGCGTGCAAGCAGCCATGAGTGTCACGCCCTGGGGTCGAAACTGCGACCCGAGCTCGCTAACAGATCCGCCGCCCATACGGTGAACCCCGTATAGACGAAGCGTCGAACCTGTAAAAGATAGATACTACAGCTATATAGATATCAGAACCGAAAGTAAAAGCTGAAATAAAGATAAAATACAACTCCCACAATATACAACAAAGTCCTCACAAAAAGAAAATACAAAAGTCTCTCAAAGGAAGAAGAAAAGTACAACTCAATACCTCACTACATGGTCGCTCAACATACCACTCTCAAAAACTGGTAAGGGTACCTCTACTCTCTCTCAGGAGATGACTGGAAGGGATCTATCTCGCGACTCCCTTACCTCGGTCTGAAGAAGCAGCAACTGGAGCAACAGGAACAGGAGCAGACGTCCCTGGGAAAAAAGACACCACGACGGGTGAGAGAACTACATCCCACAGTAGTTCTCAGTGGGTGCCGTCAACAAGCCCAACGGTCTGCCCACTAAGTCTACTAGAGGCAGGCTGCAACAAATGAAATACTGAAGAAAAGAGCTGAAAATGAATAACTCTACAGCTACTATGCCCCTATCTAGATGCTCAAAAAAGTGGAACAGATGATAACATGGTGCATCTACTAACATATCAATATAGTCACCCAATCTGAAACTGACTGCCTCCTCGGGTCCAGTCAAACCTGCGCCTACCTACTGCCCCACATCCTCAACAGGACGGGTCTACCGTAGGTATGTCCGTAGCTGCCAAAACTAGCTCAGTTAGAGGGACAACGTCGACAAGTCGCGATACCAAAGTGCAGACCCACCCCGGACGTGGCACTCGAGGGAAGCGACACCAACGAGGACAAGGGTATCCGCGCACTCTGTCGAGTTGGCACTGCAGGCTATAGTCAAAATCCACGCTCACGCTCTGAACGAAACAAACTCAGGATCCTCAAACATCTCGCACAACGGCCGGAGCACTCTCGACGACTCAGCTGATCAGCTCTCTCGAATCTCAAGACACAAGCAACTCCACCAACTCAAAGCACAAAGTCACATCCACTGCGAACAACTGCCTCAACAGGCCAAACATCGCATCCACTGCGAGAAACTGTCTCAACAGGCCAAACAGGCCGAACATCGCATCCACTGTGAACAACTGCCTCAACAGGCTAAACATCGCATCCACTGTGAGAAACTGTCTCAACAGGCCAAACAGGCCGAGCATCGCATCCACTGCGAACAACTGCCTCAACAGGCCAAACATCGCATCCACTGCGAGAAACTGTCTCAACAGGCCAAACATGCAGACTCGCTGACAGGATAAACTCCACAACTGACACAATAAAGGGTCCGGAAACTCCGAAAGACTAGAACCTACAACCCAAATCAAACAAGAACGGGCTCTAGGCATAGCCTCTCGTTGTTCTCGTCCCAAGAAAAAGGCAGACCTTGGAACCCAAACCACTCGAATCATCTCGGGTGGTTAACTTTATTGGAAAAAGGTGACATTTCTTACCAAAAGCCATTTGATCTGAAAGAAATTCATATTTAATGATTTTTAGTTCTTTTTAGGAAAATAGTTGAAAACGAGTTTTTATATCCAAGCCTCGTAGAGCTAATGCCTCCGTCCAATCAAACAAGAACAGACTCAGGCGACCCTTCGACGCTTGAAAGAAAACATTTGGTTGACAAAAATCATATGTGTGTGTCCAAAAAATAGTTCTGGGTTCAAGGTCCTGCTAACACTGATATACCGCTGCCACTAACACAGCGGCGACAGATAAAACAAGAAAATAAAACATCTCGGGACCGCCGTCTACCCAAACGGCTCCCGCCACAGATGAACAACCAACTACGTCTACTAGACTCCACTCTGCTCCCAAGCACGAGTATAAAATCCATCCCACACTAAAAGAAATCCCGACCACTCGGCCCACTACCCGGGCGAGTAAAACACTATGTCCAGGAAGAAAAGAAGTGTGGATGTCTAAAGCAGAATAAACCTAGCCCAAGTTGGAGTTTTCTACTGGTCTGGTTACATATGCAGCATATGACGGGGGTGCTAGGTCAAGTTCCAAGATAACAATAATTTACAGATAGTAGGAAATAAAAGATCGCATGATCATCGAATAACTCTAGAATTATCAGCTATCACATTCTAGCATGCTACACAAGAATATCACTATCATGCATGGTCCTACTATAGCAGATTTAAAGAACATTCCATCAATCTTGGAGACAGGGCCACCCACCTGAAGAGCTAAATTGTCCAAGGTTCCACAGCTGAAAGTACCCAGAAACCCAAATCTCCAACTCCAACGGGTCCAGCAATACCCGCAAACTCTCCTGGGTACAACACGAGGTTCACAATTACACTTAATTCCACAAATTAATCAAATAATCACACCCTGAAATTCAGCCTCAAAGATGCTAATTTTTCACCTGCAGAAAGTGCTCTGAAAATTCCAATAAAAATACTACGGCGATCCTCGCGTCGAGACCTTCGAAACGGGTACCTGCACGTCCAATTCCGAGCCCCGTAGGCCGAGTTACAAATTTCACAGTGCAGGCGCGCAAAAGCTCACAACCACACAACTGTAATAATCAGCACAATAAAAGAGGAAATAATATACCTTCGGGCAAGCCTCAAAAAAATCCCAGAAAAATACGATGATAATCCTCGCGATGAGTAGAAACAAAAAGTGTACAGGCTCGTCTTGATCCGACGCTCTAGTGCGGAGATAAAATTCCGACAAGGGGATGCTGTCCAATAACTCCACCAACAAAACAGCGGCTTAGAAATATCTCGAAAACCGTGCCATAACCTCTGAATCAACCAAGGTGGTCAACATGAAAAACGAAGGTGTACCTCTCTTGAATCCAATTCCGTGAAAATCGTCGAAAAATACTGTCGGAGTAGCTCTGTGGACCTCTCAGATCGAACTGCGACGATAACGGGCCTCCGATGAAAGATCGTCACTCTGTGTTCCGATGCCGAAGTCATTGACGCCGCGGCTTCCAAAAAATCCGGGCCTCTTCTAGAAGATGCGCAACATGAAGATCTACAACTTTGCTTAAGGGTCCAAAGGCAGGGGAGCTCGGGAAAAGGGGCAAAAAGCCCAAGCCATCAGCCTATTTATAGGCTCAGCCAGAAAATCCATCCATTTGGACTTTTGGCCCAAATTCGGGCGCCCGGGCATTCCGGGCTGCTACAGTAACGGGCCCGGCCCGTTACTGTTCACGCCCGGAAATCTCCCAGCCCGCCACGCGTCCACCCAAATAGCAAACAGCTGTTTGGGCCAACGGCGCTGCGCCACGTGGCCGAAGCGGGTGCCGACACGTGGCGCCCACACGCGGGAGCCGCGGGTCAGCGCGCCCACGTCGCGCCCACGCGTGCCTATCGGGCACGCAGCCCGAGGCAACAAAACCCCGTCGCGTGGACCGCGTGCACAACACCCCACCAACCACCAAGCGACACGTGGCCACCCCTCGGTCCACCGTACACCCCGCCAAACCTGTGGACCGCGCCTGCTGCGCCGGCCAACCGGAAGCCGCCACGTGGCCTGCGCCCGGGTGCACGCCTCCGCGGTGGACCGAGCGCCAAAGCCGCCGCCTGCCGCCGCGCTCCGCCGCCAGCCGCCGCCGCCGGCGCCTCTCCGGCCGCCGGAACAGTAAACCCACACCTCGAAATCCGTGTTTTCGCGTCCGGGCTCCGAAAAATACAAGTAAATAGTCCATCTTGACCGTTTTCGCGCGCTGAATCCAAATTCGTAGTCCGTTTGGCCCAATTCTACTTCTAAAATTTGTCAAAAATTCCCGAAAAAGTAAACTTGATCCATTTTTCGTGCCGGGTCACTTCCTTGGTTCCAATAAGCGCGCAAAAATCTCAGTCACCCAATATGGTTCTCCTGATAAGCAATCTTGCTCTAATTACACCAGGAATCCATTTCTTGGGCTCGACCGCTGGGTGGTGAAGATCGTCGTCCCGTCTGTCCCGACGTCGTACCCCACTCTGTCTGACGGTGTACCGAAGGGGCTTCCGCTTTCTGAACTGGCAAGGGAGGTGCTGTAGCAAGGGGTCGCACTGACAGAATGGCTCGGGGACAAGCTGCTCGAAAATGTCCCAACTCTCCACAAAGAAAACACCATCCCTGTCTCTGGTCATACTGCGACGGTGGATGAGGGCCGCCACAGATGACACACCGCTCCTGTCGCGGCTGCCAGTAATGCAGCTGCTGAAACTGCTGCTGTCGGGGGTAATGTAGTGGCCCTAGTTCCCATGCAGTATTTTTCCGATGAATCCCATGTTGGAACACCTAGTATTGGTGTATCTGGCCCACAGTGCATCAATAGGATGCTACTGATGGACCCTGTGTGATTTTACTTGCTGTATTGGCCTTCGGCTGGGTTTGCTGAAATTTCTGGAAAGATTTAGGCCAAACAGAGGTCGTAGATGAATTCAGCACGGAAAAACGCTTGAAAATGACTATTTATTTGCTTAATTTGGAGTCCGGATGCCCAAAAACGGACACCTAGAAATTTTTAGTGGAAAATGGTGCATGGGAAGGGCCGTAGACCGCCGGGATGCCACGTGGCAGCCTGTCATTGGCCGGTTCAGGATGCGCGGTCCACAGAGCTGCGCGGCGGGGTGCACAGACCCGACGCATGGACACGTGGCACCGCCTGATTGGCGGGCCGAGGGCGCGCGGTCTACCGGGTGAGCGCGGCGGTGCATGGACCAGGCGGGGGGACACGTGGCAGCCTCCGGTTGGTCAGTGCACGCGGCGCGGTCCACGAAATTCTTGCGGTAGCGTGGACCGGGTACAGGGGACACGTGTCACTCCCTCATTGGTGGGCGCAGCACGCGCGGTGCACGGGGCGCGCGGTGGGTGCCTCGGGAAACGTGCCCATGTGCGACCCATGTCGCGCAACAGGCGCGCACGTCGCGCGGTCGGCGGTCAACGGGGGAGGCCACGTGGCGCCCGCTCATTGGCGGGCGCCACCGCCTTACTGTTTGGGCGGGAGGACACGTGGCGGGTTCTCCGCGGTCCGCGCCAGTGTTCCCTGTTCAGTGGGACACGTGGCAGCTTCTGAGTGGCCCTGCACCGGTGTTTCCTGTTCGGTGGGACACGTGTCAGCATGAGGAACTTCCGGGCGTGAACAGTGTTGGGCTGGGCCGAACACTGTAGGCGCCCGAAAGTTTTCGGGCGCCCGAAAGTTGGGGCCCGAATTTGTGGGCTTTGTCTTTTGGGCTGATTCCTTTGGGAGCCTATAAATAGGCCCCTTTGGGCCGAAAATTTTTGCCTTTCTTGTGGGAATTAGCTCTTGTGCCTTATACAAAAGTTCTTCCTCTCCCTCTTGCCAATCTTCTGGTGAAGTTTCAGATTTTCTGGAAGCCGCGACGACAGTATTTTCTGCCTCGTAGTGCGGAGCGACGGTATACTGTTGGAGGCCCATTTCCGTCACAGTTTAGTCTGGGAGAGCTGCAGAGCTACCCCGACCTCATTTTTGGACGATTTCTTTGACAGCGGTTGCACAAAAGGTATATCTACGTTTTCTGTGTTGATCAGTTTTCCCAGAAATGAGCTTATGTTGGGGTTTGGGGTACATTTTTACACCTCCTTGCAACAGTTTGGGATCCTGACAGCAGCAACTTCGCAGAATTTTATCTTCACATCTGGATATCGGATTTCGACGATTCAAGAGCCTATCGACATCTACACTTCGCGAGGATCGTCGTGATATTTTTAGTAGAATTTATTGAGGAGTATTTTCAGGTGAAATTTTCGTGTGAACAGTAACCTTGCTTGCAGATTTTGGAATAGTAATTGTTGTGTGTGATTGGTGTATAATTGTTATATGTTGTTGTACCCAGGACTGTAAGAGCACTTTTTCTGTGCTCCTTGCTCTGTGGATCTGGGAAATTATCGATTTTCTGGACTGTTTATCTGTACCGTCCCGGACAGTTAGCGTGTTCAGGTGGGTGATCCTGCTTTCAATATCTATGGACTGCACTCTAATTCTACGATTATAAATGCATGCATGATAGTATTTGAGCTAATTAATCTGTGCAAACTGTATGTTAGTACCCACAGTTGATAATTGCTAATATGATGATCTTATTGGAACTCTTGCAATATAAGAACTATTTAATCTGAGAACTTGTCTTAGCACATCTATTATGCATTGTATATCATACTCAGACGACTACAGTTAGATTTATGCATTGCTTTAGGTCTCCCACTTTGCTTGTTACCCTTGTCACTCTGGACATAGTAGTTTTCCCCTGAGTCGTGGGTTGGGAGGTCTAGTAGCTGTGGATGCATTGTACTCGCGTCTGGGGACCGAGTAGAGTTGGTAGCAGTCTGTAGATTGTTTATCATTGAGATAGTGACATGTTGGATCTGGGATCTTTGGGAGATGATCATAGTGACAGTGTGGATTCTTAGTTAGTGAGTGAGACAGTGATTGGATCATAGCCTGCAGGAGCCATACTTGAGATCGACAGAGATGCGCGGATACTTTGCTCGGTGGGGTCGCTACCCACGAGTGCCACTCCGGAGTTGGGCTTGCTACTTCTATCGCGGCTTGTCGATGTTGGTGTCCCTCTGGCTGAGCCAGTTTTGGCAGTCATGGACATCGTCCCTCTGGCTGAGCCAGTTTTGGCAGCTACGGACATACCTACAGCAGTAGGTAGGCGCAGGTTTGACTGGACCGTTGAGGCAGTCAGTTTGGATTGGGTGATTTGAGTCGAGTATCAGTAGAGACATATTGATCTTCGGTCCTTTTCCTCGAGCATTTAGATAGAGGCATAGTAGCAGTAGATGTTTTACTTTCCAGCTTTTCTATACTGCATTTCTTTTGTTACTTTATGCCTCTTGTAGACTTAGTGGGCAGGCCGTCGGGCTTGTTGGCGGCACCCACTGAGAACTACTGTGGGAGGTAGTTCTCACACCCGTTGTGGTGTCTTTTCCCCAGGGACTTCAGCTCCAGTTCCTGCGGTGCCCGTTGCTGATCCAGCTCCTACAGACCGAGGTAAGGGAATCGCGAGGTAGATCCTTTTTCCCTTTCAGCTTCAGCGAGAGATAGAGGTACCCGATGTTCTTTTTGGTTGTGTCTTTATGTTTGAGAGATCTTGTAGTGAGGGATCGAGTTGTACTCTTTTACTTTCTTTTGAGTGACTCCTGTTTTGAGGTGAGGTTTGTATGTATTTTATGTGTGAGACTGTTCTATTTTCCATCTATAGATAGTTTCTTTACAGCTCTGATATCTGTTAGTATAGTTGATCTATTTTTGCAGGTTAGACGCTACGTCTCTACAGGGCTTCCTGTAGGGGCGGCGGATCTGTTGGCGAGCCCGGGGTACAGTTCTGACCCCGGGGCGTGACAGATTAGAGTGGTATCAGAGCCTAGGATCTAGGTCTTGAGGACTTAGGAACCCTAGGCTTATGGTTAAACCCTAGGATGACCCACGTGAGAGCCGAGACTTTTTAGCGAAAGTCGTGATTGGGTTTCTAACTCTCCCGAGCGGATAGGGACGAGAGATAGACATGTCTTCCTTTTGTAGCGACTATGTTGGCTGCAGACAACATAGTACTTCTGAAAGGGGGACATGCCTTTTGACTTTCGCTAGATTGGGTCGAGTGTTGTTTCTGGTTTTGATTGTTTGTTTTGTCCCTCAGGTGGGGATGCCTCCTCGACGTTCGATGGTGACGCGCTCGCGGCCTTCGTCCTCGGAGCCCGAGCAGGAGGACTCGGGGCGAGGACCTCAGGCTGAGATTCAGGAGCTCCGTGCCCAGATGGCACAGATGGCGGAGGCGACCCGACGCCAGGAGGAGGCAATGGCGCGGCTGATGCTCATGATGGAGCAGAGAGCACAGCCGGCAGTGGCACCCCCTGAGGCTTCGCCGGTGCCTTCTTCCCCTGTTGTGGCACCCCCTGTGGTGCAGCCTGCACCGGCGGTTCCTGCTGAGCCGGTTTCGAGTAGGCCACCGGCCGGGGCGACGGGATCTTTGACTACGACAGAGCAGCGGGAGGTTGTCGATTTGTTGATGAGATTTCGGCAGTTCGATCCGCCCCGCTTTTCGGGCATGAGTGCTGAGCCTTGGGCAGCCGAGACTTGGATTACCACCATGGAGCGCCACTTCGAGAGCTTATTTGTGGATGAGAGGTTTCGGGTTATTTTGGCTACCCATTTTCTGGAGAGCAACGCCGAGGCGTGGTGGCGGCGTGTGCGACCAGCTGGTCCACCTGGGACGCAGCTTCTTTCCTGGGCCGAGTTTCGGAGCATGTTGCTGGGAGCCTTCTTTCCTGAGAGTGTCCGACAGCGACTGGAGGAGCAGTTGAAGAATCTCCGCCAGGGAGATAGGCCAGTGCACATGTACATAGCGGAATTCAACCAGCTGTTGGCATGTGTGCCTCATGTGGCCAGAGACGAGAGCCATCGTGTCTACATGTTTGAGAGAGGACTTCGTCGAGACATCTACCAGTTCGTCCGCTCCCGTAGACTGCAGACCGTGGAGGCCTCGATGGAGCAGGCTTTGTATGTGGAGTGTGGAGAGGCCGTGATGGATGAGGTATCTCCGGCCCCTGTAGCGACTTCTGGGGCGAAGCGCCCGGCTTCTGCGGAGGAGGGGCAGTCTAGCAGGCAGGGACCCCCGAGACCTCCGCGTTTCCACCCTCAGGGCCGGGGGCACCAGGGACGCCAGAGATCGGGGGCGTCTCGGCAGACACAGCAGCAGCAGCAGCGTCGACCACCGCGACAGCAGCAGTCATCCCAGCAGACTTCTCGCCAGCAGCGTCCGGATCGGTGCATTATCTGTGGAGGCCCCATCCGCCGACTCAGTGCCCGCAGAGACAGGGCCGGTGTTTTCGCTGCGGGCAGGCCGGCCATATTGCGAGCGCATGTCCCAGGGCCGGTCATCCAGCTCCTTCATCAGCATCAGCACCATCCGTTCCTTACCAGCCCGCCGGTCCTTCTGCAGCCTACAGCAGGCCAGATTTTGCCTCCTCTTCTTCTCGGCAGCCAGAGCGACGTCCCCCGGCACCGAGCGGTCGTGTATATGCCGCTCAGGTTGAGGACGCTTCAGCAGCAGAGCAGGTCGTCGCAGGTATTATTCTGATCTCAGCAGTCCGTGCTCGGGCTCTTTTCGATACCGGTGCTTCTCATTCATTCATCAGTAGATCATTCGCATCCCTGCATGGTATAGCGGTAGCTTCTTTATCTCATGCATTAGAGGTTCAGATACCGGATCATGTTCTGCATGTTGAGGAGTACTGTAGAGATTGCCCCATACAGTTGGGATCCTGGATTCTGCCGGCCGACTTGCTTGTCTTACGACAGCTCCAGGATTTCGATGTTGTACTGGGTATGGATTGGTTGTCGAGATATTATGCCACCATTGATTGCCGCGAGAGGACTGTTACTCTTCGTGAGCCGGGGCAGGAGGTGTTTGTCTTCCAGGGCTGTCAGAGTTCCTTGTTCGCCCTGACTATTTCTTCGGCGAGGGCCAGGCGGTTGATGAGTAGAGGATGCACCGCATTTCTGGCGACGATTGTAGAGGTGCCTACGGCGGCACGGGGACTCGAGGATATTCCAGTAGTCCGCGAGTTTCCCGATGTGTTTCCCCCAGAGCTGTCGACCATGCCGCCAGAGAGGGAGATTGAGTTCGTGATTGATGTGGTACCCGGAACCGCACCAATCTCGAAGGCACCTTACAGGATGGCGCCTGCCGAGCTGAGAGAGTTGAAGGCCCAGCTACAGGATCTTTTGGACAGAGGCTTCATTCGGCCCAGTGTTTCGCCGTGGGGAGCGCCTGTTTTGTTCGTGAAGAAGAAGGATGGGACACTTCGCTTATGTGTGGACTACCGGGAACTGAACAAAGTGACCATCCGGAATAAGTATCCTCTGCCACGGATTGATGACTTGTTTGATCAGCTACAGGGAGCCTCCGTGTTTTCGAAGATTGATCTCCAGTCAGGTTACCACCAGCTGAGGGTGAGGGCCGAGGACATTCCCAAGACGGCGTTTAGATCCCGGTATGGACATTACGAGTTTACGGTTATGCCGTTTGGTTTGACCAATGCCCCAGCTGCATTCATGGATCTGATGAACCGGGTTTTTCAGCCGTACTTGGATCGATTTGTGGTTGTGTTCATTGATGACATCCTGATTTACTCCCGGAGCGATGCGGAGCACGAGGAGCACTTGAGGATAGTGCTGCAGCTTCTACGTGATAAGAAGCTGTATGCCAAGCTTAAAAAGTGCGAGTTTTGGCTTCGGGAGGTTGCTTTCTTGGGCCACATTGTTTCAGCCGCTGGAGTAGCGGTCGACCCGACGAAGATTGACACAGTTCGGGATTGGCCGAGGCCGACGACGGTTACTGAGGTACGGAGTTTCTTGGGCCTAGCCGGTTATTATCGTCGGTTCGTGGAGGGCTTTGCGAAGCTCTCTACTCCCCTGACCAGTTTGACGAGGAAGGGGACGAGGTTCGTTTGGACCGAGCAGTGTCAGCAGAGTTTCGAGGAACTGAAGAGAAGATTGATCTCAGCACCTGTTCTTGCACTGCCGGTTATGGGAGAGGGTTTCGTGATCTACAGTGACGCCTCGCACAGCGGTCTGGGTTGCGTCTTGATGCAGCATGGTAGGGTAATTGCCTATGCTTCACGGCAATTAAAGGATTACGAGAAGAATTACCCTACACATGACTTAGAGCTTGCAGCTGTTGTTTTTGCACTGAAGCTGTGGCGGCATTACCTCTATGGTGAGCATTGTGAGATTTATACAGATCATAAGAGCTTAAAGTATCTGTTCACCCAAAAGGAGCTGAACCTTAGGCAACGCCGGTGGTTGGAGCTGTTAAAGGATTACGATCTGAGTATCCTTTATCACCCCGGCAAGGCCAATGTGGTGGCAGATGCTTTGAGCCGGAGGTCAGTGCATAGCTTGAGTTTGATGATTACCCAGCAGGCGCAGCTGATAGAGCAGATGAGGCGACTTCAGATTGAGGTAGTATCCCCTGGGGTCTCTGCGAGACTTATGACTATGGTCTTGCAGCCCACTCTGCTGGACAGGATCAGGGAGACGCAGAGTGAGGACCCCCACTTGGAGAGGATCAGGGCACAGATTCAGACAGATCAGAGAGGGGATTTCTCAGTGGACAGCTCGGGAGTACTACGGTACAGGGACCGAGTTTGTGTGCCATCGGATTTGGAGATTAGAGATCAGATATTGAGAGAGGCCCATTATACACCTTATACCATCCATCCTGGAGGTACTAAGATGTATAAGGACCTTAGAGCACACTTTTGGTGGTCAGGGATGAAGCGGGATATTGGAAGGTTTGTTGCTCAGTGCTTAACTTGCCAGCAAGTGAAGGCAGAGCATCGTGTTCCTGCTGGCAAGTTGCAGAGCCTTCCAATTCCCGAATGGAAGTGGGACCACATCACCATGGATTTCGTGACTGGGCTACCGAGATCACAGAGTGGAGCCGACGCTGTCTGGGTGATTGTTGATAGACTTACCAAGTCAGCACATTTCCTGCCTGTACAGATGACTTGGTCCTTGGAGCGCCTTGCACAGCTATATTTGGATGAGATCGTGCGGCTGCACGGAGTACCAGCGTCCATTGTTTCAGATCGAGACCCGAGGTTTGTGTCACGGTTTTGGGGGAGCTTACAGTCAGCCATGGGGACTCAGCTTAGATTCAGCACGGCATTCCACCCACAGACAGACGGTCAGTCAGAGCGCACCATTCAGACGCTTGAGGATATGTTGCGTGCGTGCGTCATGGATTTTGGAGGAGGTGGCACCGACACTTACCCCTGGTTGAGTTCGCGTACAACAACAGCTTCCAAGCGAGCATTCAGATGGCTCCGTTTGAGGCGTTGTACGGACGCAAGTGTCGGTCGCCCCTATACTGGAGCGATGTGGGTGAGAGGAGGACGCTGGGGCCAGATTTACTGCTGGAGGCGGAAGAGAAGGTCGAGTTATTCGTCGGCACTTGGAGACGCCCAGAGTCGCCAGAAGAGTTATGCAGATGTTCGGCGGCGAGACCTTGAGTTCCAGGTTGGTGATCATGTCTTCTTGAAGGTCTCGCCCTCGAAAGGGGTCCGGAGGTTTGGAGTGCGTGGGAAGCTTAGTCCCCGCTTTATTGGACCCTTTGAGGTGCTTGAGAGGGTAGGCCCTGTGGCTTATAGAGTTGCTCTACCTCCCCGCTTGGCTGGTGTTCACGATGTCTTCCATGTTTCGGCCTTGAGGAGATATGTGTTTGATCCGTCTCATGTCATTGACTTCGCATCCTTGGATATCGGCGAGGACTTGGTATACGAGGAGCGCCCGTTGCGGATTCTGGCTCGTGAGGTGAGGGAATTGCGCAACCGGGCAATACCTTATGTGAAGATCCTTTGGAGCAACCACGAGGAGCGAGAGGCTACCTGGGAGCTTGAGACAGAGATGCGAGATGCCTAGCCTTTTCTGTTCGAGACTTCTGGCTGAGGTACCCTTGTTTTTACTCTGTTTCGTTTCGAGGACGAAACTTTCTTTTAGTGGGGGAGGATGTAGTGGCCCTAGTTCCCATGCAGTGTTTTTCCGATGAATCCACTGTTGGAACACCTAGTATTGGTGTATCTGGCCCACAGTGCATCAATAGGATGCTACTGATGGACCCTGTGTGATTTTACTTACTGTATTGGCCTTCGGATGGGTTTACCGAAATTTCTGGAAAGATTTAGGCCAAACAGAGGTCGTAGATGGATTCAGCACGGAAAAACGCTTGAAAACGACTATTTATTTACTTAATTTGGAGTCCGGATGCCCAAAAACGGACACCCGAAGTTTTTAGTGGAAAATGGTGCATGGGAGGGGCCGTAGACCGCCGGGATGCCACGTGGCGGCCTGTCATTGGCCGGTTCAGGATGCGCGGTCCACAGAGCTGCGCGGCGGGGTGCACAGACCCGGCGCATGGACACGTGGCACCGCCTGATTGGCGGGCCCAGGGCGCGCGGTCTACCGGGTGAGCGCGGCGGTGCATGGACCAGGCGGGGGACACGTGGCAGCCTCCGGTTGGTCAGTGCACGCGGCGCGGTCCACGGAATTCTTGCGGAAAGCGTGGACCGGGTGCAGGGGACACGTGTCACTCCCTCATTGGTGGGCGCAGCACGCGCGGTGCACGGGGCGCGCGGTGGGTGCCTCGGGAAACGTGCCCACGTGCGACCCACGTCGCGCGACAGGTGCGCACGTCGCGCGGTCGGCGGTCAACGGGGGAGGCCACGTGGCGCCAGCTCATTGGCGGGCGCCACCGCCTTACTGTTTGGGCGGGAGGACACGTGGCGGGTTCTCCGCGGTCCGCGCCAGTGTTCCCTGTTCAGTGGGACACGTGGCAGCTTCTGAGTGGCCCTGCACCGGTGTTTCCTGTTCGGTGGGACACGTGTCAGCATGAGGAACTTCCGGGCTTGAACAGTGTTGGGCTGGGCCCAACACTGTAGGCGCCCGAAAGTTTTCGGGCGCCCGAAAGTTGGGGCCCGAATTTGTGGGCTTTGTCTTTTGGGCTGATTCCTTTGGGAGCCTATAAATAGGCCCCTTTGGGCCGAAAATTTTGCCTTTCTCGTGGGAATTAGCTCTTGTGCCTTATACAAAAGTTCTTCCTCTCCCTCTTGCCAATCTTCTGGTGAAGTTTCAGATTTTCTGGAAGCCACGACGACAGCATTTTCTGCCTCGTAGTGCGGACCGACGGTATACTGTTGGAGGCCCATTTCCATCACAGTTTAGTCTGGGAGACCTGCAGAGCTACCCCGACCTCATTTTTGGACGATTTTTTCGACAGCGGTTGCACAAGAGGTATATCTACGTTTTCTGTGTTGATCACTTTTCCCAGAAATGAGCTTATGTTGGGGTTTGGGGTATATTTTTTCACCTCCTTGCAACAGTTTGGGATCCTGACAGCAGCAACTTCGCAGAATTTTATCTTCACATCTGGATATCGGATTTCGACGATTCAAGAGCCTATCGACATCCACTTCGCGAGGATCGTCGTGATATTTTTGTAGAATTTATTGAGGAGTATTTTCAGGTGAAATTTTCGTGTGAACAGTAACCTTGCTTGCAGATTTTGGAATAGTAATTGTTGTGTGTGATTGGTGTATAATTGTTATATGTTGTTGTACCCAGGACTGTAAGAGCACTTTTTCTGTGCTCCTTGCTCTGTGGATCTGGGAAATTGTCGATTTTCTGGACTGTTTATCTGTACCGTCCCGGACAGTTAGCGTGTTCAGGTGGGTGATCCTGCTTTCAATATCTATGGACTGCACTCTAATTCTACGATTATAAATGCATGCATGATAGTATTTGAGCTAATTAATCTGTGCAAACTGTATGTTAGTACCCCTAGTTGATAATTGCTAATATGATGATCTTATTGGAACTCTTGCAATATAAGAACCATTTAATCTGAGAACTTGTCTTAGCACATCTATTATGCATTGTATATCATACTCAGACGACTACAGTTAGATTTATGCATTGTTTTAGGTCTCCCACTTTGCTTGTTACCCTTGTCACTCTGGACATAGTAGTTTCCCCCTGAGTCGTGGGTTGGGAGGTCTAGTAGCTGTGGATGCATTGTACTCGCGTCTGGGGACCGAGTAGAGTTGGTAGCAGTCTGTAGATTGTTTATCATTGAGATAGTGACATGTTAGATCTGAGATCTTTGGGAGATGATCATAGTGACAGTGTGGATTCTTAGTTAGTGAGTGAGACAGTGATTGGATCATAGCCTGCAGGAGCCATACTTGAGATCGACACAGATGCGCGGATACTTTGCTCGGTGGGGTCGCTACCCACGAGTGTGTAGAGTACCGGAAATTTCAGTTAGCGCACCGACCTCGCAAGATGGCGTGGTACGGAGAAATCGCCTCGAGCGTGTTCCGTATTGGATTACAGTTGAGTTCCGGTTGGTTCGGATCTACACGGAAGCCCCAGCTTGATTTGGGTTTTTTTCGGGCATTGTGCGCCGATAGAGGACTGGCTTCGGGAACCCTCGACTTCACCGTGGAGTGTAGAAAAATTCGGGAACACTTGGAACAGGTATACTTTGAGTTTACAGCGGAGTTCGGGAGGTTCTGGACTGACGCGGAGGACCCGAAGGCAAAAGTGAGTCGGAACTGACAGTTTTGGGAGCCGGTTTTTGGATTGTGCACCCCGACTCAACGGTTGAGCTTTTTGAGGAGAAAAAGCTGTGGACATGTGTATTTTCAGATTACAGCGGGGTTCGGGAGGTTTCGGACCCGTGCGGAGGCTCCGAGGACAAAAAGTGAATTGATGGAGAGCTTTTGTTGGATTATTTATTTAATTAATTAAATTAAATTAATTGATTAGTGGCTTTTTGGGGGGGGGGGGGGGGGGGGGGGGGGGGGGCTTTGGTCTGGGAGGTTTGAGAGAGAGAAAAAGGATTAGAGATGGAATTGGATTAGGTGAGAGGGAGATATTTTTCTTTTGGTGGAGCATTTATGGCCAACCACCCCTCATTAAGTTTTCCTTAATTAGATGTCTCCACGTCGCCACCTTCTTCATGTGCCAAAAACAGAGGAAATGGAGAGTAGCAGAGGAAAGAAAGAAAGGGGAAAAGAAGGAAGAGGAAGAAGAAGAAAAGAAGGGAAAAGAGTAGGAATGGATGAGTTTGTTGGTGGAGCTTCCAGCTTGGAGCCGTGAGGCCGTGTGGAGCGAGCGAGGAGCGCGTGCGCGTCGAGCCGCCAACATGGTCAGTGCTATTTTGAGAGTTGGGTTTTCTTTTTGGTATTTTCTTTTTTTGGGTTTTTGTGTGTTGGCGTGGCTTCTGCGAGGTGGAGTGGGCCGCGCGAGCGCGAAGGAACGCGCGCGCGCGGCCGGCGCAGGCCGTTGCGCGGCCGCACTTGGGCGCCGCGCGCGCAGCAAGCGTCAAGTTGCTGCGCGCGCGCGCAGCATGGCTGGCATGCAGCTGGGTGTGGGCGCGGGCGCCCCTGCGCTGCGGGCGCCAGGGCGCCGCGCAGCGCACGCGGGCGCCCATGCGCTGCAGGCGCGGGCGCCCATGCGCTGCGGGCGCCCATGCGCCGCGCAGCGCACGCGGGCGCCCATGCGCTGCAGGCGCGGGCGCCCATGGGCTGCGGGCGCCCATGCGCCGCGCAGGGCACGCGGGCGCCCATGCGCTGCGGGCACCAGGGCGCCGCGCAGCGCATGCGGGCGCCCATGCGCTGCGGGCGCGGGGCGCCGCGTAGCGCACGCGGGCGCCCATGCGCTGCGGGCGCCCATGCGGTGCTGGCGCGGGGCGCCGCGCAGCGCACGCGGGCGCCCATGCGCAGCGGGCGCGCCTGGGTGCCAAGCAGCTGAATGGGCACGCCAGGGCGCCGCTCCGCAGGCGTGGGGCGCCGCGCGGCATGCGCCAAGGCTGCGCGCAACGGCGCTCTGATGCCGTGCGGCAGGCGGCTGGCGCTGAAACTGCACAGGTAGCGGCTTGGCGGCGCGTGCGCAAGGGGGGATTTTCTTTTCTTCGTCGGTGCGCGCAACTTTTTCGCGGTTGGGTCTGTTTTTCACCGGATTTAACCGTTTTCGTGGTTCTTCCCTTTTTGCTCTCGCAGGTTGACGACTTATCGCACTGTTTTCGGCGAGGCGCGTGCGGAGCTTGGACATGTTGATGATGTTTGATGAGGATGATGTTGAGTATGGTAATTACTGTTAGCTCGAGGTGTTGGAACTAAAGAGAGAGAACCTTTTGTGGGTGTTGTGAGCCTTATGTGAGGTGTATGCAGGGAGCCTTTTATGAGGGCTTTGTGTATGTGTGAGGTGTGTGGTGTTTTGTGGGGGCTGCAGGTATTGGTGTTTAAGTGATTCCTTATTTGGCTGTTGTTAATGGCAGAGTGTGTAAGGTGGAATTAAAGGGTAATGTACATATGGATATTAACTATTAGTATGCTTTGAAGCTTTGTAAAAGGGGGGAGTGTAGATCTATTGTGTATTGTGGTTAAGGAACATTACTTATTATTGTGCTACTGGAGCTTTTAAGCATGCTAATATTGAAGGCGATCTATGTGAATAGTGTATGTGAGCATTCATATGGGGTACTTTTTTATGCTGGTTACATGTGAGCAAGCTATTAGTGGATGTGTGGGTGTTTTGTTCTGTAAGTGGGATGTGTGTGCAGAGGGTTATATTTAGAGTGTGCTGTTGATTTTTGGAGCTACAGAGTAGTGTGAGAGTGTTTGTTGTTTTGTGTTTTGTTGGCTGTGAAGTGACCAGAGTGCGCCGGGATTTTTGTAGAAGACTCAAGAGTTTTGTTCGAGCCTCCGAGGATTTTCCCGGGTACGCGATAGTGTGTGCGCGCGTGGC